>CM076581.1:236203367-236521758 GCA_034641835.2 Pinus albicaulis | reverse complement strand
CCGATCTTTGCCTCCTGCTAGCCTGCTCCACTGCGCAATCTCTGCTGAAGAATAGCTCTGAATGAATTCGAATTACTCGATCCTTGACTGCGCAATCCTCATTGGAAACTCCAATGTGTGTGTGATGTAATCAATGCATCACTATAGTCACAACAGATAGTCTATCTTGCCCTTTCACCTATCTCTCCACTGGGTCTCCACTGAAACTGCCATGCACTGTAGTTAACTGTTGTATTGTTCAGTTGATTAATGAGTTATTATTTGTGAATTAATTAACTAATTAATTCACTCTACTCTCACTAGTGTATCAATCAGTTAGACTAGATACAACTAGCTCAACTGAGTCTAACTGAGTTAAACTGAATACAACTCCATAACTACTTCTTCCAACTGTGTCATAACTCTGCCACTTGAGTTCTAACCGAGTCCTCCATGCATTAGCTCCAGTAAACCCTTAGGAATTGCGTAATTCCTTCTGTCAGCTGATGTGCCACATCTGTGCACTGAACTGAAGTGCTCCAAGAGAATAAGTTGTTGTTTAGAGTCTGATTATTATTAAGAGCTAATAATAATCGACATGCATCTATTTTTAGATTGATGATCTATAAATAGACTTCACCCAATATTCTAAAATAGAATTTCATCTATTTTTCCAAATTGATCAACCATCCACAAATAGCATCCTGCAACTTCTGAAATATGATCATCATATCTAAAAATAGACTTGCGCCAAATAGCTTCTCAAGGGCCCACTTAGTGAAGGTGACTCTTTTCACTAAGCTCATCATCTTGTTGAATCTCAACACTCCCTCTCAACAAGATAGGATTATCCTTCACCCCGATCCCGCCTCTATGGTATTCGAATTTTCCTGAGCACTCATCGAATATTTGCATCCCGATCCTCCATAGAAATGTTCGAAGCAATATGATCTTCCGCTGCACACAATATCTGATATGATGATACCGGATATCAATATGTTTAGATCTATCATGAAACACAGGATTAACCGAGAGTTTAATGCAACTCTGATTATCACAATGTATCACTGTGGGATCTAAATGTGAACCGAAAAAACCAACCAGGATCTTCCTCATCCAGATAGCCTCACATGCAGCTTGACTTGCCGCCATGTATTCTTCTTCCGCTGAATTGAGTGGCACAAATATTTGTTTCCTGTTGTACCAAGAAACTACCGTAGATCTGATACTAAAAATCCCTTTTGATGTGCTCTTTCTGTCTGTTGGGCTTGTTGCCCAATCTCCATCCGTGAAGCCATGCAACTTCACCTCATCCGTCTGTCTGTACCATAAACCGTACTCAGATGTGCCCCTGAGGTATCTCAAAACATGCTTGCCTACCTTCCAAAAGAGCTTGGTAGGCTTAACTATCGCCAGAAAAGCCGGTTCACCGCATAGCATATGCATGGTCTTGTATTGACTAAATACATGAGGAACTCCACTAATCGCCGATAGACAAAAGGGCATCCACTATAACCTTTGCCGATGTAGCATCCTCTTTCTTCCAATTTCCCGGAAGAGGTCGATAGGTTTTAAGGCCTTCATGTGAAATCCTCCAATATCTCCCTGTGCATACTTCTGAGACACAAACAGCTCACCTTCTCGCCATATTTTAACCAAGGAAATAACAAGGGGCCCAAATCCTTCATCTCAAACTCCTTGCAAGATCTCTCGGCCTTGGCGAGTGTATCAACTCATCATTACTTCCATAGTAAAATCTTAGCCTCAACCACAATCTGGTACATTTTTGCATCCGCCTCACTGTTGGTGAAGCCAAGTCCAATGAAATAGCTATCGATCCGAGTGTACCAAGCACGGGGTGCTTGTTTCAGCCCACATAAAGGTTCTTTGAGCTCGCACACATGCGACTCACTGCTGAAGATCTCAAATCCTTCAGGCTGCTCAATGTACACCTCTTCCTCAATGATCCCATTAAGGAACACAGTCTTCACATCCATCTGATGAATGTGCCAACCCATCTGTGCTGAGAGAGAAAGTATGGTCCGTATGGAAGAATACCATGTGACAGGTGCAAAGGTTTCTTCATATTCAATCCCCTCAATCTGTGAGAAGCCTCGAGCAACAAATCTTTCCTTATACTTCTCGACGCTCCCATCAGCAGCTTGCTTTAACTTGTAGATCCATCTTGATCCTACAATTGATTTTCCCACCTGCCTTGGAACAATCTCCCAAGCACTGTTTCTGACAATGGAGTCATACTCCTCCACCATGGCATCTACCCATGTTGGCTCCTGCGTTGTTTCTTCAAAATAAGATGGCTCTGTCACAATACATTTGCTCATAAGAGCCATGTATCCAGTATATCGTTCATGTGACTATCTCTGTTTGCGCTGTGATGTAGGAACTCCTACATTTTGTGCCGCATCCACCTTCAGTCTCTCAGCTTCTGTGGTACGCTTCCTACCTTGTCTGATGTTTGGTTCTGCATGAGTGGACTCCTCCACTCCATGAATCTCCTTCTGTGGTTGATCCACATCCAGAGGCTCATCTTTGGGAACAAGAAGTTCCTCCTCCACATGCAAGTGTAGCTCCCTCTCAAGTGACAAATTCCATGGCTTTCACCCTTTGGAGTTTTATATCCTGGCCACATAACATTCATCCGACTCGTTTGGAAAATACACATGATAATTATGGGTGTTTCTACACCTACAAATATCCCAACTTCTACCAACCTGCTTCTTCTTGCCATTCTTCACATGAATGTAAACAGTGGGAGGGGTGGATCTTCAAATGAGAAATATCGACTTCTTACCAAAGAAAGCTTCTTCGGTGTACTCATGCTAAGTACTCTATGAGGACAAATGCTTTTGCACATAAACCGGCAGCGCTGCATGCTTCCACCCACAAGTGCACGTAGGCCCTAGTCATGCAACATCGCTCATGCAGCACCCAAGATCGTTCTGTTCTTCCTCTCCGCGACCCCATTCTACTATGGGTTATGAGGTGCTATGAGTTCTCTTCGAATTCCTTCTGTGCTACAGAAGTCTTTGAATTCGCCCGAGATGTATTCACCACCATTATCACTCCATAGAGCTTTCACTTGCTTCCCTGACTCCTTCTCCACCAATGCCTTGAACTCACAGAACTTTGAGAACGTTTCACTCTTCTTCTGCATGAAGAAGATCCAACATCTACGAGAATAATCATCAACAAATATCACATAATACCTGTGTTTTGTTGTTGAAGCAACCGAGAATGGTCCACACACGTCTGTGTGAATTCTCTCCAAGATCACCGAAGCACAGTTCTCCTTCTCATGAAAGGTGGTCTTCACAAACTTACCCATTGTACATCCTTTGCACTGATCTGACTGCGCAAGAGTACCCTTGGGAATTCCAGTAGAAATTTGTTGCAAAATTTTCAAAGTGCCATGTTGAAGATGGCCCAACCTCCTGTGCCATAATTCACCCTCATCCCAGCTCACCACTTCTTCTGCTTTGCCCACCATTACAGCATAGCCATCTACCTCCAAATTTTAGAGATTCTTAATTCGAACCCCTATATTCTTGGTTTGACCCATTGTTTTATGTCGAAGGAAGGATTTTCCCTCACTGAAAACAACATCATAACCCTTGTTTTCCAGCATTGTGACTAAGACCAAGTTCTTCTTCAGACCTGGAACATGCATGACATTCTTCAACAAGAACGGATCGCCGGAATCCTCTCAAAGGCAATGGTCCCAATCGCCGCACCGCACCGACCATCATCGCCATCTCTATATGCATCTCAGAGATCCTTTCCTCTCCAAGTCACTAAACAACTCTTTGTCTCCCGTCATATGGAAAGACGCACCACCTGCCAAGATACCACACCAATCCCATGCGCCTTGAAACCAAGCATGTGATCGTGTGGAAAATCCACCAAATTGTGAGGCTAAGGCCTCTCCACCGCAAATCCAAAGAGTCTACTTATTCTTCTTCTTCTGTGGACAGTTAGTGGCGAAATGTCCATGCTCGTGACAGTGAAAACACTTCACTTTGGACAAATCCCGCTTCTTGCCTTTAGCACCAGATTTTGAAGGATTTTTCTTCCCCTTCCCTTTCCTTGCTTTGGCAGCCAAAGCGCAATTCTCTTCATCTTCATTCTTCAATGAAGATCCATCCCTGGTACCCCGCCTTATCTCCTCCTGCACAAGATCCGACCAAAGTCGATCCCATCCCGACAGTTTCTCCCGTCCATTGGCAGAGTCTTCGTAGCTATGCCAACTCTTCGGAAGCCCTAGGAGAGCCAAGCTCACCAAGTCTTCTTCATCAACATTAACCCCCACACTTCCCAGTTCATCCTTGTAGTGGACAAACTTCGTGAGGTATTTTGGAATACTGTAGCCTTTCTCCATTTTTATTTTTCTGAGCTTGTCTTTAAGCACCAACTTCCTCTGGTCACTTCTGCTTTGGAACAAGTCTGTCAAAGCCTTCCACATTAAGAATGGAGTGGCTTTCCCGTGAAGGTTGGACACAATATGGTCCTTCACACCTTCCAACAGAATTCTTCTCGTCTTTGTTGTCTTCTTTTGCCATGCGTCAAGTAATGCAGCATCGCTAGATCCCAACTTAGGAACATCGCTATCGATGAACTCCTTCAGTCCATTATCCTCCAGCACCGCCTCCATCCTATCCTTCCAGGCTATGTAATTCAAGCTCCCATCAAGGGCATACTCCAATCGCAACCCATTGAAATACATTTCAATGTATACTCAACTTCTGCACCAAGAATCTTCTATAGCAAATTCGAATTGTCCACCAGCACAAACTCACTTCACAATTGCAATCTTCAATCAACAATGCTCCGATATCATGTAGAAATTATATGCACTAAGCATGCATATTTCAAAGATCCACCTGATCTCACACTATTTAACTTTATGCAAGATACTGAATCTATTCCACTTGTTAATCTTTTGCGGAAAAATTAATTGCACACACATGTGAAGCATAAACAAAAATATTCAATCGCACATAACACAATTTTTAACCGGGAAAGCCTGAAGCTGAAAACCCCAACTATATATTATGTAACATGGAGATCATATGAAAATCTCATACAAGCATACAAAGCTTATCACAAGCCCTCAGTACAGTACAATCGTCATACACTAATTAGGCCCAATCTTGCAAATCCATGCATCGATCTTTGCCACCTCCTAGCCTGCCTCCATTGTGCAATCTCTCCTGAAGAATAGCTATGAATGAATTCAAATTACTCCATCCTTGACTGCGCAATCCTCATTGGCAACTCCAATGTGTGTGTGATGCAATCAATGCATCACTATAGTCACAACAGATAGTCTATCTTTCCCTTTCACCTATCTCTCCACTGGTCTCCACTGAAACTGCCATGCACTGTAGTTAACTGGTGTATTGTTCAGTTGATTAATGAGTTATTATTTGTGAATTAATTAACTAGTTAATTCACTCCACTCTCACTAGTGTATCAATCAGTTAGACTAGATACAACTAGCTCAACTGAGTCTAACTGAGTTAAACTAAATACAACTCCATAACTACTTCTTCCAACTGTGTCATAACTCTACCACTTGAATTCTAACTGAGTCCTCCATGCAATAGCTCCAGTAAACCCTTAGGAATAGCGTAATTCCTTCTGTCAGCTGCTGTGCCACATCTGTGCACTGAACTGAAGTGCTCCAAGAGAATAAGTTGTTGTTTAGAGTCCGATTATTATTAAGAGCTAATAATAATCGACATGCATCTATTTTTAGATTGACGATCTATAAATAGACTTTGCCCAATATTCTAAAAATAGAATTTCATCTATTTTCCACATTTGACCAACCATCTACAAATAGCATCCTGCAACTCTCCAATATGATCATCAGCAAGTTCCAAAATAGACTTGTGCCAAAAATAGCTCATGTGCCTCCACTTATGAAGGCGACTCTTTTCACTAAGCTCGCTATCTGTTGAATCTCAACATATTGGAGACAATGAAACCAAGGATGATATACATATTTATTTTTGGTGGTATTGAACTGATGTGATGGGAAGAGTACTAGACATGTTTGGTTCCGAATACAAACACTATTTATGTTCTTGCAAGAATGTCTAATAAACATGAAAAGCTTAGATATTGTCTATATAAGGTCAAGTATGACACAGATGAAACATCTACAAAGTTGTGTGTAGAAAGAAACATTGCAAATAACATTGTAAGTATGTTTATTTATATTTGTGTTATGCATTATTGTAAGGATCATTCAATTTTTTATAAATTATTGATCATTGACATTTTATTTTGTTTCACAAGATTTTTTTGAGCCCATTTCAAACTTGATTGAGGGTATTTATTATATGGAGCCAAATTTTATGACTGTGATCAAGACTTTCCACACAGAAACAAAAGAAGAAAGGAGAATGAGGCAAAGGCCAATAGCTCATGACATTGTAGTAGTTAAAAGAGAGGATCAATGAAGACTCGCTAAGGTGAGTCAATCTAGTAAACCTAAACATGTTTCTTTTGAAGATGTGGAAGATGAATCTAAAAATTATGTTAGCATTAGTGAGGAGAAGATTAGAGCTGTTGTGCAAAAGGAGAAAATAAATCAAATACCAAAAAGAAAAATGGCCAAAGATGTCTCTCTTCTACCTGATGATGAAGAGCTTGTTTATCAAAAAAATGATATGTTAACCAGTAAGAAGAAGAAATCAAATGTTGGTCAACCTGTAAAAGTCATAAGCAGCAATGAAGAACAAAATGAAATCTCTAAAGGAAGTAGAGAAATCATAAGACTAGGTGCCAAGTTAGAGGATGGTATTATAAAAACAAAATAAAATGCCATTCGATCTAAGTTGAGGAAGAATAAATTAATTTGTGGTGGCCAAACATTTGAGCTTAATGTCAGCCAATTTTATAGGCCAGATGAAGGACAATCTCAATATCAAATTAGAAAGGCACATCACCTACATGTACATAATTTGAAAACATTGTTCAGGTTTAATCCATATGCGCATGTGGTGGATTATGTGGTTATTGTTGATCCACGTTAGGTTTCCAAAGAACGTGCATTTGAAAAGACACGATGTTTTGATTATAATATTATGTAATTGGAGGGAACCTGATTCAGTAGAGGCTAAAAGGATAGTTGATTGAGGAATATCCTTATTATCACCAATAAAATTTCATTTTGATTAGGAAGGTCATTTAGCATAGGTTTTATTTTCTCGCAAATTAATTCATTAAATCGATAAAATTTTTAATTCGTTGTAATCCTAAGTTCGAAGAGTCCCACTTGTCATGTCATCATGGTCAAATCCATAAAATTCCATCAAAAAATCTCCAAGTATCAGGTTTAAATTTTGGTTTTAGCCACTTGTCCGTTTTTTCCTAAGCTCACAAAGAAATTACCGGGAATGGATTGTTTTCACTATGGACTCACCTGACCAGTCCGTAGTGAATCTTCCAAACTTATAACAGAAAGTGCTACGAACTCATGTTTTTTGGCACCGGTAAGGGAAAGGGTGAGGTGTCGAGTTTTTTGAGGTTAGAGGTCATTCTGAGGTCACGTGATCAGTTATTTGGAGTCATGCAACATGCGTAATCATCATTGGTTATATTTTATCATTTCACTTAACCTCTATTATTTGTATTCATCCATCTCATATTCGAAACTTACCTTTTAAATTCATCCTTGAGAGTTGTCCTAGGACTTTCCCTTACCTCTCCGAGTATAGTTGTTGTCATCATCCATGATGTGTCCATCCTTATCGGTGTTTTCGCTATTCAATTCTCTTCTTTGCAAAATACTATCAAGGAGGCCAACGCAGTGTTAAGAGAGATGGCCATGCAGAAGAAGACTAATAAAGGGGGCTTAGTTGTCAGGTATGAGCCCATGGATTTAAAATTTCTCAATGAGGATCCTAGCTTTGCAGTAGCCTTCACTAGTGTTGGTTGCATGAGATTTTGCCAGAAATTACAAGGTTTTCATTTCCAAGTTTCGAAGGACTTTGCAGTGAATTTTGTGGGCACTGCATCAAAGGTGGGTGTGCTGAGTTTTGTGGTGTCTCCTGAAACAATTGCCCAAGCTACAGAGATTCCGAGGATAGGAGAGGAGTGGTTTAAAGTCACTAAATTCAAATTACAGAACTGTGATGAATTAATGAAACCTGAACACATTGGAATGGATATGACATCTGGGATCCCAAGGAGTTGCCTTAAAGAAAACTACTCCAAACTATTGCTTGTAATTCAGAAATACTTCACATGTGAAGGGAGGTTCCATATGATTTATCAATATCATTTCAAACTCTTGCTGCATTTCACTGGTAAGCAGCGCCTAGACCTTCCATTTTTCTGATTTAAAAGCCTAGGCAAGATGTCAGACAAAGTTCAAGCTAGGTTAGAAGGTAGTGAAACTTCAATTTTTCATCATGGATTGATCAAGCTACTGGTGTTGGAGGAGTTGAAAAAGTTGAATAGAGACTGGGCCACATTCCTGTTTCTTAGTGGTTATGAAGTAGATGCATTAACACCCAAGAAGACACCTAAATCAAAAGCCACTCGTTCAAGCAATAATTATAAACCTATAGCTGAAGTAGAGGGTGTAAATGAAGAGGAAATAGAGCCCATTGTAGAACCCATGGAGGTTGAAATAGAGCATGCACAGGAAACAGAGGTTCCACAACCCACACTTACAAATAGCAAGTCAAAGTCCATCAAGAAGAGTCATGGAAGGATAACAAGGAGCCAAACACTGGGGAAAGGTAACGTAACCTTAAGGACATTCTACAAGCCATAGACATAGAAGAGTCTCTAGTGGTCAAAGCTGTGGATGTCAAAGGAAGCAAGAAGGAAAAGAAAGGCCTAGTTGCCAAAAAAATTGACTTCTCAGGTGAAGATGCAGATTTTGTATTCAAATCAAGAAAACCACTTACCAAATTGCAGCTTGCCAAAGGTGTCATGGCTAACAAAAAGACTGAAGTGACAGGCAAAGGCAAACAACCTACGACAAAAGTCATCATTGACTTATCTCTAGCAAAGGCATAAATCATTAAGTAGGGGAAAGGTAAAGAGAAAGTCATGGAATAGTCTGAAGTGCAACTTTTGAATGAGCAGCTGAGAGAAGCTAGGGAGAAAGTTATTGAAACCAAGTTGGAATTGGAGGAAGCCAAGCTAGAAAGAAAAATGGTGGAGGAGTTCAAAGAAAAGGTAAATGAGAAAATCAATCACTATGATGAGGCTTTGACCAATGTAAAGAAATTGTAGAAGAGAACCCTTCCTCTACGCAATGTAATGAAACATACAAGGAAGAGGAATATTTGGTTGCAGGCCGAGAGAAAGAAACATAAAAATCAAGTGAAAGAGTTAGAAGAGCAGATCGAGATGATACAATCAGAGCTCAAGAGAAAAGGTTTAAAAATAACTGTCATAAATGAACATGTGGAAACTGAAGCCTTTGCTGCCAAAGGTGAAGCCTCTAAAGTTTGAAAAAGGGATAAAATACCTTTTTAATATTTTTTGCATTATTTCAGATCTTCACTGGCAAAGCCATGGGCAATTTTTGAAGAAGAAAAGCAGAGTTTTCAAGTTTGCTACCAATTAGGCAAGTTCATAGCGTGTCTCAGGCTTGAAGCCCAGAAAACGCTATGAACTCGCTGTAGATTCTTTTTGGCTATAAATCATAGGTGTTATCTTGAAGGAGGCAGGTAAAGGCTTGTATTTAGTTATTTTGACTCATTAAACAACCTCAAATCAACAAAGGGAGTAGATATTTTGCAGAGATGGTCTAAGTCAAAGGTGCTACGAACTCTCGCTACGGACTTGCCTAAAGTCCCCTATTTCTGTAGCGAAGGAAATTTTGAAGGTTTTTCAAGTTTTGATTGTCTTTTTGAGATAAGTCAACCACGTGGAAAGGTTAAATATCATCAAGTGAATGTTTTGATGAAGGCATACTATTCAACAGAGCCTTTCATATTGCCAGCTCATCATGGAATCTTCATCAACAATTATGGCACCGCCTCCTAAAAATTCGGAAGACAACTCTCTTGACTTAGTGGGAATAATTATGTTTTGGTCATGGTCACTGCCACTTAGGCACATTACCTTCTTGATGTAAATATGTTGTTTTAAAGTCTGTTAATGTAATAAGGATGTTGTAGAGTCCTGTTAGGTTTCTAAGTCCTAAAAATAGCTGTTGTCAGTTTTATCTCCTTGTAATAGGCTTTTGGTTAGATTAGGTGTCAACAGAAGCATTGGAAGGCTCAGCCTTGTTAGCAGAATCAATGTAAAGTGGCTAAGCCTATTAATAGGCAGATTATTGAAGGAGAGGGGGTTGATTGATGTTTACTACAGACTTGCTATTATAAAAAACTTTTCATCAGTAATATACAGTGGCCGTTTGCTTCTCTTCACCTGAGATTCATTGATGTTTTCATGAGTATTTGTCTTATGTATTCTGCAATTTTATCTTCAGTATTCTAATGTTTGATTATACTTAGAATTCATGTATTACATGCTCTAACTTCCTTCCAACACTTAGACTGTTGTGAATGTTATCTTTTCATCAGAACATCTCTATGCCTCAACTTCCATAAGAGGAGTTCATATGTCATTGAGTTCTTTTCACTGACTCCATATGTCCGATTATTGTGATTTGTCTACATCTTTCACATGCACAAAGAAAAACATATTTAAAACACATTTTCAGATTTATCCATGCGTTGAGTTTCGAGTTACATATAATCATCTTTATCTTTGAGAGAGCACTCTCAGGTTTGGAAAAACTAAGTTTCGGCTTAAAGTAGGTTTGAGAAATAGTTACTCTAGGTTAACTATTGAAGCATCCCATCAATATAAATTTAGTGTTAACAATCCCAATAACTATTACTATCTTTTCAAAGAGTGAAATGCATCATTTTCGTTGGTTTAACATAAACATAATCAAATTTATTGGCATGGGATCATAATACAGATAATGAGTACAATATGAAAATGACTTTCATCTAAAGGGTCAGATTTATTCATAATGAATTCATAGAAAAATGTGGTGGGGATAACGCAAAAGTCAGTCTAACCTTTCAGAAGGAATGTTTAATGGAAACAGATTATCAAATTAATGACAAAATCAAATCAAAAGATGAGAAAATGCATTCAAATATATTCAGAAGTATGGATAACATTTTTCAGTTGGCATTTAGAACTAGGAAGATATGGGAATTGATTGATGAGATTTTTGAGCAGTGGGAGAATATTTCCGTAAAAAATCAGAGGTTAAAAAGAGTAAACCCATAATATGAACCAATAGTAAGACAGGTCCTGAAATGAAACAACTTCCAGAGGATATGATTATCACACCTTGGAGAACAATTCAAGGAGTGAAAGATGAGAAATTAGTCAAATCAGTCCTATCCCGTGTGAAGTCAAGTGAATTATCAATGGATGAAATGTGTGCATAATTTCAAAAGTAAGTTTGTTGAATTGTTTCTACTTTTCCTTTTATTATAATTTTCTTTTAAATAAAACATAATGTTGTTGGTAGAATTTGTTATACATATCACTATATTAATAGTTTTAACTTTATTTATTTAGTCGGAATATTTATATGAAAATACAAGAACATATGGTCAAAATGTTGAATGGAGAAAGTTAGGATGATGTTGTGCGCCACTACCCAGAATCAAGTTCTACAACAACACTTAAAGATTTTTATATTGCATTCAATAAGATATGTTGGTTTATATATTCATTTTATTCATATGTAAACTATTTTTATTTTATTACTTATACATATATATTTTTTATGTCATTAAAGATGTCGAAGAAGGATGGAAATGGAGTACTAGATACTTTCAAAAGCTTTATTGAAAAAATTAAGTTGGAAAAGATGAGAAAGCATCATTTTTTGAATGTTGAACTTAATTCTACTCTTAATCATTTCATTTTGAATGGGCTCGACAGTATCCAATATCAAATAATACCAAGTGATTGTAAAGACATTGCAAAATTCATACCTAAAAGGGAATGTGCCCTAGTTATTGCAGATATTCCTCATAGTTTCAATTTATAGGACATTGAATATGATAGTGAACCATATAGTTATCAAGCTTTTAGTAAAATGGTTACGAGTTTTGAGGAAGTCACAACATCACCACTTTGGGGATTTGTGACATTTCATTCATACACACAATTTGCAATGTTATTAACAAGCTTCAAGGGACAAGCAAACTCGAGGATGCAGCTTCCATGGTAAGACATTGAAATTGTATGTAGAAATTATATAACTTATGTGTTATATGTCTAAGATTCTCCTGATCTCACACTATTTTAACTTCATGCAAAATACAGAATCTATTCCACCATTGATCATTTGTGGAAATTAAATCAAGATTGCAATGCACACATGAAACAATAAAAATTCGCACACATTAACACAATTGTTTAACAAGAAAGCCTGAAGCTGAAAACCCCAACTATCTGTATATAATATATGTCATAGAGATCATGTAACAATCCTCATACAAAGCTGATCATATCAAGCTCTCAGTACAATACAATCGCTACACACTAATCAGGCCCGATCTTGTAAATCCATGCACCGATCTTTGCCACCTGCTAGCCTGCCTCTACTGCGCAATCCCTGCTGAAGAATGGATCTGAATGAAATCGAATTGGTCCATCCTTGCTCACGCAATCCTCATTGGCATCTCCAACCACTGTGTGTTGCAAATCATGCAACACTATAGTCACAATTGATAGTCTACTTGCTCTTTCACCTACCTCTCCACTGGTCTCCACTGAAACTGTCCATGCACTGTAGTTAACTGATGTATTCTTTAGTTGATTAATGAGTTAATAATTAGTGAATTAATTATTAATTAATTCACACCACTCTCACTAGTGTATCAATCAGTTAGACTAGATACAACTAGCTCAACTGAGTCTAACTGAGTTAAACTAAATACAACTCCACCAACTACTTCTCCAACTCCACCAAACTCTGTCACATGAGTTCTAACTGAAGTCCTCCATGCAATAGCTCCAGTAAACCCTCAGGAATAGCGTAATTCCTTCTGTCAGCTGATGTGCCACATCTGTGCACTTAACTGAAGTGCTCCAAGAGAATAAGATAATGTTTAGATTCCAAATATTATTAAGAGCTAATAATATTCGACATATCTATTTTTAGACTGGCAATCTAAAAATAGATTCCGCCCAATATGTCTAAAAATAGAAGTCCATTTATTTTTCCAACTTGACCAACCATCCACAAATAGCATCCTGCAACTCATAGAACATGATCCATATGTCTAAAAATAGACACTTACGCCAAAATACCGGGGCAGCTCCACTTAAGAAGGCGACTGCTGCAGAAGCTCATCATCTTGTCAATCTCAAATATCAGACAACTATATGTTAGAATTTTTAATTTATGTACAATTTAATTGAACTTTTACTATGTTATGTTACAAGAAGAAGTCAAATCTTGTTTGATTCGAAGATCAACCTATTATAAATGATTGTGTGTTCATCCATGTTGAATGTTGGACAAAAGAGGATATCTCTAGGCCTATTATTCTGAATCAAGTAGATGGGAAGAGTCATAGTCAAGTACTGATTCATGATGCTGTTGTAAGAAAACTAACATATGAGGAAAATATTCAAAATGAGATATAGTTAACATTTATAAAAACCCACAAGAATTGATTAACTATCTTATAGATCTATGTTCAAATGAAGGAGATTGAGTTTTGGATTTATTCTCAGGTTCAGGTAAGTTTTATTATATAAAATTGAATTTAAATATTCTATTTTTTAATTTGTATGTATTTATTCTAATTTTCTTAATTATTTCTTTTGTATTTGATGATTCAGTACAACACTAGCATGTTTCCTACAAAAAGGAAGAAATTGCATTGCCATTGAAAAAGACTCGGTACAATGCAAATATATTCAACAAAGAATTAATTCTCTTCAATTTCTTCCAGATGCAATTCAAGAAGTTGGTTTGAGGAAAGGAGATTCTAATGAATCACGCATGGAAAAAAAGGCAAAGGAACCTCAACCACCGTTATATGGAATGATTGGAAAAGGACACTTTGGAATATTTGTAGACATCAAAGATCCATTAGAAGAGGAAAATGACCAAAATGAAGCAGAAAATGTTGTGGAATAAGACATTAATGATGGTCTAGAAGATGTTGAACATGGATTAGTTGATATTATTAAATAGCTTTAAGTTATGCTTGCGAATAAAGCTCAATTTTGAGAGATATTAATCAATTTTACTTGTAATGTCTGGACTTTGAGATTTTATGAGAAGAATCCTTAATTTTTGCAAAAAACTGTGATTACTATTAATTTTTGACATAAGATTCATAAAAAAATTGTTATTTTTTAAAATTTTTTGTTAATATTTTCCCAAAAAAACTGTTTATTTAACATGTTATTTTTAATAAAAAGTCTCAAAATGTGTATTTTTTGTCATATGGTTAAAAATATTGTTTTTAGCGACAATTGTTTGATGTGCATTGAAATATTAATTAGCAATACATAAACATATAGAAAATCCTAACTTTAAAATATTGACCCTTTTTTTTAACTATGCGAAAAAATGAAGATTTTATTACAAAAAAAAAAACACAAATACACTTAAAAATAAACATATCAGGGAAGAAGAAGACATTAAAAAAATGTAAAGTGTCAAAATCAACCCTCTAAAAATTAGTGGGTGATTCTACATCACCACTTTTCCAAATCGACATGAAAATCATGACATAAAAAAAAAAATTGAGTGCCAAAAATATGCTAAAAAAAAGGTGATTCTGCATCACCGCTTTTCAAAATCGGGTGCTTTTTTTGCTACCTCAAAAAAAGGGGCAATCGGTAATTTTCTCGTTTCATCGGTAACTTTGTTTTTAGCATAGATATTTTTAACCTATAAATGGGTTTTGTTACAATACCATGTGCCAATATCATGGATTTCTAATATTAGATGCCCAAAAAAAAGTAACTCATGGTGAGATGACACATGTTCATATGTCATTTGTTTATTAAATTAATCATTTTAATTCAAAGGAAAAAGAGGGCATGACAACTTTTGAGATAGATCTCAATTTCTCTACTACTATGAATATTCTAGAATATTTCATAAAGGTTAAATGCCTAATATCCACCTAATAATTAAATTACAAATTTGGAATCCCTATTTCAAAATAGACAAAAGGTTATTTTTTGTAATAGTAAGATTAATTAGATATAAAATAAAAAGTTAAAATCTCTTTTAATTTAATAATATTATAAGAACTTATATTATAAATCAATATAGATTCATTTTAACTTTTGGTAAACTATTCAAAAATATCAAATCTCTAGAGATATAAGTCTTTTTTCATGTTTTGCACTTATAAAAAAATTTATACCTCGAAAAAATTAACTCTTTCAGTAGTTAATATAATAAATTAACATAAATATAAACTCATATAAATTATAAATAACTTTGCAATATAACACTTATTTATAATTAAAAAATAAAATAAATAATATTACATTCAAAGAAGTCAATTGCTTTATGACACCCCCACCTAATATGTCCAAAATGTCTTGTACGGTGCTACTCAATTTATACCATGAAAACTTTCACCAATATTTCATTAAAAAACATAAATATAATAAGAAATGACATTACACCCAAAATAATTAAACAACCACGTAATTAGATATCATCCATACATCATTGAAAGGCACACTTAGACAATAGCTTCTCAATATGTGACCCATACATATAAATCAAGTAACATATAAATCAAGTAAGCTATGTGGAAAGTATGGAGAAATTTTAGAATTTATGCTTTGTGGAGCTCAATTGTGATCCACACTTTTCGTAACATCAAATGAAATTAACGAAGACATCAATTGCTATTTAGTTTAATATGTGAGTGAGGGAATAAGGAAGGTTAAAGATTTCAAATCTATAATTTATAGAGCATAATGACAAACAATATTTTCAAATATTTATAATAATGATTCAATGTATTAGCAGTATGAGTTCTTATATTGATTCATATTGATCGTTTGTAGTTAAATATTATATATGAATTAAAGATCTCAAATATAATTTATGAAGTTAAATAACAATTTAGAATTTCTATAATATTAATTGACATTATTTACGTATTTGTGTTTATTTAGATTTATATATAAACGGATTGTAATTACTAATATTTTCTGATATTAATAATATATTAATTATTTTAATTGTGATTAAAATAATTTATTAATTATAATTGATTTTTATATTGATAAATATATATGTTAAAAATATTTAAACAATCTAGATATCTAAAATTGGTTATATATGGAACTTAATCATGATCAATATTTTATTTTAATATTTAAAGACAGTAATTTTGTATTAACATTATATGTTTTCAAAATATTAAATATTTGTTGTCGGTAAATATAAAGAGAAACTATATATAATATTTTAACATTTCTACGATTATATTTTATTATTTATATTAACATAAAATAAAATTTTAGATTAACCTTAAAATGAATAATTATATTTTGTTTCAATATACATTTTTTCTAGGTGCACTTCAATTCAATTATGTGTTAAATTATTTTAGATTATTAGAAATATATGTATGTTTTTATCAACTTCAACTTTACGATAAGATAAAGTTTATGTTAATAAATATTGGATTAAGCAGATTTATTGAACTTGAATTTATTCTTCAATTATAGGTTAGCATTTTTTTTAAGTTGGTACAAAAATTTTCCATTAATAATAAAATATTTACATTTAGAGCATGTTTATCAAAAATTTGGGAGTGCAGAACTCTACGCAGATATTTCAAGAGAGCATTTGAGCTGCGAAAAACCAGAGAGAATAAAATTAAAACACTGTGATTGTTTTACAAAAACATCATCCAAATCATAACAAATATGTTCCCTTAGCCAGATTTTGGTTTCAAAATGTCAAAATGTTGAATAGGGGATGCCATATAATACACACAAAATAAGAAAATCAACCTTCAAGTGGCCAGGTTGATATCATCTTGTCCATTGGAGCCATTAGTACCTCATTACGCTGAGAAAAAACAAAACAAAACTTTGTAGAAACAACTATCTCCCTAATTTGAAATGACCACCGGAGAAGGGGAGCCCCATTAGCTAGTGGATCAATGTTGGAAGGTGGAGATAAGTTGAAAGGTTGAACATCATTTATTGCAGGAGTATCGGAAAGGTCAGCAGAATCAGATTCAGAATTAGACACTACATAATTTTGAACTCGTTGTAGTCGTATGAGTATATCATTCAAACAGTAACGAACACTCCAGTAGAGTCATTTAACGTCTTCCTGACTTGGAAAAAAATTATAATTTTCCACCTATTTGTCACAGAGCACTAGGTGAAATAAGGTGTCCAATTGCTGATGACCTACAACATACTGTAGAAAATTCAATCGTCATCGTCAAAATTTCGCAAGGAAGGAAATCCATTTGAAATGTTGATTAACCACCTTTGAATCCAAAAAATAGACTTTATCGCCAAATTCCTAGGATTCAAGATGTCTAATCTCTCTTCTTATCTCTGGAGGAACCAAGTCAAACAAGGTTGCTACCGAGTTACAATCAAATAGATGTCTAGACTAGGAAATGGAACTACTACTAACACCTCCCCATCGGCTTTCCATTCTTTGATGAGGTGGCATAATTAAGCAGAAATGCAAAAGACTTTCACTTTGTTGACTAACCGTTAAACAGAATTGGAGATTTAAAAACATACTAGCCAATTAATAAGTAGTAGGGCTACAAACGAGGACTATATCGTCCCAAACACACACAAATCACAGTACTAAGCAATACTTCTAACAGTTCAAACCCTTATAGGATGCAAAATAAGCACGTCTAAAACTTCCACCAAGTATGAATAGAAATGAAGTGTGTGGGAAATAGCTCTAAGAAGCTTTGAGAACCAATACCATTTACCCTCACAGAAATAAATTGAAACAACAAGACTACCCACCCAGTACCTTGACTGAGATTCCTTATCTAAAGACCAAGTTTTTCTCCCAAGCTGGAGAGAAGGAAATTGTTAACGACTATTTAACTCAGAGAAAGGAACGACATGATATAAAGACAAATACTTAACAGTGATAGACACGACTTTGGTAATAAACACCAACATTACACAATGTTGTGGAAAATTGAGCATATGAAGCCATAAAATTCCCCATTGTAACGTCTAAGAGACCAAAATTAATCCTATGAAACCATGTTAAAGAAAATTTTTAAAACCAGATTGAAAATTTCCTCGGATATCACACTCCACATATGTTGGAGTGTGGTCCCCTAAGTCCGACCATTTTTACTATATTTTGTAATAGATTAGTCGTGCGCAAGGGTTTTGGGGCGGGTCAAAACCCCTCATGAATTGTAATGGGTCAAAGGGTAGATCAAGGGGCCGCAAACCATGGTTTGCGGACCATAGAGTAGTGTAGGCTAATAGTATAAATAGATGGCTAGATCGAGTCTAAAGAAGTCAATTTTTGGATAAGACTGAATGTGAATGTTAGATATGGAAACTTGGTGATATTTTGTGCGGATTGTCTGGGTAAGAAGGCTCCTACTGGCTATGTGTGCGAAGACCTTAGTCCTGCTATGTGCAAACCCCATTGGCTGTGTGCGCGGGCTGTTGAAGTGTTTTGTATGAAGGATCTGAACTGATAATAATAAAGGAATATTGTTGCGGATCTCTGAGTTCTATATGAATCTGTTGTTTATGTTATGAATGTTTCTGCATCTTATTTCTGATTTTTGTACTATCTGCAAATAGATCTCTTGCACAACTGTGTTTGGGTTTATGTGAATACTTATTGGATGGATCTGATGGTATAAGGCTCCGATATGATGCGTTAAAGGTTATTACTTGATTAATGATTTCTGTGTTAACTTACGCAAGATATTCTGCATATTTGACCTAAATATGTCTCAAAGGTTTATTGGTTAGGGCTATTGTTGCGAAGGTTTGTTTATGGTTATTTGGGATCTTAAGGCACTCATATCATTCAAACCTCCCTCAAGGTGTGGAAACCTAATTCCAGCACACCCCCATATTGCTTCGGGCGAGACTTTGACTTGTGCAAGAAGGTCACTGCCGAAAGGGCCAGTAGTAAGAGGGTTTTGTTTGTTAACCTCAAATCTGAACTTGGGTTAGGACCCCTCAAGCCAACAACATACCAAAATTGGGCAATTATAAAAAATACCTGGAAATTCCATGCCTTGGAGCGTCGAGGAAGGAAACATGACCACTAACTCGAATATGGGCCCTGAGGCTACATTGTGCAAGAAGAGGATGAAAAACATTGACATCCTTCAAAGCTTTGAAACCCCTTGAAACTGGAATGGCATAAAATCCTAATTCCCTCCTTCAAGTGAGAGTATAGCAGTCCACTTAGAGATGGATTTGAACACACCTAGTACATCATACCAAACATCACATGATAAAATCCAGCGCAAGTACCATAAATCCTTGTTGCTCTCAAAAACCCAATATACGCTCACCACCCTATGCATAATACATCCATATTATAACAACCAGAGGAGGAGATGAGGAGAAATGACAGCATAAGCAGGATACATTTGATCTTCCATTGAAGGACGAAAATAAGAAAAGTGTTAGCCATGGCACACTTGTTAAGGAAAACATTTCCTCTGTGTTGGAGGACTTCATTAATGAGTTGAGAGTGTACATCCTTCCTTCCCACAATGGAGCGCATTAGAGCCATTATGGAAACCCCACCAAATACTAAATAAAGCACACCGGTGAAATGAAAAAACCAACAAATTGTAAATTTCATCACCCAAAACCTTCGTAGATTGATAAAAACACATTAGTATTCATTGATATACCATACTCACACTATATTGCCTCCATGTTTGTCCTCCATGCCAAAAATTGTAAATTGCATCACACATTTCAACACATGATAATGATGGGCACATTCCCACCTCGATCGGAAATCATATTTAATGTTAATCATATTTTAGTATTAATTATATATTAGTATTTTTTTTTAAGGTATAAAAGGAATATCACTATAAAGTGAAAGAGTTGAAGTATTTTATTTTAAATTTTTATTTGTAAATGAAATGATGTGAAAATGTTTCTCTACAACATTATGGAATAATTTGTTACATATAATTATAGATAATTTGCAAAAAAGTGAAAATGTGTACACTGAATATGCAATCCATTTAATTTTTTTCTTAATGGCATCTAAATTAAACAAATCCCCCTTTACATCATTCATGACATTATTTGTGCATGATCGACCTCCTTCCTTTAGATAAATTTCTAGGTTTGGCTATATAAGTGGGGAAATTGTCTACATATTAATCATTCATAAGATGATTCAAAGACAATTCTATTGATCTGTCCCCATCCACAAATATCACCCCGTTGAGTCACTTGATTCTCAAATTGCCATTATTCAATTTGAAATCTTGGTTTCTAGTCATGTAAAAAGTAAATGTGAAGAAGAGACACAAGAAAATATCAGAGAATGATTGATCATAATCCCCACCTCACGCATAGAGAAATGTATGCCCCACTGATCAGAGGCTTGGTATTTTAGCTCAAAAATGAAAGTGCTCAAAATTGATTGCAAAGTGGACGACCATGATCGGCCCATCACCAGAAATCCAACGCAACTTGTTTCGTTGGAAACTGAGTTTGTATGAGGAAGTTATGGTATGTTGATCGTCGTTCATAACAGGCAATTTTTTATAAAAAATTGCAGAATAGGTACAGATTGATGACATGGCAGCCCAGTCAGCATTTAGGGAATATTCTTCAGTTTTTGTCCAATGGGACTGTGATAAGTGTCACTGTTGGATTCACCAGTTTGGTTTGTGAAGGTGAAATTTGTCCAATGACCTCCTAAGGTTGAATTTGGGTTCATGATATTTATGTGCTAGAAATATATATATATTAATTTCAATCTTAATTAATATTATTAATTTTTCATATATGATAATACATTGGGTTATATTTTAATTAATGTGGAGCGTATTTAACTTAACCAAAGTTCGAATCCAAATATGGTGGCATTACAAACCTTATAGTCTGCATTTAAATATTCATATGGGGGTTATATATAAATTTCAGAGGTAATATAATAATGTGATGGCTATGTTACATTGCAAAACATGGTATGGAGGGGCAAGATCGGGGCTCAACCCCACGGCCTCCCCCAAACCTTCTCATCGCCTTCAACAATGGGTCATGGCATTAGAACTTGAAAACCAATGTGCCCAAAACCTAATTGAAGGGTATTTCAGGCTCAGATGGCAGAAGGAGGGGGCCAACCCCGCGGACCAGCCCTCTTCCACGTGACCCTACTATATGGCCAATCGCCTCCCACTAATTGTGTTAGTGCATACTTATCTGCCCAATAAACATGATTAGTGGTTAATTAACTACTATTTAATCCATTGATTAAGTTGGCTGCGAAATTAGCCGCAACGCCAAATTCGGAGATTCCACCAAAAATATCAGATTTAGCTGGAGTCCTTCCATATTTGAAGAAGAAATTGGGGCAAATTTTGTTTTTGCCATAATTGAGTCAAATTTTGACCAAATTGAACTCATGATTAGTCATTATTGGCTAATTGGCATGATATGAACACATTGGAATAGGTTTCAGAGCCAGAGGAGCAAGTTCACAGAGGTTTTTGTTACCTTGAATAATTTTAAAGCCTAGGGCCACCAGGAGGGAAGGCCATGCCTAGTGCATCTGAAGGCCAAAATGAGTAAATAAATAGTCATTTCTAATAGATTTCGACATTTTGAACTCATTGGAGTATGTTCCAAGAGAATTTGATGCATGAAAACAGAAATTTGAGCACTATTGAGCTAATATAGAGGCCCAAGCCATGGAAGCTGGACCAAGGAGATGTAGCCTGGGAGGGGTGAACTCCTTCATCAAAACTCAGTTTTAATGGATCAAATGTGATGGTTTGTTGTTATTTTATGTTTTTTTTGTTCATCCCTTTAAATTCATGCTTTATGCTTTCAAATTCACTCATAAAACTCAATTTAATATCATGTTTTGACACACATAAGCAACAAGGAAACCTTTACATCAAGCATAAGATCAGTAAATAAGTTCTATAACTGAAAATGAAATTATCACAGAAAAAATAACATTCATAATCAGATCACCCACAATATAAGGGAATGTAAAGTAATGAAATCCCCAAACAACTTTATGAAAATATTAGACCATGACATCCTCTGAATTGAGGAGAAGATAGAGAACACTTTTTGGCATCTATGGGAAGTGGAAATTGTATGATTGTGACAACATTTTAATCATCTCATGGACCATGAGGAAATTGAGGACATTTATATGGGAGCAATGGTAATTTTTTTCTAATCCCAATATAACATTTCTATTCAAACTAGCCAAGGTTTGGTCTATGTAAATTTGAAATGTTTTCCAACAAGTCCTCATTGATGGAATTTAGACATATTGGATTGTGTGCATAGTTATGTTTCTTATTAGAAGAGGTCTAGATGAAGAGGTGGTTCTCAATATAGAGAATCAATGTTAAAGGATCAATTGCTATGTTGATAGGTTATCTATGGAGGATTATACATGCAATAAAACATTGTAACAAACTTCATTGTTAAGCTTAATAAGAAGCGTGACTCTACAAAAGCATATGAATTCCATGTAGAAAAATTGATTTAAAGCTTAGGTTTCATCCATAATTATTATGAAGAGTATGATTAGATTTTGACATATGAATTCCATGTTGCATATATTTCTATAGGAAGTGTAGTGTAGATGGGTGAATGCATCTTTTTGGTAAGCACATGGGTTGGGAGGGGAAAAAAACTCAATCAAGCAATATTTTAGCCCTGAATCGAGCTATTTTAGGGCTTAAAAATAAGCCCTTGATCAAGCTCCTATGAGCTATTTTAGGGCTTAAAAATAAGCCCTTGATCAAGCTCCTATGCAACCCACAGTTACATAGGAGCTCGATCAAGCTAATTTTTTAAAATTATTGTCCAAAACACAATGGGGATTTTACGGTTGGAAGGGCTCAAACGAGCCCTTTCTTAACCATGTCAAGAGCTCGATCGAAGGTTTCTTAAAACCTAGATCGATTTATTTCAAATTTTACCTTAAGTGCTCGATCAAGCTATTGAGGGCCTAAAAAACAGAGTTTTAGCTCCCCTTTTGTAGATTTCTCTACAATGCCATTTTGTACCCTGACAAAAATAAGGCAGTATTTGTCCTTAGGTAGCGGAGTTGATCATGTTGGATTCATGAAGGAATCCTCTATCTAATAGCATATCAGTTTGACATTCTCGAAATCATATGATATTTTTCATCTAATTTCATTTAAATGTTATGCTTGAAATTTTTTTGGAGAGTTTCAAAGGGGCTTAATGAAAAATCAATAACATAAAATATACAAAACAAAAAAAAATTCAAAAAATACAACAATATTCATTTACAAGTCCTCTTCAAAAGTGTACTCTTTGTTTTTTCATTTACTTAAATAGTAGAAAAAAATCATATGTGAACGGATGTGCCTGAAAAATGCAATTCAAATATTAATTCGCCACCTTTGAAAAATAGTAAAAAATATAATTTTGCATAAAAAATAAAGTTTTAATATGAAAAACATATTTATCTCTGTGTAGATCATGCCTATATATATATATATATATATATATATATATATATATATATATATATATATATATATATATATATATATATATATATATATATATATATATATATATATATATATATATATATACAATTCAAATATTCATTCGCTAACTTTGAAAATAGTAAAAAATATAATTTTGCATAAAAAATAAAGTTCTAATATGCAAAACTTATTTATCTTTGTGTAGATCATGCTCATATATATATATTAGACTAAGTTATTGCACGTGAACACATGCATACATGTTAAGATGTGCACAAATTTGCAAGGACAAACATTTAATTTAATGGAAAATTGATAGATTATATTACACTAATTTATTTTGCAAAAAATATCATTAGGATGGCAACATAGTTCTCCAAAAATTGTCTTTTTACTCCGAATCAAAATTCACAAATCTTATATGAATTTTGAGGGCTTTAATTCGATAAAAGAGTAAAATTTTGAAATTTGATCGCCACATTTGGCCCAAAAGTGTAACACATATTCATGCATTCATTGATATTCCACCATACTAAACCATAATTAAATATATTTAACCATATTCAACCATAGTCAACTAAGCGAACATGATCTCCCCTTAGTTAATTGGCGTCAAACACAATCAAACATGGTCAACATGGACAACATGGAAAACCATGTTCAACCAAGGTTGAATAATCGTCTACATGGTCAACATGGTTTACTATGGTTAACCATGGTCAACCATGGTTAACATGGTCAAAATGGTCAACCATGGTCAACATGGGAATAATTTTTAGCCATGGCCAACCATAGACATCATGCCCAAAGTCAACATGACCATGGACATTAATATAGTCATTAAAGTTAAATAACCTTCTCTAATAATTTTAATATTTAATATTTAACATAACTTTAATGTTATTTTAAGTGTTTTAATATCTAATTTTTAATATCATTATATTATAATTTAGTAATATTAATTTAATATTAATTTAACTTTATATTGTTCACAATATAACTTAATATTGTTTTCAATGTGACAAACAACAAACGTCATCATGATGAACAACAAAAAATGTTACAATGTGATGAACAACAAACATCATTGCTACATGACAAACAAAAAATGTCATCGGAATGTGAAAAATAAACAAAGTCACAATATGAATAACAATAAAAATGTTGCATTGTGATGACCAACAAACAACATCGCAACATGACGAACAATAAATGTCATTGCGATGTGATGAACAATAAACAATGTTACAATGTGAAAAAAAACTAAACATCATCACAACATAGTGAACAATAAATGTAATCACAATATGGTGAAGAACAAGCAACATTTTAATGTGCCAAAGAATAAATGATGTTCCTATGTGATGAACGATCAACAACATCACAATGTGATGAAAAAAAAACGTCGTTGTAATGTGATGCACAACACATGATGCCACAATGCAATGAGCATCATACATCATTGCAATTGGACAAAAAAATGATGTCGTAATACAATAAACAAAACCATTGATAACCATCATCAATCATGTGTTAACTAAGTAAACAATGTTCTTCCCTTGGTTGACTAAGGTCAAATAAGGTCAAGCATGGTCATATGTGGTTTACCATAGTCTATCATAGACAACAGGGTCAACAAGGCCAACCATGTTCAACCATGGTCAAAATGGGAAACCATGGTTAACATGGGCATCATGGTCAACCATAGTCATATATAACCTCAATAAAAATATTCTTTGCAATGTGAAAAACAACAAATCTCATCAGCAAATGATGAACAACAAATTTCATCATAATGTGACTAACAACAAATATCATTGCAACATGATGAACAATAAACTTCAACAGAATGTGACAAACAATAAACAAAGTGACAATGTGACGAACCAAAAAAAAAATTGCAATGTAATGAAGAAAAAAAGAATTGCAACATGACAAATAACAAATGTCATTGCAATGAAATGAATAATAAACAATGTTGTATTGTGATGAACAACAAACATTGTTGCAACATGATCAACAATTAATGTCATTGCAATTTGACAAAAAATATATTTTTTCACAATATGGTGAACAAAAAACATCGCAATGTACCAAACAACAAATGATGTCAAAATTTGTTTAATAATAAATGTCATTATAATGAGATGAATAATAAACAACATCACAATGTGATGCAAAATAAATGCCATTATAATCTGGTGTCCAACAGATGATGCCACAATTTAATGATCATCATACATCATTGCAATTGGAAAAAAAAAAAGATGTCACAATGCAATAAAAAAACGGTTGACAACCATAGTTAATCATGTTTAACTAAGTCAACAATGGTCTACATGGTCAACATGGGTTACCATGGTCATCTATAACTTCAATAATAATATTGTTTATATGTGATGAACAAAAAATGTCGTCACAACATGATAAACAACAAATTTCATCACAATGTGATGAACATCAAAAAATGTAATTTGATAAACAACAAAATTAATCGCAACATGACAAACAATAAACATCATCACAATGGGACAAACAATAAACAATAAACAATGTGAAAAGCAACAACAAAAATGTTGCAATGTGACAAACAATAAACATCATTACAACATGACAAACAATAAACACCATCACAATGTGACGAATAGTAAACAATGCCACAATGTGATGAACAACAATGTAGAAACTATATAACTGATATGTTATATGTCTAAGATTCTCCTGATCATACACTATTTGAATTCATGCACAATACAGAATCTATTCCACCATTGATCATGATATGCGGAAATTAAATCAATTGCATGCACACATTAAAACCATAAAAATTCACACACATTAACATAGTGATTTATGGGAAAGCCTGAAGCTAAAAAGCCCAACTATCTGTATATAATATATGTCATAGAGATCATGTAACAATCCTCATACAAAGCTTCTCACAAGCTCTCAATACAATCCAATCGCTACACACTAATCAGGTCCTGATCTATCAAATCCATGCATCGATCTCTGCCACCTGTTAGCTTGCCTCTACTACGCAGTCACTGCTGAAGAATGGCTCTGAATGAACTTGAATTGGTCCAGCCTTGCTCACGCAATCCTCATTGGCATCTATTCAATGTATGGTGCAAACTCATGCAACACTATAGTCACAACTGATAGTCACACTTGCTCTTTCACCTACCTCTCCACTGGTCTCCACTGAAAATTTCCATGCACTATAGTTAACTGATGTATTCTTCAGTTGATTAATGAGTTAATATTTAGTGAATTAATTATTAATTAATTCACACCACTCTCACTAGTGTATCAATCAATTAGACTAGATACAACTATCTCAACGTGTCTAATCGAGTTAAACTAAACACAACTCCATCAACTACTTCTACCAACTCCACCAAACTCTCGTCACATGAGTTCTAATCAAGTCTCCATGCTATAGCTCCACTTAACCCCGTGATTTCCTTCTGGCCAAACAGGTTACATTCTGTGCACTTAACCCAAGTGCTCCAAGAGAATAAGATAATGTTTAGAGTCCAAATATTATTAAGAGCTAATAATATTCGACATATCTATTTTTAGACTGGAAATCTAAAAACAGATTCCGCCCAATATGTCTAAAAATAGAAGTCCATCTATTTTTCCAACTTGACCAACCATCCACAAATAGCATCCTACAACTCATAGAATATAATCGACATGTCTAAAAATAGACTTGTGCCAAAAATAGCCTGCAGGCCCACTTAGTGAAGGCGACTCTTTTCACTAAGCTCATCATCTTGTTGCAATCTCAACACTCCCTCTCAAAAATATAGGGATTATCTACCACACCGATCCTGCCTCTATGGTATTTGAATTTTCTCTTGGTGAGCGCCTTCGTCAAGATATCAGCATCCTGATCCTCCACAGGAATGTAAGAAAGTAACATGATCTTCCACTGCACACAATCTCTTATATGATGATACCGGATGTCAATGTGTTTAGATCTATCATGAAATACTGGATTAAACGAGAGTTTAATGCAACTGTAATTATCACAATATATCACAATAGGATCTAAGTGTGAACCGAACAACCCGACCAGGATATTCCTCATCCATATAGCCTCGCATGCAACCAAAATTGTTGCCATGTACTCGGCCTCCGCTAAACTGAGTGCCACGGATCTCTGTTTCCTGCTGTACCAAGAAACTGATGTCGACCCGATACTGAAAATACCTCCAGATGTGCTCTTTCTATCCGTTGGACTCCCTGCCCAATCTGCATCCGTGAAGCCATGCAGCTTCACCTCATCCGACTATCTGTACCATAATCCATATCTCGATGTGCCTCTGAGATATCTCAATACATGCTTCCCCGCCTTCCAAAAGGAGCTGCATAGGCTTAACCATAGCTTGTGAAAGTCGTTTAACCGATAGCATTGTTTGGCCTGGTATCGACTAGATACATGAGTGAACTAACCGACTGTCGATAAACAGTGGCATCCACTACCTCTGCCGATGTAGCATCCTCTTTCCTCCAACCACCAGGAAGAGGAGTGTCGATAGGCTTGCAGCCTTGCATGTTGAACTTCTCCAGTATCTCCCAGGCATACTTGCCTTGAGACACAAACAATCCATCACTACGCTACCAAATTTCCAATCCCAAGAAATAATGAAGGAGGCCCAAGTCCTTCATCTTAAACTCTTTTGCAAGATCATCCTTGCATGAGAGTATCAACTGTTCATCACCCGTCAATATCAAATCATCTACATAAAGCACAATGATCAGCAACTTACCCTCCACCACAATCTGGTATAGCTTCGGATCCGCCTCACTCTTGGTGAATCCAAGACCGGTGAAATAATTGTCTATCCATGTGTACCAAGCACGAGGTGCTTTTTTTCAGCCCATACAACGCTCTTTTGAGCCTACACACATGTGACTTGCTGCTGAAGATCTCGAAACCTTTAGGCTGCTCTATGTACACCTCCTCCTCAATGACTCCGTTGAGGAACGCAGTCTTCACATCCATCTGATGAATGTGCCATCCCATCTGCGTTGAGAGAGCTAGGATGCTCCGTATGGAAGAATACCTTGCGACAGGTGCAAAGGTTTCCTCATAGTCGATCCCCTCAATATGTGAGAAGCTCTGGGCAACAAATCTTGCTTGTACTTCTCAATGCTCCCGTCAGCAGCTTGCTTCACTTTGTAGATCCATCTCGAACCTACCACTGATTTCCCTTCTGGCCTTGGGACAATCTCCCATGCACTGTTTCTGACAATCGAATCATACTCTTCCACCATGGCATCTACCCATGGGGGATCCTTCACAGCCTCCTCGAAAGAGGATGGTTCCGTGATGACACTGCCTGGCGAGAGCCATGTATCTAGTATACTTCCGTCGGGGGATCGTCTTTGTTCACGCTCAGGATGGTGTGCTTCTACAATCTTCTTCCGCATCAAGATTCGCCGCTCACCATCAGAGTGCGCTTTCCTCGCTCGATGGTTGGCGATGCATGAGTGGTTTCTTCCACTCCATGAACCTCCTCTTGTGGCTGATCCACATCCTGAGGCTCATCCTTAGGAACTAATAGCTCCTCATCTACATGCAAGTGTGGCTCCCTCTCAAGCAAACACTTCATGGATTTCTCCTCATGAAATTTGATATCTTGTCGCACAACAATCTTCCAACTGTCTGGAAAATACACACGATAGTTGTGGGGTGTTTCTGTGTACCCCAAAAATATCCCAACCTCTGCGGTCGGCTCCAGCTTCTTCTTAGCATCCTTCATCACATGAATGTAAACAGGTGAGCCAAAAATCTTCAAATAAGAAATATCGTGCCTACTTAAAATGCTTCCTCTACCATGCCAAGTATCCTGTGAGGACAACGGTTTTGCACATAAACCACAGTATTGCATGCCTCAGCCCACAAGTGTATGGGAAGGCCCAAATCATGCAACATCGCCCTCGCAACACCCACAATCATTATGTTCTTTCGCTCCGCAACCCCATTCTGATGTGGGTTATGAGGTGCTATGAGCTCTCTTCGAATTCCTTCTGTGCTAAAAAAGTCCTTGAATTCGCCAGAGATGAATTCACCACCATTGTCGCTCCTAAGAGCCTTCACCTGCTTCCCCGATTCTTTCTCAACCAGTGCCTTGAACTCACAGAACTTTGAGTATGTCTCGCTCTTCTTCTGCATGAAGAAGATCCAGCAATTACGAGAAAAATCATCAACAAATATCACATAATACCTGTGCTTTGCTGTCGAAGCTGCTGAGAAAGGTCCACACACGTCTGTGTGAATTTTCTCAAGGATCATCGTGGCACGGCTATCCTTCTCGTGAAAGGTGGTTGATAAATTTTTCATAGCACAACCCTGCAATTAACTGAATGTAAGTGTACCTTTGGGTTCTGGAGAAATTTGGTTTGTAATTTCAAACACACAGAAGATGGCCCAATCTCCTCGTGCTGCCAATTCGCCTTCATCTCACCTCACCACCCCTTCTGCCTTGCCCGCCATTGTTGCGCAAACTATCTCCTACCCGCAATCGATAAAGGTTCTAAACCTTTGCACTTATCCTCTAGGCTCACTCGGGGGCCGTCTTTACTACACAGGAAAGCCTTTCCCTCGCTAAAGACAACATCATATCCCTTGTCTTCCAACATCGCCACAGAGATCAGATTCTTCTTCAATCCTGGAACATGCATGATATCCTTCAAGATGAAAGGTTTGCCAGACTCCCTCTCAAAGGAAATGGTCCCGATACCAGTTGCACTGTATCTACCATCATTTACCATCTCGATGTGCACTCCAAGATCCTTCTCATCCAAATCAGTAAACAAATCTTTGTCTCCGGTCATATGGAAAGACACACCACTATCAATAAACCACACTGAACCCATCATACTTGAGACCAAGCATGTGATTAGCGAAAAATTCAGCTCAAACTGCCAGGCTAAGGCCTCTCCAGCTACAGATCCAGCAGCTTGCTTATTTTTCTTCTTCTGTGGATAATTAGTGGCATAATGTTCGTGTTGGTGACAGTGAAAGCACTTCACCTTGGACATGTCTTGCTTCTTGCCTTTCACACCGGATTGAGAAGTATTTTTCTTGCTCTTCCCCTTCCTTGCTTTGGCAGCCAAAGCGAAATTTTCTTCATCTTCATTATTCGATGAAGATCCATCCCTGTTACTCCGCCTTATCTCCTCCTGCACAAGATCCGACCAAAGTCACTCCCATCCTGGCAGTTTCTCCCGACCATTGATAAAGTCCTCATAGGAATGAAAACTCTTCGGAAGCCCAAGGAGAGCTAAGCTCACCAAGTCCTCTTCATCTACAGTAACCCCCATACTTCCTAGCTCATCCCTGCACTAGAAAAACTTCATGAGGTACTTGGGTATACTCTCGCCCTTCTCCATTTTTATTTTCCTGAGTTTGTCTTTGAGCGCCAACTTCCTCTGGTCGCTCTTGCTTTGGAACAAGTCTGTCAAATCTTTCCACATCAAGAATGGAGAAGATTTACCATGAAGGCTGGACACTATGTGATCCTTCACACCTTCCAACAGAATCCTTCGACATTTTGCTATATTCTTTTTCCATGCGTCAAGTGCGGTAGCATCGCTAGAAGCAGGTTTTGGAATTTCTGCATCTATGAACTCCTTCAACCCATTATCCTCCAGCACCGCCTCCATCCTGTCCTTCCATGCAATATAATTCGAGCTACCCCCAAGGGCATACTCCAATCACAATCCGTTGAAAGACATCTCAACTTCGACACCAAGAAAACACTACTGCAAATTCGAATTCCACCAGCACAAAACTCAACCACTTCAATGATTTGCAATTGCTCCAAATGCTCAATGCTCTGATACCATGTATAAATTATATAAATGATATGTTATATGTCTAAAATTCTCTTGATCATACACTATTTGACTTCATGCACAATACAGAATCTATTCCACCATTGATCATCATATGCGAAAATTAAATCAATTGCATGCACACATTAAAACCATAAAAATTCACACACATTAACACAGTGATTTACGGGAAAGGCTGAAGCTAAAAATCCCAAATATCTGTATATAATATATGTCATAGAGATCATGTAACAATCCTCATACAAAGCTTCTCACAAGCTCTTAGTACAATCCAATCGCTACACATTAATCAAGTCCTGATCTTGCAAATCCATGCACCAATCTCGGCCACCTGCTAGCCTGCCTCTACTGTGTAATCCCTGCTGAAGAATGGCTCTGAATGAACTCGAATTGGTCCATCATTTCTCACACAATCCTCATTTGCATCTCCATCAATGTGTGGTGCAAACTCATGCAACACTATAGTCACAATTGATAGTCACACTTGCTCTTTCACCTACCTCTCCACTAGTTTCCACTGAAACTATCTGTGCACTGTAGTTAACTGATGTATTCTTTAGTTGATTAATGAGTTAATATTTAGTGAATTAATTATTAATTAATTCACACCACTCTCACTAGTGTATCAATCAGTTAGACTAGATACAACTAGCTCAACTGTGTCTAACTGAGTTAAACTAAACACAACTCCATCAACTACTTCTACTAACTCCACCAAACTCTGTCACATGAGTTCTAACTGAAGTCTCCATGCAATAGCTCTACTTAACCCTCAGGAATAGCATAATTTCTTCTGTTAGCTCCTGTGCCACATCTGTGCACTTAATTGAAGTGCTCCAAGAGAATAAGATAATGTTTACAGTCCAAATATTATTAAGAGCTAATAATATTCGACATATCTATTTTTAAACTGGCAATATAAAAATAGATTCCTCCCAATATGTCTAAAATTAGAATTCCATCTATTTTTCCAACTTGACCAACCATCCACAAATAGCATCTTGCAACTCATAGAATATGATCGAAATGTCTAAAAATAGACTTGCGCCAAAAATAGCCTGCGGGCCCACTTAGTGAAGGCGAATATTTTCACTAAGCTCATCATCTTGTTGCAATCTCAACAAACAAACATTGTCACAACATGATGAACAATAATTTCATCGCAATTTGAAAAACAATAAACGTTGTCTCAATATGAAAAACAGCAATCAACATCACAATGTGTCAAACAACAAATGATAATTACCTTACTAGTAATTACCTTACCTTACAATCTGTCGAATAACTAGTAATTACCTTACTAGTTATAAAACATCATCAACTAGTTATATCAAACCTACACCATATGGAGATCCTTTCTGAGAATTTAAAATATTGAAATGAAAACAGATTTTGACACAGAATACTAGACAACAAAATTCTTCATAGTAAAGATGAGATGTGAGAAGTGGATGTTGTCACTTCAACGGAAGTGATGGATTTATTCTGGATGCCATAATTGATGGAGAGGCTCTTATAGAAAATTAAAATTGAAATTTAAATCCACGAGTTATCCCAGATTTTTGGGAATATTTTAAAATCAAGAAAATGAATTGATTGGCATTAGAGATGTTCTCTGATAATACTAAAAATCTAGATAAAAATACCCTTATCTAAAACTATTTTTAGAATCATCCATCTAGATAAAAATACCCTATACCCTTAACAGAGACTATATGCCTTTAATAGAGAGAGTATATACCCTTGATAGAAACTATATATTCGTTATATTTTATATACAACATACACTTTTTCTTTTGTTTTCAGGTTGTTTCTGCCAATCCTACCCGATACTCAATCATATACCTTCTGTGTGTCTTTGCAGTTGGCCAAAGGAGCCACCTAACTAAAGGCGGCTCCAAGAATGGAGAAGGAGAAGGAGAATGGAAGGAGGAGTACTCAGCAAGTGATGATGCATTTATTCTTCAATTATAGGTTAGCATTTTTTTTTTGTAATTTGGTACAAAATTTTTCCATTAATAATAAAATATTTACATTGAGAGCATGTTTATCAAAAACTTGGGAGTGCAAGGCTCTAACCAGATATTTCAAGAGAGCATCTGAGCTTCAAAAAACTAGAGAGAACAAAATTAAATCACCATCATTGTTTTACAAAAACATCATCCAAATCATAAAAAATATGTTCCCTTAGCAAGATTTTGGTTTCAAAATGTCAAAAATTTGAATAGGGGATGTCATCTAATACACACAAAAATAAGAAATTCGGCCTTCAGGTAGCCAGGCTGATATCACGTTGTTCATTGGAGCCACTAGTACCTCATTGCGCTGAGAAAAAACTAAACTAAACTTTGCAGAAACAACCGTCTCCCTAATCTGAAATGACCATCAGAGAAAGGGGAGCCCCGTTAGCTAGTGGATCAATGTTGGGAGGTGGAGATAAGTTGAAAGGTTGAACATAAATTATTGCCGGAGTATTGGAAAGGTGAGCAGAATTAGATTCAGAATCAGAGACTACAAAATTTTCCACTCGTTCTAGTCATATGAGTATATCATTCAAACATCAACAAACACTCCAGAGGAGTCGTTTAATGTCTTCCTGACTTGCAAAAAAATTATAATTGTCCACCTAATTGTCATGGAGCACTAGGCGAAATAAGGTGTCCAAATGTTGTTGACCTACAACAGAGTGTAGAAAATTCAATTGTCATTGTCAAAATTTTGCAAGGAGGGGAATCCATTTGAAATGTTGATTAACCATCTTTGAATCCTAGAAATAGACTTTATCGCCAAATTCCTAGGATTCAAGATGTTGAATCTCTCTTCTTATCTCTGGAGGAACCAAGTCAAACAATGGTTGCTACCGAGTTACAACCAAATAGACGTTTATACTGACAAATGGAACTATTACTAGCACCTCCCCGTCATCTCACCATTCTTTGATGAGGTGGCATAGTTAAGTGGATTTGCGCAAGACTTTCACTTTGTTGACTAACCTTTAAACAGACCTAGAGCTTTAAAAACAGACTAACTGATCAATAAGTAGTAGGGCTACTAACGAGGACTATATCATCCCAAACACCCACAAATCACATTACTAAGCAATACTTCTAACAGTTCAAACCCTTATAGGATGCAAACATAAGCACGTCTAAAACTTCCACCAAGTATGAAAAGAAATAAAAAGTGTGGGAAATAGCTCTAAGAAGCTTGGAGAACGAGTATCATTTACCCTCATAGAGATCAATTGAAACAACAAGGCTAACCACCCAGTACCCTAACTGAGATTCCTTATCTAAAGACCAAGTTTTTCTCCCAGACTGGAGAGAAGGAAATTGTTAGTGGCTATTTAACTCAGGCAAAGGAACGACATGATATAAAGATAGAGAATTAATGACGATGGACATGACTTTGGTAAAAAACACCAGAATTACACAATTTTGTTGAAAATTGATCATATGAAGCCATAAAATTCCACATTGTAACATCTAAGAGACCAAAATTTAGCCTATGAAACCATGGTAAAGAAAATTTTTAAAACTAGATTGAAAAGTTCCTCAGATATCACACTCCACATACCAAAACCGAGCAATTATAATAGATACCTGGAAATTCCAGGCCTTGGAGCATTAAGGAAGGAAGCATGACCACTAAATCGAATATGGGCCCTGGGGCTGCATTGTGCAAGAAGAGGATGAAAAACATTGACATCCTTCAAAGCTTTGAAATCCCTTGAAACCGGAATGACATAAAACTCCAATTCCCTCCTTCAAGTGAGAGTATACTAATCCACTTAGATATGGATTCGAACACACTTAGTACATTGTACCAAACATCACATGATAAACTTCAACGCAAGAACCATAAATCCTTGTTGTTTCTCTCAAAAACCCAATATACGCTTGCCACCTTGTGCATAATCCATCCATCTTATAATGACCAGAGGAGGATAAATGGCATAAAAACAGGATACCTTTGATCTTCCATTGAAGGACGAAAACAAGAAAAGTGTTATGCATGGCACACTTGTTAAGGAAAACATTCCCTATGTGTTGTAGGACGTCATTAATGAGTTGAGAGTGTGCATCCTTCCTTCCCACAATGGAGCGCATTAGAGCCATTATGGACACCCCATAAAATACTAAATAAAGCACGCCAGTGCAATGAAAAAAACCAACAAATTGTAAATTTCGTCACCCAAAACCTTTGTAGATTGATACAAACTCGTTGGGAAGTGGAAGTTGTGTAATTGTGACAACATTTTAATCATCTCATGTACCATGAGGCAATTGAGGACATTTATATGGGAACAATGGTCATTTTGTTCTAATCCCATATAACATTTCTATTCAAACTAGCCAAGGTTTGGTCTATGTAAATTTGAAATGTTTTCCAACAAGTCCTCATTGATGGGATTTGGACATATTGGATTGTGTGCATAGTTATGTTTCTTATTAGCAGAGGACTAGACGAAGAGGTGGTTCTCAATATAGAGAATCAAGGTTAAAGGATCAATGGCTATGTTAATAGGTTATCTATGGAGGATGATACATGTGATAAAATACTGTAACAAACTTCATTTTTAAGCTTAATAAGAAGCATGACTCTACAAAAGCATATGAATTCCATGCAAAAAATAAATTGATTTAAAACTTAGGTTTCATCCATCATTATTATGAAGGGTGTGATTAGATTTTGACATATGAATTCCATGTTGCAAAACTTTTCTATAAGAAGTGTAGTGTAGATGGGTGAATCCATGAAGCTTGATTACACTTTTTGGTAAGCACATGTGTTGGGAAAGGAAAAAAACTTGATAAAACAATATTTTAGTTCTCAATTAAGCTATTTGAAGGCTATTTTTAATCATTTTAGTAATAAAAATTGTATTATAAAATGTGTTGATATTTATTCAAAATTATTAATTATTCAACTATTTAATTTACATTATTATATTAATTATAAAATTAAGATAAATGTGTTGATATTTAATTTGAATTAATATCTATTCATTTATTTAACTTATATAATTGTACTAATTATAAAATTGAGATAAATACGTTAAAAATTAATTCTCTTCATATTGACCAAAGATTTAGTAATTACCTTACTAGTTATAAAACATTATAACCTAACCTTACGGAAATTCCTTAGTCGTGTATGCCTTCATAGTTGGATTCGAAAGTAAAGCAGGTAATATATTCAGATAATAAGCATTTGGTCGAGTTCAAAACTACACCGTAAGGAGATCCTATCTGAAAAATTAAAATATTGAAATGACAATGGATTTTGACACGGAATACCAGACCACAAAATTCTTCACAGTAAAGATGAGAAAGGACGTTCTATGTTTTTAACTATAGCGATTAGAAGGAAAGAATCACTAGAAGGACCTGAATCTATGGACTCTGCATCGTGTAATTGATCTGGGAGAGATGTTATAAGTTTTGTTTTGATGTAAAAGCTTTATTTTTGATAAATATGGTTGTTTCTGGTACATTAATATAAAACCAGAGTATTTTTCGTGTTGAAAAAAAAAGATGAGACGTGAGAAGTGGATGTTCTCACTTCAACGCAAGTGCTGGATTTATTCTAGATGCCATAAGTGATTAAGAGGATTTTAGAGGAAATTGAAATTGAAATCCACGCGTTGAAATTGAAATTGAATTGAAATTGAAATCCACGTGTTATTGTAGATTTTTAGAAATATTTTAAAATCATAAAAAATAGATTGATTAGCCTTTTTAATCCTTAAAGATTTTATCTAATATTACTAAAAATCTAGATAAAAATACTTAAAACCTTTTTTTTTTCAAATATTTTTAGAATCTGCCATCTAGATAAAAATATCTACCCTATACCCTTAACAAACTATATGCCTTTAATAGAGAGTATATGCCCTTGATAGAAACTATATATTCGATATATTTTATATACAACGTACGCATTTTCTTTTGTTTCACGGTTGTTTCTGTTGGGAATCACGATTGCCGTTAAACCAAAACCCGCAGGTGTTAGTCAATGGTCGCATTGCCAGAGATAAGGATCCACAAGAGGCGGTTAGTCCATGTCATGAAACACATGGGGAGTGTTGGTTTATCCAATATCCAACAATCTCCCCCCCAACACGAGCCGGGTGTGTATCGAACTCGTGACCTACGCTCTGATACCACTTGTTGGGAATCACGATTGCCGTTAAACCAAAACCCGTAGGCATTAGTCAACGGTCGCATTGCCAGAGATAAGGATCCACGAGAGGCGGTTAGTCCATGTCATGAAACACATGGGGAGTGTTGGTTTATCCAATGTCCAACAGTTTCCGCCAATCCTACCTACCCAATACTCAATCTTCTGTGCCTCTTTCCAATCAGCCAAAGGAGCCTCCTAACTAAAGGCATGGAGAAGGAGAACAGAAGGAGGAGTACTGATCAGTAGGTGATGATACTGCCGTCTCTGGGTCACGACCATCTCATTCCTTTCATTCAGCTCGCCAAAAACCTCGCCACTATGGGCTTCACTATCACCTTCGTCGTCACATTTCACCACAAGTCTTTGCTGCAGAGGAAGGTAGATGTTGAAACGTTACTTTCAACCGTTGTGTAGTATTGGGCCGCCTTCTATTTCTGTTTGGAAGGATCTTGACACTAGCCGCTTGCTATTTTGCTGAACAATCAATGTTGAAGACCCTTACAGTCCTTCGAAGTTTTTGAAAATGGTTGAACAGTCTTTGTCCTTTGAAAATAGAGCGTTGTATTTGATAACAAAGCTTTATAAAGAAAAACAGAGTTTTTCTGTTTAATACATGGCCAAGTCTATTTTCCAAGTTTTTGATTGGGACAGGTCATAGTGGTCCCCACATTTCTTTTTGAATCGAAATTGCAAATTTTTTAAAGTCAAGTGTCTTGTTGATATGGAAGATTGTGATACGATCGCAATCGCAATCGCAAGTCGCATTGTGTCACACCGCTTTTTTGTTATGCTGTCGTTGAAAGGTTGTGATACGATTGGCGCGATCGTACAATTGCAATCGCAAATGTTTTAATCACCCTCCGCTCAAACCAAGGTCTATTGCAATGTTGCGATGCGATCCAATCGCGATCGCACAATCGCAATCAGAAGTTTTATGTTGGGCCGATTGTAATGTTAAGTCACAGACACGACGTCATTTTATATGGTGGATTTTATAAATCATCGCGCATCCAAAAGGGCCCGGACCCGAAACCTGTTGGCGGACCCGATGAGCAGTTATAGACTGGATTTAATATTTGATCGCGCGTCCAAAGCACTGAAGTCACAACCCAGATTTGTAACGTGATTTTTCCAATTCAGTTTGGTTAATGTTTTTTGAAGTCCGACGGAGATATGATATAGTTTTGTTTTGTTTGTTATTTGTTTTAATATTGCGCGATGAAAGGTTTTAACCTTTGATTGTTATGTTTTAATATAAACATATGCGCAATGTAATGTGGGCCCCCGATAGGTTTTAAAATATATTTCTTTTATATAGTTTGTTGTTTCATGTTTTATATGTTACGACATATATAAACGATAGAAGCCCGAAGGCAATGCAATTTTTGTAATACACAGTAGTGTATGAACAGAGAGATAGAGTATTGTAAAAGCACAGCAGTGCGTTGTTTTGAAGAACAGAGTGTTTGTTTTTTTTCAGAGAGATAGAGAAGAGTTTTAGAGCACTGTGTTAGCAGCAGTCTTGTTTTTTTTGTAATCCCTCTATGAGAGGAAGAAGAAGAATATTTTGTAATAGTTTGTTTTATTAATGAAATAGAATTTTTTGAACAGTGTGAAACTCTATCTCCAGTGAAGCAAAATTTATTAAATTTCTCTGTGTTAAAAGGAGAGCATTATTCTGTCTGTATATTAATCTGGAATTCTCGTAAATTCCAACATGGTATCGGAGCTAGTCCAGGCTCTTTGAAGGTGTCAAAGAAGTTGAAGGAAGGATTTCTTTGTTGCAGTAGCTTCTCCAGTAGAGTGAAGACTCAGTCAAAAGAATCCAAGGTATTTATCAATACAGTTTTTGTGTTACTGTTAGCAGACAGTCAGTTTATTTTAAATACACAATCAATTGTTTTGAAGCATAGTTCAGGGTGCAACAATGGCAGGAGCCAGCACTAGCATGAGTATTGGTAATGCTCAGCTCTCACAGTTCAATGGGAAGAACTATGATTATTGGGAAATAACTATGAAAGCCCTGTTTGCCTCTCAAGACCTATGGAAACTTTTTTAGGATGGTTTTGAAGAACCAGTGGATGAAAATAAGTTTAATGATTTAACACAAGTAGAGAAAGACTTGTTGAAGAGCAATAAGAAGAAGGCCTCTAAATCCCTCTTCTATTTGTATCAATCAGTGCATGAGAGTGTGTTTCCAAGGATAGCAGTAGCTAAGAGATCCAAAGAAGCATGGGTAACTCTCAAGACAACCTATCAAGGCATGGAGAAAGTGAAGACAACAAAACTACAATTGCTGAGGAGAGACTTTGAGACTCTCTGCATGAAGGAGTCAGATAACATTGACTCATTCTTCACACATGTGATTGGAATGGTCACACAGATAAGGTCTCATGGAGAGACACTTGAAGAAAGGAGGATTGTGGAGAAACTTTTGAGGAGCCTACCCTCAAGGTTTGATGTGATTGTCACCACCATAGAAGAGACAAAGGATCTCACAAAATTTTCAGTTGATGAGCTACATGCATCACTGATGACACATGAGCAGAGATTGGGTAGAAATGAAAATTCATCTCTGGAGCATGCCTTTAAGACTCAGATGTCCTTTGGAAGAGGAATAGGTCAAGGCATAGGAAACAAGAGAGGAAGAGGCAAAATCCAAAATAGAGGTGGAAGAAACAGTCCAGCAAATGCTTAAGGAAGGGGCAGCAATCCAAATCAAAACCAAGGCCAAGGCAACAGCCAGCAAGGTGGACATCAACATGTTCATGGACAAAGGTATGATAAATCCAATGTCCAATGTCATTATTGTAAAACATATGGGCATTATGCAAATGAATGTAGGAAGAAGTAGCATGATACGACTAATAAAACTAGTGCAAATTTCACTAGAGAAAATATCAGCCAAGATAAACTGTTTTTAGCTTGTAATATGGCTGAGGAAAAGAGTGAAGATTTATGGTTTCTAGACTTCGGTTGCAGTAACCATATGACAGGAAACATAGCCATGTTTTCTATGTTAGATGAGAATGTGAAGTCAGAAGTCACATTAGGGACAGATAGTAAAGTTTCTGTTATGGGAAAAGGAGATGTAAATGTCTTAACAAGGAAAGGAGAAAAGAAATCCATAACAGATGTTTATTATGTTCCTGGAATGAAATTTAACCTCTTAAGTATTGGACAACTTGTTCAAAAGGGGTACAATGTTTTCTTTGAAGATGATGTATGCACCATCATGGATAAACCACCAAGAAAACACTGTATTGTTGAAGTGAAGATGACATGGAACAGGATGTTCCCTCTCAGGATGAGAGCAGATTTGAAAAATGGAGAAGAAATAGCAGCAGTGACACAAGAGGATTTCCAAAGCGAACCAAAAGATGAGAATTGGTTGTGGCACTTGAGATTTGGACATATCAACTTTGGAGGTCTTAAATTGTTGAACAGAAAAGTAATGGTAAGAGGTTTTCCATTGATTGAGAAACTAGACAGCCTTTGTAAAGGTTGTATCTTGGGGAAACAACACAAAGAAAGTTTTCCATCCGGGAAAAGCATAATGGCAAAAGCACCCTTAGAGATTTTCCACTCAGATTTATGTGGACTAATGCAAACTCCATCACTTGCAAGAAGCCACTATATGCTAACATTTGTTGATGATTTTACCAGAAAAACTTGGGTTTACTTTTTGAAAAACAAAAGTGAAGTGTTTGAAAGATTCTACAATTTCAAAGCACTTGTAGAAAACAAAAATGGGTTGCATATAAAATTCCTAAGGACTGATAGAGGAGGTGAGTATATCTCCAAATAATTTCTACGTTTTTGTAGAGAAAATGGAATTCATAAGCAGTTTACAACTAGGTACACTCCGCAACAAAATGGAGTTGCCGAAAGGAAGAATAGAACAATCATGGATATGGTAAGGAGTATGTTAAAGGAAAACCATTTGCTGAATGATTATTGGGTTGAAGTTGTACATTGTGCAGCGTATATCTTGAATAGATGCCCTACAAAAGCAGTCATGAACAAAGTTCCTGAAGAAGCATGGAGTGGGACAAAGCAAGGAGTCACCCACATGAAATTTTTTGGATGTGTGGCTTATGCACACATTCCAGATCAGTTAAGGAAGAAGTTGGACAGCAAGGGGGAGAAATGTATTTTTATTGGATACAGTGAGGAATCCAAAGCTTATAGGTTGTATAACCCATCCACCAAGAAGTTTATTGTGAGCAGAGATGTTCAGTTTATTGAAGAGGAAGCTTGGGATGGAAGCATAGAGAAAACAGTGAATGTTAAACATTGTTTGTCTCATGATGAAAATGATGATGATTTGGCTGAAATACAACCCCCAACAACATCACCAACACAAGGGAAGAAAAGCACACCCTTGAGGAGAAATGAAAGTGCTTCTCCAAGCACACCATAAGGAGGAAATTCGAGTGCTTCTTCAAGCACTCACACACCAAATGAAAGAGGAACAAAGTTCAGAAATTTAAATGAGATTTATGAACAAGAGGCAGCAAATGAAGGTATGAACTCTTTTTTTGCTTTATATTGTCATGTTGATGACCCTATTCATTTTGAGGAAGCTATTAAAGATAGGAAATGAATAGAAGCTATGGATGAGGAGATTAATGCCATAGAAAGAAATAAGACATGGGATTTGGTTGAACTCCCAAAAGGTAAAGAAGTTATTGGAGTTAAATGGGTCTACAAGACCAAGAGTAATGTTGAAGGCAAAATAGAGAGACACAAGGCCATACTTGTTGTCAAAAGGTATAAGCAGCAGCATGGGAGAGACTACGAGGAAACTTTCGCACCGGTTGCTAGAATGGAAACAGTGAGAGCAGTGCTGTCCATAACGGCACAAAACAAGTGGAAAGTTTACCAAATGGATGTGAAGTCAACATTCCTAAATGGAGTGTTAATGGAAGAGGTACATGTTGAACAACCTCTGGGCTATGAAAAGAAAGGCTAAGAGCACAAAGTGTGCAGATTGAAGAAAGATCTTTATGGGCTGAAGCAAGCACCAAGAGCATGGTACTGTAGGATAGATTCCTATCTACTGGAAAATGGATTTGAAAAATGTGAGGGAGAACCCACCCTATACATCAAAGAAAAGGATGGTAAGATGTTGATAGTTGTTTTATATGTTGATGATGTAATTTTCATAGGTAATGATGATTACCTTATTGAAAATTTTAAAACAGACATGAAAGAAGAATTTGAAATGACTGATATGGGCTTGCTAAAATACTTCTTAGGAATAGAAGTAGAGGAAAATGAAAATGGGGTTTTTATCTCACAAGAAAAATATGTTAATGAAGTGTTGGAAAGATTTAATATGCAGGAGAGAAAAGCAACAATAACACCCATAGTGATGGGATTAAAACTCAGCAGAGAGGACAACAACAAGGATTTTGATCCTAGTTTGTACAAGAGCATAGTTGGCAGCCTCATGTATTTGACTGCAACTAGGCCTGATATAATGCATGCTGTTAGTTTGATTTCCAGATACATGGAGAGGCCAAAAGAAGCACATTGGCATGCAACAAAAAGGATTTTGAGGTATGTGAAGGGAACTAAAAGGTATGGCATTTTATATACTACTTCAGAATGTTCAGATTTAATTGGATACACTGATAGTGATTGGGTTGGAAGTGTAGATGACCGGAAAAGCACATCCGGTTATGTCTTTCACATGGGTTCAGGAGCCATTTCATGGGCTTCTAAAAAGCAGCCTAATGTAGCATTGTCTACAACAAAGGCAGAATATGTGGCAGCTACAGCAACAACGTGTCAACAAATTTGGATGAGGAGGATGCTAAGGAGTTTATGCCAAGAGCAGGTAAAAGGTACAGTGATTTATTGTGACAATAGCTCAGCTATTGCATTATCAAAGAATTATGTGTTTCACAAGAGAACGAAACACATTGACACAAAGTTTCACTACATCAGGGAGCTAGTGAACAATGGTGAAATTGTTTTAGAACACTGCAGAACTCAGGAACAGTTTGCAGAAATTCTGACCAAGCCATTAGGGCAGAAGAGTTTTGAATTTTTGAGGAAATTTCTGGGTATGACAGATAACCCAGCAGTTGAAATTGAGGGGGAGTGTTGAAATGTTACTTTCAACCGTTGTGCAGTATTGGGCCACCTTCTATTTCTGTTTGGAAGGATCCTGACACTAGCCGCTTGCTATTTTACTGAACAATCAATGTTGAAGACCCTTAAAGTCCTTCGAAGTTTTTGAAAATGGTTGAACAATCTCTTTCCTTTGAAATCAGAGCGTTGTATTTGAAAACAGAGTTTTTCCATTTAATACACGGCCAAGTCTATTTTCCAAGTTTTTGATTGGGACAAGTCATAGTGGTCCCCACATTTCTTTTTGAATCGCAATCGCAAATGTTTTAAAGTCAAGTGTCTTGTTGATATGGAAGATTGCGATGCGATCGCAATCGCAAGTTGCATTGTGTCACACTGCTTTTTTGTTATGCCACCATTGAAAGGTTGCAATGTGATTGGCGCGATCGCACAATCGCAATCGCAAATGTTTTAATTTCCCTCCACTCAAACCAAGGTCTATTGCAATGTTGCGATGTGATCCAATCGTGATCGCACAATCGCAATCAGAAGTTTTATGTTGCACTGATTGTAATGTTAATTCACGGACCCGACGTCATTTTATATGGCCGATTTTATAAATCATCGCATGTCCAAAAGGGCCCAGACCTGAAACCTCCTAGCGGACCCGATGAGCAGTTATAGACTGGATTTAATATTTGATCGCGCGTCCAAAGCACTGAAATCACAACCTAGATTTGTAACGCGATTTCTCCAGTTCAGTTTGGTTAATGTTTTCTGAAGTCCAGTGGAGATATGATATAGTTTTGTTTTGTTTTTTATTTGTTTTAATATTGCGCGATGAAAGGTTTTAACCTTTGATTGTTATGTTTTAATATAAACATATGTGAAATGTAATGTGGGCACCCAATATGTTTTAAAATAGATTTCTTTTATATAGTTTGTTGTTTTATGTTTTATATGTTACGGCATATATAAACAATAGAAGCTTGAAGGCAACGTAATTTTTGTAATACACAGCAGTGTATGAACAGAGAGACAGAGTATTGTAAAAGCACAGCAGTGCGTTGTTTTGAAGAACAGAGTGTTTGTTTTTTTTCAGAGAGACAGAGAAGAGTTTTAGAGCATTGTGTTAGCAGCAATCTTGTTTTTTTGTAACCCCTCTGTGAGAGGAAGAAGAAGAAGATTTTGTAACAGTTTGTTTTATTAATGAAATAGAAATTTTTGAACAGTGTGAAACTCTGTCTCTAGTGAAGCAAAATTTATTAAATTTCTCTGTGTTAAAAGGAGAGCATTATTCTCTCTGTATATTGTTCTGGAATTCTCAAAAATTGCAACAGTAGAGGCCGCACGGGAAAGCGATCTGGACATCCATTTGGTGGAAATGGAGGTCCCCAGAGATGATTTAGCCATTGGAAAGGTCAACAGCAACAACACCCAGCTGAGGCATGAGCTACCTCCTTTACTCGTAGCCAACGAACTAATGAAACGCCCCTTCCAACACTTCCTACAACGATTTATGGGCGGAGAAATCGGCTCCACCGGCCCTCCCCTTAGTTGCCTCATCACCGATTTTCTTTTCGGCTAGGCCTCCACCGTGGCCAAAAAATTTAATATACCCTCAGTGTGCTTCATTCCCGGCAGCATGTACACAAGTTATATCTTTCTGACTATGTCCGAGGTTCTGCCTCCTAATCTCTCGCGCACACTTTCAGGTCGATATATTGTCCCCGGACTTCCAAAGGAAGTGCACCTGACCCACCTTCAGATGCTGCTGGAGGCAACCGAGTTGACGACGGAGAGCGTGATTCATCAATTCAATATGCGTTTGATAGAAGGCAACAATCAAAGCTGGAGGTTCATCGCCAATACTTTCTACGATCTGGAGGCAGATTTCGTGGAATATTTCTAGAAGCGTGGCAGCTGTATAATGCGAACAATAAGCCCCTTGCTCCCTACCGAGGCTTTCAGAGACCCACCTAGCAGAATCGCTCCGCTGGTGGAAATCGGAATAAATACGGAATCAGACGAGTGTTTGGACTACCTCGACAAGCAGAAGGAGGAATCCATGCTTTACATTTCTTTTGGCAACGAGAACTCCATTTCGAGCGCTCAGACTGTGGAGTTGGCCATGGGTTTGGAGGCCAGCAGGGTGAAGTTCGTATGGGTTCTGCGGATACCATCTGATGCCGGATCTGAGTCGTTCTCATCAACCCTCGATTTTCTCCCCAAGGGATTCAGCAGTCGTATGGTGGAGGAGGAGCAGCAGGGGTTCATCATTGTCGAGTGGCCACCGCAGTTGAGCATTCTGGCACATCCTACCACTGGTGGGTTTATGTCCCACTCTGGATGGAATGTCGTGCTGGAAACGATGATGATGGGCATTCCCATGATCTCTTGGCCGCTCTTCGCAGATCAGCACTACAACTCTAAATTTGTGGTGGATGAGATCCAGATCACTCTGGAGGCGCCAAAGAGAGTCGAACAGAACTAGATGGTCCCCAGAGATGATGTTGAAAGCATCGTTAAACTTGTAATTATGGGAGAAAGAGGCAGGGAATTGAGAAAAAGAGTGGGGGAAATGAAGATGGCTGCGAGGGCAGCAGTGGCGAAGGGAGGGTCTTCCTACAACAATTTCGACCTCCTTGTCTCTGAAATCATGTCCCTGTAGTCTCTGCAGTTTGAGACATGATAAAAATTACAACTCCCTTTGCATTACTACACCTGGTAGTTATGTTTGATTGCTCCAGTATATCTCAGTTCCTTTTGCATTAATGAACCTGTTAACTCATACATTAATGCACCTGTTAACTCATCCATTAATGGAGCAATTGTAATTTCTGAGTGTGTTTTAATTTAAAACCATTATGGTAAGGTTTATGGGTCTTGAATAGATTGTGATTGGGTGTTTTGTCATGGGACTGTGATTAGGTGATCTGTCAAGGCATTCTAGATGTGACCCTGGGATATGTGGGACATGATGAAAAGATGTAGTCCTTCCAAACTTTAAAAAAAAAAATATGGTAAGATTTAAATGGTAAATTTGTTCTTGATAGGCCTTTTTTTTTTTTTGTTACCTAATAAAATATTGTTTTAAACAAGTGCTACAAAGTAGCTACTACCTGCCGCTTAATGTAAATATAGAAATGTTGCAATTTGAGTTTCAACATGTTTATGAGGATTTGCTTTCTAATAAATTTGCTGCTTAGTTTAGTCTAAATATAATTAAAGTAAAGTAAAAATTAAGAATTTATGTTAGTCAGTCTACGCTTCGGGTCTAAAACAAGACCCATCTTCAGGACAAATCTGCAAATAAGAGAGACAATTTGTGTTAAATAAATAGAGGAAAAGATGACAGGAAAGAGAGCCGACCAGTTATCAACTTAATTAATTTTTAAATATATTCAATTTATTTTTATTCATATTTAGTTGAGTTTAATTATTTTGTTTTTTAAAATATCATATTATTTGTTATAACGCTTTGAGTTAATGCTAATAATGTTTAATATTTTTTATTATTAATTATTTATCCTTGTTTATAAAGTCCTATGTTTTTATCCAATTTTATTTTAATTTAGATTAATTATTTTATTTTGTTTATAATTATTTTATAAAATGTTATAAAGCCTTATTTTAATGATATTAAAGTGTAGTCTTTTCTTTATCCTAATTTTATGTAATAAGGCCCTATGTAGATTATATTAATGATTTAATGATTTGATTATATTAATTTTATAAGGCCCTATGTAGATTATAATGTCTACTCTTTTAATATTAATTATTTATCCTTGTTATAAAGTCCTAAGTTTTTTATCCAATTTTATCTTTAATTTAGATTAACTATTTTGTTTAATGTTATAAAGCCTAGATATTTAAAGTTAGTATTTTCCTTATACTAATTTTATGTTATACGACCCTATGTAGATTATATTAATGATGTTGGTATAGTTATTTAAATATAATAAGTTTAGAAAACAACTGCATCCCTTTCCTTGACATACTCCACGCAAGAAATGAAGACGGATCCCTTGGACACAAAGTGTTCAGAAAGAAATCACATATGGATAATTATCTACACGCCGATTCACACCACTACCCAGCCCAGAAGACAGGGGTGTTGCTGACTCTCTTTACACGAGCTTTTAGAATATCATAAAAAACTCATGTGGAAGAAGAAATTGAATATCTAAGAAAATCCTTCATAAACTTGGGATGTAGCAATAGGGACATTAACAAAGCTATTCAAAGAGCCAGATCCAGAAATAAAAGAATGATTACTGACAATTCCTCTACTACAAAAGAATACCTCCCTTATATTCAAGGGGTCACAGACAAGATAGCCAAAGTTCTAGCCAAAAAGGACATTAGAGCATCCTTCAAACCTCTAGTGACCATCAAGCAAAGAATGAAATCGGTTAAGGATGACCCCGACCACCTCCAACAAAAATGTGTTTACAAAATCAATTGTTCATGCGGAGATTGCTATATTGGGGAAATAGGTAGGACATTCAAAATAAGCTTTAAAGAACATGGGGTGGACATCAGGCTTGGAAGAATTAAAACCTCGGCTTTGGCAGAACACTCCAACAAAATCAATTGTTCATGCGAAGATTGCTATATTGGGGAAACAGGTAGGACATTCAAAATAAGGTTTAAAGAACATGGGGCCGACATTAGGCTTGGAAGAATTAAAACCTCGGCTTTGGCAGAACACTTCAGCAAAATATGTCACCACATATGCCTTGAAGAAGCAGTGGTCATTGCCAAAGAAAAACATCATTTTAAACATAAAATACGTGAAGGCTTGGAAATCATAAAACACCCTCACAACCTAAATAGAGATGGAGGCTTAGAAGTTAGCAGAAATTGGGTCCACGTTCTTTCCCGTTAAATAGCTTACACCCTTGAGTCGTTGGTCTCCTTGTACCCCTGCTCTTCCTTCGTCCCTTTAGGATCTTTAAATGACATTCACTTACTCTACCTCATACCCTTTCACCTTCCCTCTATCCGCCTATTCGTATCAAACCCTTACCCTTCTCCTTGACTTGACTGTGCTACCCTTCTTCAACCTTAAAAAAGTTAAAAGTATTTATATAAAATCACCCTTATAAATCTCTTAACAATAACTTAGACCTTAATTAAATCCTAACCCTCTACAAACATAGTTTATAGGATTAATTGGTTACAAGCCTTATGTATGGGTTATAATCAATTAACCTATTCTAAACTTATTATATTTAAATAACTATACCAACATCATTAATACAATCTACATAGGGCCGTATAACATAAAATTAGTATAAGGAAAATACTAACTTTAAATATCTAGGCTTTATAACATTAAACAAAACAGTTAATCTAAATTAGAGATAAAATTGGATATAAAAAACTTAGGACTTTATAACAAGGATAAATAATTAATATTAAAAGAGTAGACATTATAATCTACATAGGGCCTTATAAAATTAATATAATCAAATCATTAAATCATTAATATAATCTACATAGGGCCTCATTACATAAAATTAGGATAAAGAAAATACTACACTTTAATATCATTAAAATAAGGCTTTATAATATTTTATAAAATAATTATAAACAAAATAAAATAATTAATCTAGATTAAAATAAAATTGGATAAAAACATAGGACTTTATAAACAAGGATAAATAATTAATAATAAAAAATATTAAACATTATTAGCATTAACTCAAGCGTTATAACAAAGAATATGATATTTTAAAAAACAAAATAATTAAACTCAACTAAATTATATGAATAAAAATAAAATTAATATATTTAAAAATTAATTAAGTTGATAACTGGTCGGTTCTCTTTCTTGTCATCTTTTCTTCTATTTATTTAACACAAATTGTCTCTCTTATTTGCAGATTTGTATTCGTCCTAAAGATGGGTCTTGTTTTAGACCCGAAACGTAGACTGAAAAATGAGGATTGTGGAGATTCCGAGTTTTGAATCTAAAAATCTACACCACAGAAATCTACAATCCATCAATTTATGTTAGTGTTAAGGTTTACAATCTAATCAATTTAGGTTTTTATTAAATGGTAAATTGAGGTATTTTGTTAATCCAATCCCACCTAACCACAATAACAATGTCATATTGTCTTGATAATGTTTTTGTTGAGAAAGTCATCTAAACCTTTTACATTTTCCTAAAACACACACACACATATTAAAGGGTAGTTGTTCTTGTTAGATATGTCGTCAATAATATAATTTATGAATAAGTAATTTTTTTGAAAATTTATAATGATAAAAATAAAAATATTATTATAAAAATTTATAATAACAAAAAAAATATAAGTTATATATATATAATTAAAGGAATTCATTAAGTATGAGTGTTTTTAATTACATTTTTCAATTTCTAATGTTTTTTATATATAATATAATTACATTGCATAATATAAAGCAATTAAAATTATTTAATATTTTCTATAGTTATATATTTCATATGTACAATATATATTCTAAAATTTAATAATATAATTTAGTTAACTAATTTGATTTTTTAAGATATGGAATAGATTTGATATTCTATTCATTAGGAATGTGTTTTTTTATTAATTTTATTTTTCAATTTCAAATAATGTTTTATATATAATATAGTTGCACTTGTTTTATAATACATTAAGTTAGCTAAATTCTTTTTCTTTAAGTTTAATTTTAACATTTTCTTTGTTTATTTAAATATGTTCTTTTTATTTTTCTATCACATTTCTAATTAATTAAAAATAGTGGTATTATGAGTTACTATTTTTTTTTAGTTTTGGCTAAATTACTATTATTAAAACAAAATAGAATAAATGAATTGTTACAAATTTACAAGTTTTTCAGTTTCTTTTTTGCTTAAGTCATAGGCCCGATTATTGTGTTAATAAATTAATAGAAAATATTTATTTAAATATGTTGTTTTTGTTTTTCTATCACATTTCTAATTAATTAATATGTCTATTTAAATATGTTGTTTTTGTTTTTCTATCACATTTCTAATTAATTATTCTTTAACATATGAAGTTCCAAATTGTTTTCATTTATCTTGACCACATTTTAAATTATCAGATAAATGGTTGTACCTGTTTAACTATTTCACTAGCAGGAGAATCCAAATTTCTAAGTGGGGCATCCTTGGAATGAACAATGGGATCAATATACTTTCCATTTGCAGCTTGAATTTTAGTTTATATTGGAACATAATTGTTCACATTAGCAGCCGATCTTTCATCTTCCTCACTGCTATTTCCCCCTTTGTCCACCTTTACCTCAGTGCCTTGTTTTTTTTTCCTTTGACTTAGTGTTCGTACTCTAAGGTCTGTGATTCCTGCAGCTAGCCCAAAAATCATTCCAGCTCCTCATGACTGCTTTCATAAAGAAGATGAATGCAGTAGCTAAAATAAGTGATGCGAATGGATGGAGTAGCTGCCAAAATCCAAAACACTTTCGGTTCTTCCGGATTTGCAGAACAAATAGATGTAATTAATATTCAACGCTAGATAAGAAGATTCAATTCGATGTTTTATATTTTTTTATTACTATATAAAACCATCAGAGCTTTTTATATATCTATGTCATTAATTGTGTTCTTTTAATAAGGAGGAAATAATTAGGTGTGAACACGATTGTTGCACGGATTTCACATGCAAGCGGAGGAGTGTTAATGAGGTTCAGAACTTCTTCACTGGCATTGACTTTGTAGTATTTGGATTCAATTGTATACGCATTCAATTGTACAACCGCCTCGTACAATATATAAGATTAGAACCACCCGAGCTTTTAATATATCTATGTCATTAATTGTGTTCTTTTAAAGCGGCAGGAGTGTGTTAATGAGGTTCAGAATTTCGTCATTTAATGGTACAACCGCCTTGTACAATCGTCGGCAGATTTTAAACTTTTTCGTACGCCAAGTGAAATCTAACCGCTAGTAGAATTTAAGAAAAATAAATTTATAAATAAGAAATAAGAAATAAGATATAAGAAATATTAATATTTAATTATGGAAAATTATAACAAATTTTGCTCATAGACAAATTAATGTTTAATTACAAGAAAACCTGATGCATAATACTTGCTGGCCACAGGTATAATAACTTTATGAAATTAGTTAGGTTACTAACATTTTTATACCAAATATCAATTTATGTGCTTCTTTTCATTATATTTTAATAACTAACTTAGCTTCATTTTAACAATTATGTAAAAAAATTGCATTTAAATAGATTTGATCCCTCTTGAAGCTTAATAGATCTGAAATTAAAATATATATAGTAGACTTAAATAAAATTAAAATAAAAAACTAAAAAATAAAATAAAAATTAAATGAGCTTGATGATAAATTAAGAAGTAAAAATTATATATTTTAAATATAATTGATAATGAAATAAGATTTAATAATCAAATTTTTTATTTTTATTATTTTTTCTCATTTCAATTTTATATTTGAAAGCAAAGCCTTGACTTAGCTTTTCTCTCTCATAAATAAAATCTAACTTTATATTTTTTATTGATTTTTTATTGTATCTATTTAATTGAAATAAAATGATTATTCTCTCAAATTTTAGATGATGATGATGGTTAACATCCACTAAAACCAAACATTCAACAAAATTATATATATATATATATATATATATATATATATATATATATATATATTTTAAAAATATACTATTTTATTTTTTTTAACTTGTAATAATTTTTTAAATTTTGAGGTTCGTAACGTTTTTATTTTTTACCTCCATTATTTCCCCAACCCCTCCTCTAAGGTCAAAGTTGAGAATTAATATAGTGAGACGATGTCTAAGCACCATAAATATGGATTTATGGTTGAAGACACATGGAAGCTCCTTTCCAATTCCAAAATATACACACCTATCCAGATAATAATCAACATCATTGTGGTATGGTTGTTATAGTTTAGATATGTTGCCATGTGCATTAGTTGTCTACAGGGTCATATAAATTAAATGGTTGATAAATGCTTATAGGCATTAAAGTACTTATCTTGTGATACATCTCACTTTGGAAATTATTATTATTATTATTATTATAAAAATTAATATATGAGTTAAACATATATACATGTAAAAAACATTTAACAAGATTGTTAACAATGGAGATTCACCTTCATTTTAACATAGATATTTTTAACCTATAAATAATTTTTGTTACAATACCATGTGCCAATATCATGGATTTATAATATTAGATTCTCCACCCCTTATAATGTTTTTATGTTTTATCCATTATTTCACACCATCTCACCCTACCTCACCCCACCCCATTATGAGAGTAGGGACCAGGTAAATAATGGAGAAAACATAAAAATATTATAGGCCCCATAATGTTTTTATGATTTCTCCATTATTTTCCTTCCCCTCAAAAATTTCACAATTTTTTTTTATGTTCTATGTATTATTTCCCTCACCCTCACCTTCATAGGATATTTGAGGTCCATAATGTTTTTATTTTTTATCTCCATTATTTCCCCAACCACTCCTTCGAGGTCAAAGTGGAGAAATAATATAGTGAGACGATGTCTAAGCACCATAAAGATGGATTTAGAGTTGAAGACACATGGAAGCTCCCTTCAAATTCCAAAATATACACACCTATCCACATAATAATTAACATCATTGTGGTATGTATGTTATGGTTTAGATAAGTGGTTATGTGCATTAATTGTCTACATGTTTCCTTTTAAATATTTTGGAAGATAATCTTTTAGTGTAGATGAATCGATGATCATGAGACTAGCCATGGATAAGTTCAAATTTTTAAACTTACTAATACTAACAAGACTATATAATTTAAATGGTTGATAAATGTTTATAGGCATCAAAGTACTTATCTTGTGATACATCTCACATTGGCAATTATTATTATTATTATTATTATTATAACAATTAATATATGAGTTTAACTTTAAAAACATTTAACAAGATTCTTAACAATGGAGATTCAACTTCAATTTAACATCAATATTTTTAACTTATAAATAGGTTTTGCTACAATACCATGTGCCAATATCATGGATTTATAATAAAAGATGCCCAAAAAATCATAACTCATGGTCAGATGACACATGTTCATATGACATCTTTTTTATTAAATTAATCAGTTTAATTCAAAGATAAAAGAGGGCATGACAACTTTTGAGATAGAACTCAATATCTCTAAAATTAAGAATATTCTAGAATATTTTATAAAAGTTGAATGTCTATTATCCACCTAATAATTAATGATAATTAAATAAAAAATTTGGAATCCCTATTTCAAAATAGACAAAAAGTTATTTTTTGTAATAGTAAGATTAATTAGATATAAAATGAAAAGTTAAAATCTCTTTTAATTTGATAACATTATAGGAACTTATATTATAAATATATATAGATTCATTTTACCCTTTGGTAAATTATTGAGAAATATCAAATTTCTGGAAATATAAGTCTTTTTTCATGTTTTGCACTTATAAAAAAAATATACCTCAAAAAAATTAATCCTTTCAATAATAAAGATAATAAATTAAGATGAATATAAACTAATATAAATTAGAAATAACTTTTCAATATAACACTTATTTATAATTGAAAAATAAAATAAATAATATTATGTTCAAAGAAGTCAATTGCTTTATGACACCCCACCTAATATGTCCAAAATGTCATTTATGGTGCTACTTACTTTATACCATGGAAACTTTCACCAATATTTCATTAAAAAACATAAATATAATACGAAATGAGATAAAAACTGAGATACACCTTAGATTGATTAATCAAAGAGATTACACATATATATACATGAAGTACGGTCTCAAGATAGGGAAGCTATCTTGGACACACAATAAGTTGATTGAGAGAATATCTCAACCTCACACCAAACTAGGAACTCAGATTTAGCTAACTCCTATGGAATAAGAACAAACTCTATACATAGAAAGTCACAACTGAAGACAAGTAGGAATTACACATTCCAACACACCCCCTTAATGACTAGTTGTCTCAATATCCATCTGCAAAATCTACATCTGGTCCTGTTTGGTAATTACATTGGTTCTGTTTGGTAATTACACTTTGTATCTTGTTCATGCTATTGTTGATGTCCTTATAAAGGAACAACCATCTACCGAAATGCATGGGTTCCCAACTGCTGCAACCGCCAATCTACTAGGAAGTCCTTCACATACATGGTTCATCCAGACTCTCGATGAACTCCCCCTAGATATAAAATTTCACCTCTTGGAGTCTAAAACTAATACGGCCTACCCAAGTGTATCCATCCTGCATGACACACTCTTCCAGGGTGTTAAAACTCTCTGACAGGGGGAACATATAACAAAGGGGTATGCATGCCTCTATGGGTCTTACAACACATACAAACAATAAATGACATGTAGATTTGCTCTAATTACAAGTTGTGACTCATACTCTACCATGGTCATGAGTCTATTCTACAAACATAAACAAACTTTGACTACATCATTCATATGCTAGAACACACCACTACTTTGGCTTTGTACTTTGAGTCTTTGGCATCTTAATTTTTAACTTTGGCATGCTGGTTTGCAAAGTCTAGTTGTGGTCAAACATAAGAAAAAGATATGTCGACGTCCATATAAAGGAGCAACCATCCACTGGAATGCATGGGTGCTAACCACTGCAACTGCTAGTCTCGTAGGATGTCCTTTACATACATGGTTCTGTCAACCATTATCACTGCATACATGTATCTGTATCTACAGATCCCCCTTCAACGTGGATTTTATCGGACGACCGGTAACCATGTTAAAAAATATGTTTGAATGGATTAATATAAATCCCACTGGTCAGCTCTACGAAAGAGAGTCTGAACCAAGAGATTCTAGCTTATGCAGAACGCTCTTCCTTCATTAGTGAACTCTCACCGGAAGTAGATCTGTCTTAGATCTCTTTAGCAAACTTTTACCGGATCCCTTCATTGGTGACCTTTCATTGAATTTCTTCATCGGTGACCTTGCATCGGATTTCTTCATCGGCGACCTTGCACCAGATTTCTTCATCGACGACCTTTCACTGGATCTCTTCATCAATGGGCAAACACTGGCACAGACTTGTTTCCAGTCCACTTCACTGTTACACGTGGTTTCTGGCTGACCACAAACCGACACTGCAAAATGGTTTTGGGCTGACCACGAACCTGTAATTACAAAGTGGTTTTGAGATTACCACGAAATTCTACGGGGATACACATGCCTTTACAAGGCTTAAATACTCCAAATCTTGGAGTTACCAGGTACATACAATGACCACTACAAAACCATCCTAGAATTTCTTACCATTCAACTGTGTGATTCATTATACAACATGCTATTGAGTCTATTCCAAGAAACTCACACAAAACAAACTTCCACTTTCATTGTCCATCATCCTTTAAATGTTGTCGCTGCTCCTTTACATCATATTTTGAAGTGTTCACATCTTAGGCATATTCGTCTTTGTCAATTAAATCTTGGAACTCCATGCTTAACCTGTCATTTGTTAGAGTCTCGAATTCTAACAAAGTAACTTTACCTACATTGAGTTAGCTAGGCTCAATAAGGCTCAATAATTTTAAGCATGATTCCAAGAAACAAAATAAAAAACATAAAATTTTCAGATTAACAAGAACATCAAATTTATCTCTCTCTTGCCCAAATATGACTACCATTCTTCTCCAACGATACCTTTGAGGGGTCCACTGATAAAGAAACAGATGGACGACTTTTCAACTGGTCTCAATGCAGTGCATTCCAGCACAGATGATCCAGACATAGGCACTCACAACCACACGAAGAGAAACAATAACAAATTGTCCCTCTCAAAGTGAGAATCTAGGACTCCACGGTTTGATCCTCTGTCGTCCACAAATTCACTGTCAACATGCATAAAATTAAATGATTTTACACACAAAAGTTCTCGTTTTAGTATCCAATTCCCCTGGCATCGCAACATAATGCCACTTCCCTTGTTCACAATATCAAGGCTGGGTAACTGCTTCCAAGCATGCCTCCTCATGCTTGCTGACAGGCTGCAACAGTGAAGACCCGCCGTCAATATAATCTCCTCATAATTGAACATGCAATTCTGTTTCCATCACAATCTACTCCCGTGATCACTTTGGGCACACACAAACTTGATCATCCTCCAATCTATGATGTAGCTCCAAGCACTATCCTTTGATGCCATTTTCATTATCATGTCTTCAGTAAATCATTCCTGCAAATAAATTTGTCTATTGTTGGAATGGAAAATTCCAACATAGATTCACACTCATGACAAAACTTTGCCAACCTAAATGTCACAACAACATCTAATTATTTTAACCATATTTACATGAATGCATTTACATGTTAAGGTGACCGGTCTCAACATGAAAACAAAAGAATTCATGAAGACAAATATGTTTCATCAAAGCAAATGTGTTGGAACTTTTAGTTTCATCTTCACCCTGTCTCCTTCCTTAGCCTCAAATTCTGCAACAAAAAAAACATTGCCATCAACTGCCACTCACCAAGCTTCTACGGCAGCTTACCAGAGGTCGTTCTGGTATACGAAAAAAGACAAGTCTAGGCAGCTCACCACACTGCCCTCAGCCACTACAGCAGATATGTTGTACCACACTTCACTGCTGCGCATATCTGTAGGTTTTAACCTTGAACAGAAATTATCTACACACGAATCTTATAACAGAAAATAAACAATAGCGAGAGCATAAAACATAAAATAGATAAACACAAAGATTTTCCCCTAGATCCCAAATCGGGATGACCCGCTTGATTTTTCATTATATTCCTTTTAGTGTTACAACACATATATATACATGCCGAAGCATACATAAACCCCAATCCATAAACCCTGGATTAGAACATAACTGTAGTTCCCTTGACCGGATCTACAAAAATACCAGGGGCCGAAAACCATCGTACCCCAATACCATGTGCAAAACCATGGACGCGGACTACCCTTCGGAAATTAGTCGTGGAAAGAATATAACACATACCCAAAATTCTCCCACTTGTTGTTTTCTTTCCACAGGGGGCCACAAGAGGGCTTAGTCATTGGCCCAATTCTTCAACACCCATTGTTTCTCTACACCAAGAGAACTTCTGAGTACTCATAGACTTTGTTAATGCATCTGCAACATTCTTCAAAGTGTCCACCTTTCCCAACAACACCCTTTTAGCCTCAACCATATCTCTAACAAAGTGATATTGAACATCAATGTGCTTTGTCTTTAAATGATAAGCAGGGTTCTTAGCCAAGAAAATTGCACTTTGGCTATCACATTCTATCCTTATAGCTTGCTGTACCAACCCCATACTTGAACACAATCTCTGCAACCAAATTTCTTCCTTGCTTGCATGAGTGGCTGCTATGTATTCTGCCTCTGTAGTTGAAAGAGCCACTACAGACTGTCTTTTACTCATCCAACCGACTGCGCCTCCAAATAGGCTAAACACATACCCACTTGTAGATCTTCTTTGGTCCAGATCTCCAGCCCAGTCTGCATCAACAAAACCACGAATGTCCAACATTCTTTCCAATCCTGGTCTTCCCTGGTAGCACAAGCCATAATCACTAGTGCCATGTAAATATCTAAAAACCCGCTTCACTGCTGTCCAATGCTCCTTCCCCGGGTTTGACATAAACCTACTCAATACTCCCATTGCATGTGCAATGTCTGGTCTAGTACAGACCATTGCATACATCAGGCTACCCACTGCACTTGCATATGGAACATGGGACATATCCTCCTCTTCTTCTTGTGTCTTGGGACACTGTTCAGCAGACAGCTTTACACCTACAGGAATAGGAACATTCACTGCTTTACTATCCTGCATATTGAACCTCTGCAATATAGTCTCGACATACTTCCTCTGGTTTAACCAGAGCTTCCTCTTTGCCCGATCTCTCTTAATTTCCATGCCCAAAACATAGTTTGCAGCACCAAGATCCTTCATGTCGAATTTGGAGAACAGTTGGGTCTTCAAATCTTGGATAATTTCTTTGTCATTTCCAATCAACAATATATCATCCACATACAAGACCAAATAAATAACACGGTCACCAATTAATTTAAAATAAACACAGTGATCCTCCTTGCTTCTGGTGAAGCCAAGTCCCCGTATATAGGTATCAAATTTCTGATACCACATCCTTGGTGACCGTTTTAACCCATACAGAGACTTCTTCAACCTGCATACCAGTTCTTTCTTACCCTTCACCATAAAACCTTCAGGTTGCTTCATGTAGATCTCCTCTTCTAGATCCTCGTGAAGAAATGTTGTCTTCACATCCATCTGTTCTATCTCAAAATCAAATGCAGTAGCAACAGATAAAAGTAATCTAATAGAAGTAACCTTGGCAACAGGAGAAAAAATATCACCAAAATCAATTCCCAACACCTGGGAATAACCTTTTGCTACCAACCGAGCTTTGTATTTCTCCACCTTGCCTTCTACATTCATCTTCTTCTTAAACACCCATTTGCTCCCAATGGGCTTCCTTCCAGCCGGCAACTCCACCAGATCCCATGCATCATTTTTGTGTAAGGATGCCATTTCATCAACCATGGCCTCCTTCCAGAGTTTTCCATCCTCTGAATCTACTGCCTCCCTGACAGTTCTGGGTTCATCATCAGTTATAGTTAAGGCAAAACCTGAACAGAAAGCAGATGGACTATACCTTTCTGGTTGCCTTCTTTCCCGAACTGATCTTCTCAAAGCTAGAGTTTGTGGCTCTTCTTCTTCTGAGTCTTCTTCTGTTGTAGAGTCTGATTCATCCTCCTTTAGCTCAAACTCTATCTTCTCAGGTTCCTTTGGTAGGACTTCATGTTTAACAACATCTTTCACTTCTCTAAACACCACATCTCGGTTGTACACAACCTTCCTTGTTTCTGGGTTCCAAAGCTTGTAACCCTTTAAACCATCCTTATATCTAATAAAGATGCACCTTTCAGATTTATTATCCAACTTGGTCCTTTTCTCCTTTGGAGCATGTACATATGCATCACATCCAAATACCCTTAGATGTGAAAGAGAGGGTTTCTTACCAGTCCATACCTCATGTGGGGTCTTATCCTCCAACGCCGATGAAGGTGATCTGTTAACTAAGTAACATGCAGTTTCCACTGCCTCTGCCCAGAATTCTTGTCCTAACCCGGTACCACTGAGCATGCTTCTTGCCTTTTCCATCAGTGTTCTATTCATTCTTTCTGCAACTCCATTTTGCCGAGGTGTGTATGGAGTAGTCTTCTGCCGTGCTATACCACACTTCTTACAGAACTCTTCAAATTCCTTCTTGCAGAACTCCCCACCATTATCTGTCCTCAACGCCTTTATCTTCTTCTCTGTCTGGTTTTCCACCAGAGCCTTAAATTTTTTAAATTTGTCAAAGACTTCAGATTTCTTCCTCAAGAAATATATCCATGTATTCCTTGAGAAGTCATCTATGAATGAAACATAGTACACAGACTTTCCCAGTGATGGAACTGACACAGGCCCAAACACATCACTGTGCACAAGTTCTAATATCTTGTTTGCCCTCTTAGCACCAGAAGGAAAACTCACCCGATTCTGCTTCCCATATACACATTGTTCACAGAAATTGAAATCCAGAAAGAAATTAGACATACCTTCTACCATACCATTTCTATGTAGTATGTGAAGGCCCTTCTCTCCAATATGTCCAAGCCTTTGATGCCATAGCATGTTCTTTTCTCCGTGAGACACGAAGCTTCTCCACTTTCGTGAACCATAGAATCATATAATCTATCAATAACAAAAACATTACCTTCGTAGCTTGTGCATGCATTTCCATCTCAACTCCCGCAGTAGCAGTCAGAAAGCCTCGAACCATCTGCATCTTTCTCTAACACTATTTTACACTCGTATCATCCATCTTGCTGATGCAAATCAGATTTCGGCCAATGCATATGAACACTGTGAAGTGTTCTAATCCTTCCACCTTGCAACTCCATCTTGATTTTTTCGCATCCTATCATTTTGGCCTTCCTTTTATACACTAGGAAGACATCACCAGCATCATATTTCTTGTACTAGCAAAACCACTCCGTATGGGGAGTCATATGAAAGGATGCACTCGAGTCAATCAACCATAACTCATGATCTACATGTGTACTTGAAGAATAAGCTAACACACATCCCCACCTTCATCCGAGGTGGTTTTTGCCTCGCAGTAAGGAGACACTAATCATCAATCCCTTCCTTTCTCAAGAGCTTTAGATCCCATGAAATTTTGTATCGCTTCCTTCCTTTCCGAATTTCCAGCACACCTTTACAAACTTTCCAGGAGATTTAGATCTCCCACTAGAAAACTTATTATTGTTTCTGTTTTGGGACCTTCCTCATACAGATAAGGCATCTCCATTCTGACCTCCATATTTCTCCGTCTCATTTCCTCCGATAGCAAGGCTGAGACAATGTCATCAAAATCCAAGGTAGTTGTATTGCTACCTATTGCAATAACCAGACTATCCCACGAGTCTGGTAGAGAACACAACAAACTGATGCACTTATCTTCATCTGAGATTTTAATATCAACAAATGACAGTTGAATTACCATAGTGTTGAAGGCATTCAGATGCTCTGTCACTGAGTCTCCATCCTTCATCCTCAGGTTATACAGCTTTTTCCGTAGGAACAACTTATTCACCAGAGACTTAGATTGGTACAAAGTCCCAAGTTTTTGCCACAAATTCTTTGCCGTAGCTTCCCCAGATACATTCAACAATACTGAATCTGAGACACACAACTGTATTGTGCTCTTAGCTTTCCGATCCAGTTTCTTCCAGTCTTCATCTGACATTCCCGTTGGTTTAGTATTTTGGATCTACCGCGATCCACTGATCTTTATCCACCAGCAGATCCTCCATCTTGAGCTTCCACAACTCAAAACTTTGACCATTAAACTTCTCGATCTCTATCTTCCCGCTACTCGCCATCTTATTTCACCGCAAGAATCGATCCCGCAGATCTCCCACTGAACAGGGTCTACCACAGGCCCGAACTAAAAACCCTCAGCAGCAAAGGCGTCCCCTTGAAGCCAAAACAGCTCCAATACCAAATGTAGGTTTTAACTCTGAACAGAAATTATCTACACATGAATCTTATAACAGAAAATAAACAATAGCGAGAGCATAAAACATAAAACAGATAAACACAGAGATTTTCCCCTGGATCCCAAATTGGGACGACCCGCTTGATTTTTCATTATATTCCTTTTAGTGTTACAACACATATATATATACATGCCGAAGCATACATAAACCCCAATTCATAAACCCTGGATTAGAACATAACTGTAGTTCCCTTGACCGGATCTACAAAAATACCAGGGGACGAAAACCATCGTACCCCAATACCATGTGCAAAACCATGCACAAAACCATGGACGTGGACTACCCTCCGGAAATTAGTCGTGGAAAGAATATAACACATACCCAACATTTTTGGGTAAACTTGACTTGGGATAGAGTCAACGTTGACTAGGGTAAATAGTAGTGGTTTTGGGGCACATGGTATTGTGCACCCATGGTTTTCAGCCCATGGTATTGCATGTAATGGAGCCTATGAAAGGCTGGGAATACTTCATTGTAAGGAAGGCCTGGAGGTGAGTGGTGAAGGCTCACTTGGCCGGATTGGCCAGGGTTTTTTGGCCAATGGTTAATGAAATTTCATTGATTGGGTTTTTCTCCGGATTTGGGGTTTTCCCGGTTAAACATTGTGTTTATGTTTATGTGATTTGTTGCTGGGTTTTGTATGTGTATTATTCTCTCAGTAAATATTTTTTATTTCTACAGTAATTCCTAACAAATGGTATCTGAGCCATATTTGGCTTCAGAGGGACACTTTTGTAGCCAAGGGTTTTATTAGCCTGTGAATGGAGAAATAAATGCACCCTTTTGCAGATCTGGCCATACAGAGCATGGTGTTTCTAGGAAATAGGAAATATCCAATTGATTGATTCCATGGGGAATTCCATGGAGGGTTTCTTAATGGATAAAGAGAACAATGGTGCTGCCACAGCTCAGATCTGGTGAGTAGCAGTGATAAGAATTTGGTCCGAGAAATTCAGAGATGAGAGGATGTTTGCACGTGGATTAATTAATTGATGAACCATGTATCTGAAGAGAACTCCTAGAGGACTGGCGGTTACAGAGGCTGGTGAACCATGTAATCCGGTAGATGAGTTCTTTTTATATGGACATTTATTTCATATGTACAGAGGCAGTAAAAATGAAACCAAAATATATATATATATATATATATATATATATATATATATATATATATATATATATTATTATAATGGAGTTAATTTATTACATGTAAATGGGCATACTGCTGTAAGACTTGGTATGGCATGCGTACCCCTAGGTAATCACTGGTAAAGTCTGGGTTAGAACTAGGTGATAGGGGGGATGTCAAGTTAACAATTACCTTGGATAAAAATATTGAGGGGGAAAGGGCTATAGTGAGCGGGGTTGTCTCACTAAGAAATTTTGGCTGGATTTAGTCAAGAAACCCCAAGTCAAGTTTAAGGGGGGAATTGTTAGGTAAACTTGACTTGGGGTAGAGTCAATGTTGACTAGGGTAAATAGTAGTGGTTTTGGGGCACATGGTATTGTGCACCCATGGTTTTCAGCCCATGGTATTGCATGTAATGGAGCCTATAAAAGGCTGGGAATACTTCATTGTAAGGAAGGCCTGGAGGTGAGTGGTGAAGGCTCACTTGACCGGATTGGCCAGGGTTTTTTGGCCAATGGTTAATGAAATTTCATTGATTGGGTTTTTCTCCGGATTTGGGGTTTTCCCGGTTAAACATTGTGTTTATGTTTATGTGATTTGTTGCTGGATTTTGTATGTGTATTATTCTCTCAGTAAATATTTTTATTTTTGCAGTAATTCCTAACAATATCACTACTTTCGATCTACACCAGCACTTTCGTTGACATTCAAATTCTCCGAGCAGCCTCATTCAAATCGCAGCAATTACAAATCGGCCTTAGTAAACTCACAAAATCAAAAGAATGCGATGGTGCAATAGTAGATTGAAACAAGAGATGAAATTCTCATCTGCTCTTAGAATATTCACCCTCATCTTCGTATTTTTCAGCATTGAAAAGATCCACCTTTGCAGATATCCCTCGTTCTTCCTTTACTTCATGAGTCCCACTGTGGATCCACAGAATTCGTGGTATGATCAGATCGCGAAACAATGGAGCGGCCTCTTGAGCCACCACTTCGGATCCATGCTGCTCGAACTCAGTAATCCTGAGGCTGCTACGAATTTTGACACTGTTCTTTTCCAGACCCCGCAGGAAGTCTGCAAATTTGAGCAGATAAATTTCGAGCAAAAGAAATCCAACGATGCCCGCATGATTCACCTCAAGATAGAGCTTTACAGTGAAATTATGTGATTCCAGCAGCGCACCTGAGGCTCCGAGATGCTGCGGGAGCTGCTCCGCTTGCCATCCTCGGCAACTTTAGCGACTTGCCCCAATGTGACCGTGATCCTCAACCATTTCAAGCGCAAGACTCTCTGTGCGCATGAACAGAAGCTTCTTGTCACTACAATTTGCCCAAATTTTTGTTGAGGGAAATATTTCGCAAAGGCACCACAGGTTTGAACTGTAGGTCGAACTATAGGTTGCTTCCTTTTTTAACTCAGCTGCCAACACATAGCAGTTGTTCCACTAATGCACTAATCCACGACAACAATAGGGATTCACTGCTATCTTGACCATGCTTCCACGCAGATCCAAGTGGTCACGCTCCTTGCTTATGGAGAACTTATACTCGTATTTGATTCACTCCTACACAGGGATATCCTCAACGTAGGTATCCTCGGGTGCAAGTTTGGCAGTGGTTCCTTACAGGATCTTCCACAAATACAACCAGGCAGAGCTAATATCTATGCAGTAGATGTTGGAAAGATGCCCTTACCTCCTCACATTCTATGATCAACAAGATTGAGTTTCCAGTCACATTCGGTGAAATTTACCCCCTTTGAATCATAGGCGCAACACTGAACACTGAACTCTTCTTCAAGATCGCAGACCACGAATTCATCATCGTGGTTGTGGATGCCTCTTACACGAAACCCTACTGAATGGTAACTTCAGGTCAGGCCGCAAACATCCTGCTCACCACCAACAGAGCTCCAGGCCAATACTACATGGCTTCCAGAACATATTCAAGTTCCCTAGTCCCATTCAATAACACCAAAAAAGCTCGGTTCATCACTATGCCACACTGCCACGCTTACTTGGCCTCCTGCGTGAAGGAAACGTTGCCACGCGATCTTTGCAGCCAATGATCTGCCTCAACATTAGGTATTCCAGGACAAACAACATCCAATTCCTTCTCAGGTTATAGCAGATGCTCTGCTGGAGGACACATCGAGGATCTGATCTACAAATTTCACTGATCTACAACAATTCACACTCAGCTCCAGTTGGCTTCCACCTGAAGCTTGATTGCCTCGCCATGAATCTCCACAACGGTAATAGAAAATCCCAATGGTTTAAGGGATTCACAAAGGCACCACTCACATACTCTCTGCCATCACCACAAGAATCCCAACAGTCAGACAATGCCTCTGCACACACAATGGACATCGAGTTTCTACGGCATTCAATTCGAATGGACGAACTAAAACAAAAAACTAAACCAAAAAATATACTCTCTCTTATATTTCCCTCAGCCCAAGAGGGGCCGAGGTTCAGGCCAACATGGGCTCTGATATCAAGATAAAAACTAAGATACACCCTATATTGATTAATCAAAGAGATTACACACACACACATATATATATATACATGAAGTATGGTCTCAAGATAGGGAAGCTATCTTGGACGCACAATAAGTTGGTTGAGAGAATATCTCAACCTCACACCAAACTAGGAACTTAGATTAAGCTAACTCCTATGAAATAGGAACATCCTCTATACATAGAAAGTCACAACTGAAGACAAGTAAGAATTACACATTCCAACAAAATGACATTGCACCCAAATAATTAAACATCCACTTAATTAAATATCATCCATACAATGTTAAAAGGCACACTCGGACAATAGCTTCTCAATATGTGACCCATACAATGTTAAAAGGCACACTTAGACAATAGCTTCTCAATATGTGACCCATACATATAAATCAAGTAACATATAAATCAAGTAAGCTATGTGGAAAGTATGGAGAAATTTTAGAATTTATGCTTTGTGGAGCTCAATTGTGATCCACACTTTTCGTAACATCAAATGAAATTAACGAAGACATCAATTGCTATTTAGTTTAATATGTGAGTGAGGGAATAAGGAAGGTTAAAGATTTCAAATCTATAATTTATAGAGCATAATGACAAACAATATTTTCAAATATTTATAATAATGATTCAATGTATTAGCAGTATGAGTTCTTATATTGATTCATATTGATCGTTTGTAGTTAAATATTATATATGAATTAAAGATCTCAAATATAATTTATGAAGTTAAATAACAATTTAGAATTTCTATAATATTAATTGACATTATTTACGTATTTGTGTTTATTTAGATTTATATATAAACGGATTGTAATTACTAATATTTTCTGATATTAATAATATATTAATTATTTTAATTGTGATTAAAATAATTTATTAATTATAATTGATTTTTATATTGATAAATATATATGTTAAAAATATTTAAACAATCTAGATATCTAAAATTGGTTATATATGGAACTTAATCATGATCAATATTTTATTTTAATATTTAAAGACAGTAATTTTGTATTAACATTATATGTTTTCAAAATATTAAATATTTGTTGTCGGTAAATATAAAGAGAAACTATATATAATATTTTAACATTTCTACGATTATATTTTATTATTTATATTAACATAAAATAAAATTTTAGATTAACCTTAAAATGAATAATTATATTTTGTTTCAATATACATTTTTTCTAGGTGCACTTCAATTCAATTATGTGTTAAATTATTTTAGATTATTAGAAATATATGTATGTTTTTATCAACTTCAACTTTACGATAAGATAAAGTTTATGTTAATAAATATTGGATTAAGCAGATTTATTGAACTTGAATTTATTCTTCAATTATAGGTTAGCATTTTTTTTAAGTTGGTACAAAAATTTTCCATTAATAATAAAATATTTACATTTAGAGCATGTTTATCAAAAATTTGGGAGTGCAGAACTCTACGCAGATATTTCAAGAGAGCATTTGAGCTGCGAAAAACCAGAGAGAATAAAATTAAAACACTGTGATTGTTTTACAAAAACATCATCCAAATCATAACAAATATGTTCCCTTAGCCAGATTTTGGTTTCAAAATGTCAAAATGTTGAATAGGGGATGCCATATAATACACACAAAATAAGAAAATCAACCTTCAAGTGGCCAGGTTGATATCATCTTGTCCATTGGAGCCATTAGTACCTCATTACGCTGAGAAAAAACAAAACAAAACTTTGTAGAAACAACTATCTCCCTAATTTGAAATGACCACCGGAGAAGGGGAGCCCCATTAGCTAGTGGATCAATGTTGGAAGGTGGAGATAAGTTGAAAGGTTGAACATCATTTATTGCAGGAGTATCGGAAAGGTCAGCAGAATCAGATTCAGAATTAGACACTACATAATTTTGAACTCGTTGTAGTCGTATGAGTATATCATTCAAACAGTAACGAACACTCCAGTAGAGTCATTTAACGTCTTCCTGACTTGGAAAAAAATTATAATTTTCCACCTATTTGTCACAGAGCACTAGGTGAAATAAGGTGTCCAATTGCTGATGACCTACAACATACTGTAGAAAATTCAATCGTCATCGTCAAAATTTCGCAAGGAAGGAAATCCATTTGAAATGTTGATTAACCACCTTTGAATCCAAAAAATAGACTTTATCGCCAAATTCCTAGGATTCAAGATGTCTAATCTCTCTTCTTATCTCTGGAGGAACCAAGTCAAACAAGGTTGCTACCGAGTTACAATCAAATAGATGTCTAGACTAGGAAATGGAACTACTACTAACACCTCCCCATCGGCTTTCCATTCTTTGATGAGGTGGCATAATTAAGCAGAAATGCAAAAGACTTTCACTTTGTTGACTAACCGTTAAACAGAATTGGAGATTTAAAAACATACTAGCCAATTAATAAGTAGTAGGGCTACAAACGAGGACTATATCGTCCCAAACACACACAAATCACAGTACTAAGCAATACTTCTAACAGTTCAAACCCTTATAGGATGCAAAATAAGCACGTCTAAAACTTCCACCAAGTATGAATAGAAATGAAGTGTGTGGGAAATAGCTCTAAGAAGCTTTGAGAACCAATACCATTTACCCTCACAGAAATAAATTGAAACAACAAGACTACCCACCCAGTACCTTGACTGAGATTCCTTATCTAAAGACCAAGTTTTTCTCCCAAGCTGGAGAGAAGGAAATTGTTAACGACTATTTAACTCAGAGAAAGGAACGACATGATATAAAGACAAATACTTAACAGTGATAGACACGACTTTGGTAATAAACACCAACATTACACAATGTTGTGGAAAATTGAGCATATGAAGCCATAAAATTCCCCATTGTAACGTCTAAGAGACCAAAATTAATCCTATGAAACCATGTTAAAGAAAATTTTTAAAACCAGATTGAAAATTTCCTCGGATATCACACTCCACATATGTTGGAGTGTGGTCCCCTAAGTCCGACCATTTTTACTATATTTTGTAATAGATTAGTCGTGCGCAAGGGTTTTGGGGCGGGTCAAAACCCCTCATGAATTGTAATGGGTCAAAGGGTAGATCAAGGGGCCGCAAACCATGGTTTGCGGACCATAGAGTAGTGTAGGCTAATAGTATAAATAGATGGCTAGATCGAGTCTAAAGAAGTCAATTTTTGGATAAGACTGAATGTGAATGTTAGATATGGAAACTTGGTGATATTTTGTGCGGATTGTCTGGGTAAGAAGGCTCCTACTGGCTATGTGTGCGAAGACCTTAGTCCTGCTATGTGCAAACCCCATTGGCTGTGTGCGCGGGCTGTTGAAGTGTTTTGTATGAAGGATCTGAACTGATAATAATAAAGGAATATTGTTGCGGATCTCTGAGTTCTATATGAATCTGTTGTTTATGTTATGAATGTTTCTGCATCTTATTTCTGATTTTTGTACTATCTGCAAATAGATCTCTTGCACAACTGTGTTTGGGTTTATGTGAATACTTATTGGATGGATCTGATGGTATAAGGCTCCGATATGATGCGTTAAAGGTTATTACTTGATTAATGATTTCTGTGTTAACTTACGCAAGATATTCTGCATATTTGACCTAAATATGTCTCAAAGGTTTATTGGTTAGGGCTATTGTTGCGAAGGTTTGTTTATGGTTATTTGGGATCTTAAGGCACTCATATCATTCAAACCTCCCTCAAGGTGTGGAAACCTAATTCCAGCACACCCCCATATTGCTTCGGGCGAGACTTTGACTTGTGCAAGAAGGTCACTGCCGAAAGGGCCAGTAGTAAGAGGGTTTTGTTTGTTAACCTCAAATCTGAACTTGGGTTAGGACCCCTCAAGCCAACAACATACCAAAATTGGGCAATTATAAAAAATACCTGGAAATTCCATGCCTTGGAGCGTCGAGGAAGGAAACATGACCACTAACTCGAATATGGGCCCTGAGGCTACATTGTGCAAGAAGAGGATGAAAAACATTGACATCCTTCAAAGCTTTGAAACCCCTTGAAACTGGAATGGCATAAAATCCTAATTCCCTCCTTCAAGTGAGAGTATAGCAGTCCACTTAGAGATGGATTTGAACACACCTAGTACATCATACCAAACATCACATGATAAAATCCAGCGCAAGTACCATAAATCCTTGTTGCTCTCAAAAACCCAATATACGCTCACCACCCTATGCATAATACATCCATATTATAACGAATAGAGGGGGCTGGGGATTAACTAACATTGAAAATTTTGGTAAATCCTTACTTATGAAATCAATGTGGAGAAGCTTTCAAATGGATGGGATCTAGAGAGATATTATTCGTTATAAATACATGAATACACAGGATCTGGAAGATGCATTCCTAGGCGAATGGATTAAAAAGGGTAAGAACTCATAGATCTAGAAGGGCTTTATTAAAATCTGGCCATGTTTCAAAGAATACCTAAAATGGAAATTTGGGAGCGGTCAAAAGATATTGATTGGGGAAGGCACAATCAGAGGCTTCCCGATAGATACTTCTCTGGATGTGCATACTATAAAATTTTTACATAGAAGGGGAATACTTTTATTGTCATAGGTCATTCGAAGGTGGCAGGACATAGTTCTAATCTGGAGTGATGTAGAGGCATTTGGCATGCAAGGATTGATGATTTTGGAATGGACAAAGTATTTGGATAGTATCAGAGGGATGGGCTGGAAATTTTCTTCTGAAGGAGATTCTATTACATGGGGAGGTAACATTAAAAAAGGAAACATGTGCACTCAGGAAACCTACAGGGAGATTATGACAAATCATAGCGGACAGATGACGGATTGCTGGTTTACGAAGATGAGGAAGGTAAATACTCAGTTGAAAATTGTCATCTTTTTGTGGTGTGTTTGGCAAGATAGAAATTTAACTTGGTCAAATCTTAGAAAGAGAGGCATGATAGGTCCGGGGAGATGCTCACTGTGTTAAATGGAGGAAGAAGATAATCAACACTTGTTCTATAACTGTGGTTTCTCTAGGGAAGTAAGAATCCATTTATGTAATTTTTTCAATTTACTTGACATCGATTATCAATCTGTCAGGGAATGCTCAAACTGGTGGGTTTCAAAAGGCAAAACATATCGCATCATTCCCCTTATTTTCCATTGGAAAACATGGAAGTGCAGAAATATTAATATCTTTGAGGAACGTACTATGTCTCATTCTGAAATTTCCTCTCAGATTATTCAGCATTGGGAGGGTTTTAGATCACTGCAGAAACCCCCTAGGGACCTATCGATCAGGTTGAGGCCATTCGATTTTACCTATTCTGTTGTTTTTTTTTACGGTGCAACACATAATGGAAGATGTGGTTGTGGTGCTTGGTTGATGATCAACCCCTTATGCCATTATAAACTATACTGGTATGGTGGCCTGGGTACAAATACTAGGGCTGAGACACTGGCTTTATGGGGACTGCTTTGGTTCACAAAAAACTTGTGCATCCACTCCATCCAAATTTGTGGAGACTCGGAGGTATTAATTGATCATTTAAATAAGAAAAAAAACTTGGCCCCTGTTCAATTATCGTCATGGATTGACCGCATCAGTGATATGGTCCACTCTTTCTCCTCCATTACATTCTCACATATCCACAGACAAAAAAAATTGACTATTGATCGACTGTCAAAATTAGGACTGAGCGGCTCTTTAGGAGAACTTCATTATGAACTGTTCGAGGAAAAGGGTATTGGGGCTAGGGGCATGGTACAAATTTTCTAAAATAAAAATTATTTTAGAAAACAAAATGGGGCTACTGAATAGGTATGGGTATTTGTAGCTGCATTTTTTATCTTTAAGGAACTGCTCTGATCGGAGAAGGATCGAGGGTACATGGAGGAGAGGTCTGGTTTTAGATTAGCAGGAAAAGTATATTTCAAGTAAAGATTGGAAACATATGGAGGCATTTATGGACATGGAATTATGGGTTGGAAGAAGGAACGGCAATTTTTTATATGCAGAAAAGAATTGTTGAGTGACAATGAAAGCAAACAATCTAGAAATATCAGAATGTCTATATGGTGTATAGAGACAAGACTGATTTTTGGTTCATAGGAAACAATTTTGTTTATGATGGCTATTCCTAAAAATGTATGAACTATATGTGAAAATTTTGAATTTTGTACTTGTACATTAATATAAACCAGACGTTTTTCATGCTGAAAAAAAAAAAAAAAAAGACTCTAAATACTAATTGACGTCTTCGTTAATTTCATTTGATATTACAAAAAGTGCGCATCACAATTGAGCTCCACAAAGCATAAATTCTAAAATTTCTCCATACTTTCCCCATAGCTTATGGATTTACTTGATTTATTTATATGTATGGGTCACATATTGAGAAGCTATTTTGTAACTGTGCCTTTCAACGTTGTATATATACATATTTTCTGGGTGAATTTCAATTCTATTATGTGTTAAATTATTTTATATTATTAGAAATATATGTATGTTTTTGTCAACTTCAACTTTATGATAAGATAAATTTTATGTTAATAAATATTGGATTAAACAAATTTATTGAACTTGAGTTTATTCTTCAATTATAGGTTAGCATTTTTTTTTGTAATTTGGTACAGAAATTTTCCATTAATAATACAATATTTACATTGAGAGCATGTTTATCGAAAACTTGGGAGTGCAGAGCTCTAACCAGATATTTCAAGAGAGCATCTGAGCTGCGAAAAACCAGAGAGAACAAAATTAAATCACCATTATTGTTTTACAAAAACATCATCCAAATCATAAAAAATATGTTCTCTTAGCAAGATTTTGGTTTCAAAATGTCAAAAAGTTGAATAGGGGATGTCATCTAATACACACAAAAATAGGAAATTCGACCTTCAAGTAGCCAGGTTGATATCATTTTGTCCATTGGAGCCACTAGTACCTCATTGCGCTGAGAAAAAACTAAATTGAACTTTGTAGAAACGATTGTCTCCCTAATCTGAAATGACCTTTGGAGAAAGGGGAGTCCCGTTAACTAGTGGATCAATGTTGGGAGGTCGAGATAAGTTGAAAGGTTGAACATAAATTATTGCAGGAGTATTGGAAAGGTCTGTAGAATTAGATTCAGAATCAGAGACTACATAATTTTCCACTCATTCTAGTCGTATGAGTATATCATTCAAATATCAACGAACACTCCAGAGGAGTCGTTTAATGTCTTCCTGACTTGCAAAAAAAATTTATAATTTTCCACCTAATTGTCATGGAGCACTAGGTGAAATAAGGTGTCCAAATGTTGTTGACCTACAACAGAGCGTAGAAAATTCAATCGTCATTGTCAAAATTTCGCAAGGAGGGGAATCCATTTGAAATGTTGATTAACCATCTTTGAATTTGAGAAATAGACTTTATCGCCAAATTCCTAGGATTCAAGATGTTGAATCTCTCTTCTTATCTCTGGAGGAACCAACTCAAACAACGATTGCTACCGAGTTACAACCAAATAGACGTTTAGACTGGGAAATGAAACTATTACTAGCACCTCCCCGTCAGCTCGCCATTCTTTGATGAGGTGGCATAATTAAGCGAAAATGCACAAGAATTTCACTTTGTTGACTAACCTTTAAATAGACCTGGAGCTTTAAAAATAGACTAACCGAGCAATAAGTAGTAGGGCTACTAACGAGGAATATATCGTCCCAAACACCCACAAAGCACAGTACTAAGCAATACTTCTAATAGTTCAAACCCTTATAGGATGCAAACATAAGCATGTCTAAAAATTCGACAAAGTATGAAGAGAAATGAAAAGTGTGGGAAATAGCTCTAAGAAGCTTAGAGAACCAGTATCATTTACCCTAATAGAGATAAATTGAAACAACAAGGCTAACCACCTAGTACTCTAACTGAGATTCCTTATCTAATGACCAAGTTTTTCTCCTAGACTAGAGAGAAGGAAATTATTAGCGGCTGTTTAACTCAGGAAAAGGAACGACATGATATAAAGACATAGAATTAACGATGATAGACACGACTTTGGTAACAAACACCAACATTACACAATGTTGTCAAAAATTGATCATATGAAGCCATAAAATTCCCCATTGTAACATCTAAGAGACCACAATTAAGCCTATGAAACCATGGTAAAGAACATTGTTAAAACCAGATTGAAAAGTTCCTTGGATATCACACTCCACATACCAAAACCGAGCAATTATAACATTGACATCCTTCAAAGCTTCAAAATCCCTTGAAACTGAAATGACATAAAACCCCAATTCCCTCCTTCAAGTGAGAATATATCAATCCACTTAAATATGGATTTGAACACACCTAGTACATCGTACCAAACATCACATGATAAACTCCAGCGCAAGCACCATAAATCCTTGTTGTTGCTCTAAAAAACCCAATATACGCTCGCCACCCTGTGCATAATCCATCCATCTTATAACGGCCAGAGGAGGAGAAATGGCATAAAAGCATGATACCTTTGATCTTCCATTGAAGGACGAAAACAAGAAAAGTGTTATGCGTGGCACACTTGTTAAGGAAAACATTCCCTATGTGTTGTAGGACATCATTAATGAGATGAGAGTGTGCATCCTTCATTTCCACAATGGAGCGCATTAGAGCCATTATGGAAACCCCACTAAATACTAATAAAGCACACCAGTGCAATGAAAAAAACTAACAAATCGTAAAGTTCGTCACCCAAAACCTTTGTAGATTGATACAAACCCGTCGGGAAGTGGAAGTTGTATGATTGTGACAACATTTTAATCATCTCATGTACCATGAGGCAATTGAGGACATTTATATGGGAACAATGGTCATTTTGTTCTAATCCCAATATAACATTTCTATTCAAGCTAGTCAAGGTTTGGTCTATGTAAATTTGAAATGTTTTCCAACAAGTCCTTGTTGATGGAATTTGGACATATTGGAATGTGTGCATAGTTATGTTTCTTATTAGCAGAGGATTAGACGAAGAGGTGGTTCTCAATATAGAGAATCAAGGTTAAAGGATCAATGGCTATGTTGATAGGTTATCTATGGAGAATGATATATGCAATAAAATATTGTAACAAACTTCATTGTTAAGCTTAATAAGAAGCATGACTCTACAAAAGCAGATGAATTCCATGTAAAAAAATTAATTTAAAGCTTAGGTTTCATCCATCATTATTATGAAGGGTATGATTAGATTTTGACATATGAATTCTATGTTGCAAAACTTTTCTATAAAAAGTGTAGTGTAGATGGATGAATCCATGAAGCTTGGTTACACTTTTTGGTAAACACATAGGTTGAAAAAGGAAAAAAACTGAATCAAACAATATTTTAGTCCTCAATTGAGCTAGGCTATTTTTAATCATTTTGGTAATAAGAATTGTATTATAAAACATGTTGATATTTATTTAGAATTAATAATTATTCAACTATTTAATTTACATTATTATATTAATTATAAAATTAAGATAAATGTATTGATCTTTAATTTGAATTAATATCTATTCATTTATTTAACTTATATAATTGTACTAATTACGCTGATAGGCGTAACCCCCTATCGGAAGGAGCATGTTTTGTGATTAGACTAATTAATTTTTTTGATCTGATGGTCTAGATTGAAAGATGCCGGTATATTCTGGTCGTCGCCACTAAATCAATGGATGAAAATAAAAAAAGTAACTTCCTTGCATATCTAAATCACGTGTTTAAACCATACTTAAATTAATTTTTTACAAAACATGATTAAAAATTTACTGTGCCATTTGTTGACCGCCACCTATCAAGATTAACCAGTGATGGTTCAAACTAAAATGCCACCTGTTTGATTGTTCAAATTCTCAATTAAACGTCCGCCCACCACCTATAAACGTGGAAACCACTGAAGGATTGGTATGTTATTTATGCATGCGTCCAACGCATGACGATTAAGGTGGCGGGTTGATGTTCGATCAGTTGATTTTCTATTTGCATGTCGTGTACATGCAAGAGAGTCTAACCTTGTGAAATAATGTGACTGCCAGTAGGAAAAGGTCCTCGAGAGTCCAGCCGGTGATAAACGGCTCAAGCAGGGATACCACGTGGCTTTCATTGTGAGCCACAAATTAGCATTCCTCCTATCGCCCCAATTGTCGCCGGCCTCTATATATAGCGCCCTTTCTATGCCCATGCTCCATATAGCTTCAAAGCGGATAACGGTTATGCCAAGTGTTTGAAGGCGCGAGCGGACAGAGACACGTCGTGAGAGGAAACTTCATGGGCGCCCTAGTGGTTTCAAATCAGATAACGGTGGAGGAGTGGAACGACAGCTACCGTGTGCTGAGTTGTCTGTGGGAAGCAACGTGGAGCAAATTGTTTGATTTACCGCTGCCAAGCAAAAGTAACTGGAGCACGAAATATTTTTGTAAGTCGATGACTGCGCGGGATTATACATTGGGTCACTCTGTGGAATACAGTAATCGTCGCAGGGTTGGCATTGAGTCCAGATCAAATCGCTACCGCAGGGTCGAGTATTTCATCCATGGTTACTGGATTAATGAACACGACGTCCAATGGAGCATGGCAGGGTGATAACCCCCTGGATTTTGCGTTCCCGCTGCTCATAGTGCAGATCTGTATTGTGCTGCTTGTCACCAGAACACTGGCTTTTATTATCAGGCCGTTGAGACAGCCTCGCGTCATAGCAGAAATTATCGTGAGTCCCAATGCTTTTTTTTGGGGAGTCGAATTTTTTAGCGTCGATTCTCTTTTATTCATTAATCATTTGTGTTTTCCCTGCTATTTTCAGTCTCGTTCGCTATTTTTACGTTTAATTCTTTGGTTTATGCACCTGTTCTTTACATTTCGGTCTCCATGCTCTCTATATAACACTGCGAATACCACTTCAACATCTCATCAACATCTATTCACATCTGTGAAAGTGCCCACTATAAGCAATATTTTTATCGCATCTCAGAAAATAGAAAATATCTTGTTCTTTATGTATTTCCTCTTCTGATTTCAGTTCAGGTTTGGGCAGAAAACAACACAAAAGGAAGCCATGTCGGTGAGCTTTCATTCCTGTTCTAACTAGTTTGTGTTAGAGGGGATGTTTAGTTAGGTGTAGTATAAAAGTAGACTGGATTTCCTTCATGTCCAGTATTAACATGTCTAACTCTCCTCCATAGGGTTGGAAATTGCAAAACATTATATCGTTTTTAAAAAGAGTGCTTTTAATCAAGTAATCAAAAGAGGTTTTTGGAAATGTCTTTTAAAGTTGTGGATCCAAATATCAATAATGATGAGTAATATTACTTAAGAGTTAAAGTCATCCTTGACAAACATTTTGTCAATAATTTTCGTCATGAAATACACTGTAGATTGTGTGTTGCTTTTTTCCAGAGAATATGGTTTTCTAAATGCAGATGCTTATAGCGCTGATACGAATCCTGCATTCAGATTGTCGAAATAGAGGTGCGCATGGACTGCAATGGATGCGAAAGAAAAATACGGAAGGCTTTGTCCAAACTCCAAGGTAAATAAATAAGGCTTTGTCCAAACTCCAAGGTAAATATATCCTTGTTAATTATTGTAGGGGACAATCCAGTCGAGGAGGGAATCAATAATCCTCTCTTGGATTTTGAGAATCGATTATATCTAGTACTGATACATGATATGTCATATTTAGTCATATAAGCATTGCACTAACCCATGACAATTCAGTTAACATAAATAATTTCAATGTGAGAAGCAGCAGTTAATCAGGAAAATAGTAATAGGAGTATGTCAGTCAGTATGTAAGTTTTTTAATACTTTTTGACAGAACTTTATTATGAGTTATATAGTAATATTTTTTCAAGTTATAGTTTTCTTAAATTTATTTTAAGCTGGAGTTTTATTTAATCGGTGGATAGGAATTTGGATGATAATGTATTTTCTTAATTTTAGAATGTTTATTTTTCAAATTTTACAATGTGTATGAAATATTTCAAAAAAAATATAATAATTAGAAAAAATAACATTTTATAACAAAATAATGTTTATAGGCTTGTTTATTTTCAAATAATATTTTTGACATTTCAGTTTGGTAATGAGTAATTATTTTGTAAATAGTAAGGATTTAGTCTCGACTAAATATATTAGAAAAAATTTATTAGTAGTTAGAAATGTTGATATTTATCATAAATATAGTTATGCTTTCTCATTTTTTCAATTAAATTGATTAACTAAAAAAAATGACTAATTAATAATAATAAAAATCATATAAATATGAGTTATGGTTTTTGGACATATAATATAAATAAGTTATGATATTGACTCATAATTTATTTTCAAATAATATTTTTGACATTTCAGTTTGGTAATGAGTAATTATTTTGTAAATAGTAAGGATTTAGTCTCGACTAAATATATTAGAAAAAATTTATTAGTAGTTAGAAATGTTGATATTTATCATAAATATAGTTCTGCTTTTTCATTTTTTTGAATTAAATTGATTAACAAAAAAAATGACTAACTAATAATAATAAAAATCATATAAATATGAGTTATGGTTTTTGGACATATAATATAAATAAGTTATGATATTGACTCATAATTTTTTCAATGTTAGTTAATCAAGATAGACTTTGTTCAATTTTTTTAACATGGTCAATTATGATCGGTGAATTTACTACACATATTTGTGATTATTTAACATAATCATATTTATTAATATAATTGATAAATAAATACTTGCTTATAAAATTAAATTTTTTATATCATATGTTTTAAATATTAATTTAGGAAAATAAAATATTAAAAAGGTTTAAAAATATAAATTTCGTAGTATAAGTAATACAATTTTTATTATCCTTCTATTAAAAGTGTATGACACATCTTTCCTAAAGTAAAAATAAAATGTTCATTAAATTAATAAATAATGTCAACTATAATGAGAACAAAAAAAATACATATGTTTGGTTAATTTTAATTAAAAACATTATTGGACCAATAGATGCATTAGAAAATCCTATATGATAGAGATATCTAATTCCTTTTGTTCTCAATTTTAGTTGGCATGTTAAATAAAATAATCTCTAACTAAAAACTAATGTGAGCTATAATTAAACAACTATACATATTTGGTCAAAATTAATTAAAAACATTATAAAACACAATAACAAAATATAGATTGGAACAAAACACAATAACCCCAACATACCACATGATTGGAACAAAACACATGTATTTAAAAAAATATAGATTGGAACAAAACACAATAACCTGAACATACCACATGATTTGAAAACCATAAAATATAGTTTTACATTTAAGAATCATTCAAATAAATTATAAATATAAATTTAATAAATAAATTTTTATATTATATTTTATTTAGGAAATATTAATTTTATTATTAATTTTTTATATAGTAATTTTGGAGTGTTTATTTTTTAACATATAAAATTTGAACAAATTCTATTTTTTTTTTAAATTTCAAGATAAATTTTAATAAACACTAATCATTATTATTAATTATCATTATTAATTTTTTTATAATCAAAATAAAAGAAAATGAAATTAATAATAAAAATAAAACTTGAAGTTTACTTAAAAAAATTAAATTTTTTATATCACATGTTTTAAATATTAATTTAGGAAAATAAAATATTAAAAAGGTTTAAAAATATAAATTTGGTAGTATAAGTAATACAATTTTTATTATCTAAAAGTGTATGAGATGTATAATTCTTTTTATGCTTACTCTAGCTTTGACACATCTTTCCTAAAGTAAAAATAAAATGTTCATTAAATTAAGAAATAATGTCAACCATAATGAGAACAAAAAAAATTACATATGTTTGCTTAATTTTAATTAAAAACATTATTGGACCAATAGATGCATTATAAAACCCTATATGATAGAGATATCTAATTCCTTTTGTTCTCAATCTTAGTTGGCATGTCAAATAAAATAATATCTAACTAAAAACTAATGTGAGCTATAATTAAACAACTATACATATTTGGTCAAAATTAATTAAAACATTATAAAACATGAATAATCCATTATTATTGCGCTTATTCACTTTGTTCTTGAAATTACAACTCACTATGAAGGACTCATGGTTAAGATATTTCATTCTCACCCTCAACCATCAATAACATATTTTGATGGAAGAAGAGAAAAAAAACTTATATTTCTCATTTTTAATATATATATATATATATATATATATATATATTATTCTAAAATGTTTCATTCCCTAAACAAAACAAATAATTTAAATCAATTCCCTTGGGTTCACCAATTCCTTTGGTTTATAATATTAAACCCTTGGGTTTATTAGTTCTTTTGGTTTATAATATGAATAATCGATCAATGTCATCCATGATCAAATGTCAAATTCTGACAAATATTGTCTCAATATGAAAATCACCCATGGCCAACCATGGTCATATTTGGTCCAACGTCGCATTATGACAACAATTGTCTCAATGTTTAAATCAATTCCCTTGGGTTCACCAATTCATTTGGTTTTTAATTCGTTGGGTAATGGATTTCCATTGGGTTCACCAATTCCTTTGGTTTATAATATTAAACCCTTGGGTTTATTAGTTCCTTTGGTTTATAATATGAATAATCGATCAATGTCATCCACGATCACATGTCACATTCTGACAAATATTGTCTCAATATGAAAATCACCCATGGCCAACCATGGTCATAGTTGGTCAAACGTCACATTGTGACAACAATTTTCTGAATGTTTAAATCAATTCCCTTGGGTTCACCAATTCCTTTGGTTTATAATATGAATAATCGATCAATGTCATCCATGATCAAATGTCACATTCTGACAAATATTGTCTCAATATGAAAATCACCCATGGCCAACCATGGTCATAGTTAGTCGAACGTCGCATTGTGCCAACAATTGTCTCAATGTTTAAATCAATTCCCTTGGGTTCACCAATTCCTTTGGTTTATAATTTGTCGGGTAATGGTTTTCCCTTGGGTTCACCAATTCCTTTGGTTTATAATATTAAACCCTTGTGTTTATTAGTTCTTTTGGTTTATAATATAAATAACCGATCAATGTCATCCATGTTTAAATCAGTTCTCTTGGGTTCACCAATTCCTTTGGTTTATAATTTGTTGGGTAATGGTTTTCCCTTGGGTTCACCAATTCTTTTGGTTTATAATATTAAACCCTTGGGTTTATTAGTTCTTTTGATTTATAATATGAATAATGACAACAATTGTCTCAATGTTTAAATGAATTCCCTTGGGTTCACCAATTCCTTTGGTTTATAATTTGTTCAGTAATGGTTTTCCCTTGGGTTCACCAATTCCTTTGGTTTATAATATTAAACCCTTGGGTTTATTAGTTCTTTTGGTTTATAATATAAATAATCGATCAATGTCATCCATGATCAAATTTCACATTCTGACAAACATTGTCTCAATATGAAAATCACCCATGGCCAACCATGGTCATAGTTGGTCGAACGTCGCATTGTGACAACAATTGTTTCAATCTTTAAATCAATTCCCTTGGGTTCACCAATTCCTTTGGTTTATAATTTGTTGGGTAATGGTTTTCCATTAGGTTCACCAACTCCTTTGGTTTATAATATTAAACCCTTGTGTTTATTAGTTCTTTTGGTTTATAATATAAATAATCGATCAATGTCATCCATGTTTAAATCAATTCCCTTGGGTTCACCAATTCCTTTGGTTTATAATTTGTTGGGTAATGGTTTTCCCTTGGGTTCACCAATTCTTTTGGTTTATAATATTAAACCCTTGGGTTTATTAGTTCTTTTGGTTTATAATATGAATAATGACAACAATTCTCTCAATGTTTAAATGAATTCCCTTGGGTTCACCAATTCCTTTGGTTTATAATTTGTTCGATAATGGTTTTCCCTTGGGTTCACCAATTCCTTTGGTTTATAATATTAAACCCTTGGGTTTATTAGTTCTTTTGGTTTATAATATAAATAATCAACCAATGTCATCCATGATCAAATGTCACATTCTGACAAACATTGTCTCAATATGAAAATCACCCATGGCCAACCATGGTCATAGTTGGTCGAACGTCGCATTCTGACAGCAATTGTCTCAATGTTTAAATCAATTCCCTTGGGTTCACCAATTCCTTTGGTTTATAATTTGTTGGGTAATGGTTTTCCCTTGGGTTCACCAATTCCTTTGGTTTATAATATTAAACCCTTGTGTTTATTAGTTCTTTTGGTTTATAATATAAATAATCAATCAATGTCATCCATGTTTAAATCAATTCCCTTGGGTTCACCAATTCCTTTGGTTTATAATTTGTTGGGTAATGGTTTTCCCTTGGGTTCACCAATTCTTTTGGTTTATAATATTAAACCCTTGGGTTTATTAGTTCTTTTGGTTTATAATATAAATAATGACAACAATTGTCTCAATGTTTAAATGAATTCCCTTGGGTTCACCAATTCCTTTGGTTTATAATATTAAACCCTTGGGTTTATTAGTTCTTTTGGTTTATAATATAAATAATTGATCAATTTCATCCATGATCAAATGTCACATTCTGACAAACATTGTCTCAATATGAAAATCACCCATGGCCAGCCATGGTCATAGTTGGTCGAACGTCGCATTCTGACAAAAATTGTCTCAATGTTTAAATCAATTCCCTTGGGTTCACCAATTCCTTTGGTTTATAATTTGTTAGGTAATGGTTTTCCCTTGGGTTCACCAATTCCTTTGGTTTATAATATTAAACCCTTGGGTTTATTACTTCTTTTGGTTTATAATATAAATAATCGATCAATGTCATCCATGATCAAATGTCACATTCTGACAAACATTGTCTCAATATGAAAATCACCTATGGCCAACCATGGTCATAGTTGGTCGAACGTCGCATTGTGACAACAATTGTCTCAATGTTTAAATCAATTCCCTTGGGTTCACCAATTCCTTTGGTTTATAATTTGTTGGGTAATGGTTTTCCCTTGGTTTCACCAATTCTTTTGGTTTATAATATTAAACCCTTGGGTTTATGTCATCCATGATCAAATGTCATATTCTGACAAACATTGTCTCAATATGAAAATCACCCATGGCCAACCATGGTCATAGTTGGTCGAACGTCGCATTGTGACAACAATTGTCTCAATGTTTAAATGAATTCCCTTGGGTTCACCAATTCCTTTGGTTTATAATTTGTTGGGTAATGGTTTTCCCTTGGGTTCACCAACTCCTTTGGTTTATAATATTAAACCCTTGTGTTTATTATTTCTTTTGGTTTATAATATAAATAATCGATCAATGTCATCCATGTGTAAATCAATTCCCTTGGGTTCACCAACTCCTTTGGTTTATAATTTGTTGGGTAATGGTTTTCCCTTGGGTTCACCAATTTTTTTGGTTTATAATATTAAACCCTTGGATTTATTAGTTCTTTTGGTTTATAATATGAATAATGACAACAATTGTCTCAATGTTTAAATGAATTCCCTTGGGTTCACCAATTCCTTTGGTTTATAATTTGTTCGGTAATGGTTTTACCTTGGGTTCACCAATTCCTTTGGTTTATAATATAAATAATCGATCAATGTCATCCATGATCAAATGTCACATTCTGACAAACATTGTCTCAATATGAAAATCACCCATGGCCAGCCATGGTCATAGTTGGTCGAACGTTGCATTCTGACAACAATTGTCTCAATGTTTAAATCAATTCCCTTGGGTTCACCAATTTAAATCAATTCCCTTGGGTTCACCAACTCCTTTGGTTTATAATATTAAACCCTTGTGTTTATTAGTTCTTTTGGTTTATAATATAAATAATCAATCAATGTCATCAATGTTTAAATCAATTCCCTTGGATTCACCAATTCCTTTGGTTTATAATTTGTTGGGTAATGGTTTTCCCTTGGGTTCACCAATTGATTTGGTTTATAATATAAATAATCAATCAATGTCATCCATGATCAAATGTCACATTCTGACAAACAGTGTCTCAATATGAAAATCACCCATGGCCAACCATGGTCATAGTTGGTCGAACGTCGCATTGTGACAACAATTGTCTGAATGTTTAAATTAATTCCCTTGGGTTCATTAATTCCTTTGGTTTATAATTTTTTGGGTAATGGTTTTCCCTTGGGTTCACTAATTGATTTGGTTTATAGTATTAAACTCTTGGGTTTATAATGTTAATCACACATTCAGTTTATTACTCTCTTGAGTTTAAAATACTATTTCTCAGGGTTTGTTAATTTCTTAGATTTCTCAGTTTAAAATATTAATTCTTAGCGTTTATTAATATTTATTGTTTATAATATTCATCCGTTAGGTTTATGATATTTATCCCTTGGGTTCGCTGATTCCTTTGCTTTATAAGATTAAACCCTTGGGTCGATTAGTTCTTTTGGTTTATAATGTTAATAATCTCGTTCGTTTATTAATATCTTATGTTTAAAATATTCATTCTTATGGATTATTAATTTATTAGGTTTCTTAGTTTAAAATATCAATTCTTACGGTTTATTAATCTCTTGTGTTTTTAATATTGATCCCTTATGTTTATAATATTTATCCCTTGGGTTCACCAATTCCTATGGTTTATAATATTTAAACTTTTAGTTTATAATGACATTGGGTTTGTATTATTAATTATCCCTTGGGTTTATTAATCTCTTAGGTTTTTTTGTTTTTAAATATTGTTTCATATGGTTTATTACTCTCTTGAGTTTAATATTATTAATATATTAATATATATTATATTATTATAATAATATTAATATATTATTAGTTCTTTTGGTTTATTAATAATATAACCATCTATGATATTAATATATAAATAAATATGAAAATATTAAATATTATTTTTATTATTTTTATATTTATAAATATTATTAATAAATATTATATATATTTCAAGTTAATTTATAGTATGTATATAGTTAATATTATTAATATATTAATAAATATTTTTAATATATATTATTAATACTTATTATAATATTAAAAATATTAATAAAATATTTTTGTATATATTAATAATATTATAATATTACTAATATTCATTATAAATAAATATACAAATATTTATTAATAATGATTATTTGTAATATTATAATATTATTAATATATATTATTAATAATACTATAATATTTATTTAGTAATATTAATAATATTATAATATTACTAATAATCATTATAAATAAATATTTATAATATTATTAATAATCATTATTAATAATATTTTAATATTTATTTAGTAATATAAATAATATTATAATATTACTAATAATCATTGTAAATAAATATTTTAATATTTATTAGTAATGATTATTAGTAATATTATAATATTATTAATAATATAATCAACTATGATATAATATATTATTAATATATTATTAGTTCTTTTGCTTTATTAATAATATAACCATCTATGATATATTAAATTATTATATATTATTAATAATTTTTTTATATTAATATATATTATATATATATTTCAAGTTAATTTATAGTATGTATATAGTTAATATTTTTAATATATTAATAAATATTTTAAATATATATTATTAGTATTTTTATAATATTATTAATATATATAAAATATTTTTGTGATTTTAATCATAATTAATATATTTAATATATTAATATTCTTATTAATATATAATATATATTTTTCAAGTTAATATAATAAATTTATTATATATAATATTTATTTATTGATATATAAATTAATGTGATGGGTAGTGGATATAGGCCTATCCGCGTATATCAACCACATTGGTAAATGTGATTGTAAATCTATTTTATATACGTCTATCGGCGTATATTAACCACATTAGTTTTTACTAATGTAATTGTGCTAGTTATAAAATTAAGATAAATACGTTATTGCTCGGACATTTAGTAATTACCTTACTAATTATAAAACATTATAACCTAACCTTACGGAAATTCCTTAATCGTGTATGGCTTCATAGTTTGATTCGAAAGTAAAGCGGGTAATATATTCAGATAATAAGCATTTGGTCGAGTTCAAAACTACACCGTAAGGAGATCCTATCTGAAAAATTAAAATATTGAAATGACACGGAATAGTAAACAACAAAATTCTTCACAGTAAAGCTGAGACGTGAGAATCAGCGCAAGTGCTGGATTTATTCTGAATGCTATAAGTGATGGAGAGGATCTTACAGAAAATTGAAATTGAAATTGAAATCCACGCATTATTGTAGATTTTTGAGAATATTTTAAAATCAAGAAAAGAAAATAAATTGATTAGCCTTTTTAATCCTTAAAGATTTTATCTAATACTATATTTTAGATTGAAATACCCTTCACTAAGACTATTTTTTTTTTTCAAATATTTTTAGATTCTGCCATCTAGATAAAACTATCTACCCTATACCCCTAACGGTGCCTTTAATAGAGAGAGTATATGCCCTTGATAGAAACTATATATTCGATATATTTTATACAGAACATACGCTTTTCTTTTGTTTTCCGGTTGTTTCTACCAATCCTACCAACCCAATACTCAATCTTCTGTGCGTCTTTCCAGTCGGCCAAAGGAGCCTCCTAACTAAAGGCATGGAGAAGGAGAACGGAAGGAGGAGTACTGAGCAGGTGATGATGTTGCCGTCTCTGGGTCACGGCCATCTCATTCCTTTCATTCAGCTCGCCAAAAACTTCGCTGCTAGGGGATTCACTGTCACCTTCGTCGTCACATTTCACCACAAGTCTACGCTGCAGAAGAAGGTAGAGGCCGCACGGGAAAGCGGTCTGGACATCCATCTGCTGGAAATGGAGGTCCCCAGAGACGATTTAGCCATTGGCATCGTCAACAGCAACAGCACCCGGCTGAGGCATGATCTACCTCCTTTACTCGCAGCCAACGAACTGATGGAACGCCCTTTCCAACGCTTCCTACAACGATTTATGGGCGGAGAAATCGGCTCCACCGGCCCTTCCCTTAGTTGCCTCATCGCCGATTTTCTCTTCGGCTGGGCCTCCGCCGTGGCCAAAAGATTTAATATACCCTCAGTGTGCTTCATTCCCGGCGGCATGTACGCAAGTTCTATCTTTCTGACTATGTCCGAGGTTCTGCCTCCTAATCTCCCGCGCACACTTTCAGGTCGATATATTGTCCCCGGACTTCCAAAGGAAGTGCGCCTCACCCGCCTTCAGATGCTGCAGGAGGCAACCGAGTTGACGACGGAGAGCGCGATTCATCAATTCAATATGCGCTTGATAGAAGGCAACAATCAAAGCTGGAGGTTCATCGCCAATACTTTCCACGATCTGGAGGCGGATTTCGTGGAGTATTTCCAGAAGCGTGGCAGCTGTATATTAAGAACAATAGGCCCCTTGCTCCCTCCCGAGGCTTTCAGAGACCCACCCAGCAGAATCGTTCCGCTGGTGGAAATCGGAGTAAATACGGAATCAGACGAGTGCTTGGACTGGCTCGACAAACAGGAGGAGGAGTCTGTGCTTTACATTTCTTTTGGCAGCGAGAACTCCATTTCGAGCGCTCAGACTGTGGAGTTGGCCATGGGTTTGGACGCCAGCAAGGTGAAGTTCGTCTGGGTTCTGCGGATACCGTCTGATGCGGGATCGGAGTCGGTCTCGTCAGCCCTCGATTTTCTCCCCAAGGGATTCAGCAGTCGTATGGTGGAGGAGGAGCGGCAGGGGTTCATCATTGTGGGGTGGGCACCGCAGTTGAGCATTCTGGCACATCCTGCCACCGGCGGGTTTGTGTCCCACTCTGGATGGAACTCCGTGCTGGAAACGATGACGATGGGCGTTCCCATGATCTCCTGGCCGCTCTTCGCAGATCAGCACTACAACTCTAAATTTGTGGTGGATGAGATCCAGATCGCTCTGGAGGCGCCAAAGAGAGCCGAACAGAACTGGCTGGTCCCCAGAGATGACGTTGAAAGAATTGTTAAAGTGTTAATGATGGAAGAAAAGGGCAGGGAATTGAGAAAAAGAGTGAGGGAAATGAAGATGGCTACGAGGGCAGCAGTGGCGGAGGGAGGGTCTTCCTACAGCAATTTCGACCTCCTTGTCTCTGAAATCATGTCGCTGCATTCTCTGCAGTTTGAGACATGATAAAAATTACAACTCCCTTTGCATTACTACACCTGGTAGTTATGTTTGATTGCTCCAGTGTATCTCAGTTTCTTTTGCATTAATGCACCTGTTAACTCATCCATTAGTGTAGCAGTTGTAATTCTTGAGTGTGCCTTAATTTAAAACCAGCACCAAATTAAACCAGTACCAGTATGGCAAGGCTTATGGGTTTTGAATAAATTGTGATTGGGTGTTCTGTTATGGAATTGTGATTATGGGTCTTGAATAAATTGTGATTGGGTGTTCTGTTATGGAATTGTGATTAGGTGTTTTGTTAAGACACTCTTGATGTGAAGTTATCGATTCAATTCCCTGTGATATATAAGACATGATGAAAAGACGTATTCCTTCCAAGCTTTAAAAAAAACAGTTTGGTAAGATTTAAATGATAAATTTGTTCTTACTCATTCATTGATCGGCCATAGTTTGTTTTTTTTATGAAAATTTAGTGAGGATTTATTGTCCTAATTTTCATGGTCTGCCAATTTGGTCTTAGTGTCCAATTTATTTTGTTCTTTGTGGTTTTTTTTGTTATATGGTTTTGTGGTTAACCAATAACATATCTTAACATATTGTTTTAAATAATTTTATGAAAGTAGTTAGGTCACCAACATTTTTATACTAAATATCAATTCATGTGCTCTTCTCTTTATATTTTAATAACTAACTTAAATTCATCTTAACAACTATGTAAAAAAGCTACATTTAAAGAGATCCTTCTTGAAGTCTAATAGATCTGAAATTAAGATATATTTGACTAGGTTACAATAAAAATTAAAATAAAAAACTAAAAAATAGATAAAAAAATAGATGAAATTGATGATAAACTAAAAAGTAAAAAATAAAATATTTTAAATATAATTGATAATGAAATAAGATTTGATAATCAAAATTTGTATTTTTATTATTTTTTCTCATTTCAATTCTATATTTGAAAGCAAAGTCTTGACTTAGCTTTTCTCTCAAATAAACAAAATCTAATTTTATATTTTTTTATTGTGTCTATATAATTGAAATAAAATAATTATTCTATCAAATTTTAGATGATAGTTAAATCAAACATTCAACAAAATTATATATATATCAAACTCCACCCATTTAATTATTCAAGTGCATTGTAATGCTAATCAATGAGAAATTACAACTAACGAAATCTAATTCAGATAAATTACTCTATATTTATGGGACCAAGTTTTTTACTTAACTGTTAGACCACATTTTATGGACTAAACCTTGGGCTGAGAGCTGCTCCTCCACACACAAATTTTTCAGTTAAAACAAAAAAAAACCATTAACATAACACCAACCTGACATAAAAAGTCTATCCAAGTAGTTAGCTCAGATATTGCATTGATAGGTACCATACTACACCTCTGCATTCATTGTTTGTCTCAAGAAACACTGACAGACAACACTCATTTCAATACGCAACCACATGTAGCGCCATCCAATTCAGAGAAATTACTGGGCAGTTCCTACCAACACCTACTATCATTGATATCTTGTTGGTATTTAATTGCAAAAATAGAGATGAACGAAAATATTGGTTCTCATATTACATGCAAGTGCTGAATTTAAACGGCACTTATAAATTGAAATACGGGACTTTTTGAATATTTTTCCCGAAGAGATTTCTTTCATAGACCATTTCCATTCACTCGAAAGGAAAAAAAAATTAAGTACATGACAATTTTGGTTAGATAGTGATTTTTAGTAATGGTTTTCAAAAAAAATTGAAAGTGAGAGTGTTTGAATGTTATTAATTGTGGAAGTGGATTTACCCCACCCTAAAATTTTGAAACTTAATCATTATTTTCAAAAATCTTGCTTTCACAAAAACCATTATTTTTCTAGAAAATCATCCTGGTTGAAAAATTATACTTATGTTTGAATTTATTAGTTTATTGAATTTATTTTTTTATTTAAAAATGCAAAGTAAAATGTTATAATTCGTTTTTTATTTTATTTTGAAGTTTTTAGATTATGTCATTTATTCAATTTTATTTAGTAAAAGTTGTTGAATTTTGCAAAATCCAAAATATTAAATTTATTTATACATTTAAAATAGTAAAAAATACAATTTTATCCAATATTGTATCAAAAAATTTGAACTAGACAAACCAAAACAAAAAATAATTAGACATTTCAATCACACAACATCACAATATTATTAAAAATAAACAAGTGTAATATGTAGTGTTGTTGCTTATTACATGTGTCTTATGCAAAAAAGTGAGAAGTTATTATAACTAAGATAAAACAAATCCTCAAATATTTCAAAAAAGAAATAGACTATAAATAGGAAAAATTAATATTATTATTTGTTAAATTTATTGGTCTCATAAAGATATTGGATGTCTCTAGGAAACATTAAAATTGTTTGTATTTTGTTGATTACTTGTCGTTTAAGGGTTTTCCTAGTTGCCAATTCCACTAGTTCACACATACAATAATGTTTAATAAGATTAAATTTAGTTGATGGAATTTTTAAAAAGGTAGAAGAATTATTTGATTTGCTTTAAAATTTTATTTATATATTTGATATTTTTTTAATAAATCCAATAATAAATCATTCTTATTTTTTTATGAGCTTAAAGGTTTAGAAGTTGGTATTGTAACAAATATTTTTAATTATGATTTAATATGGGTGAATATCGCATATCTATAATAATAAATGAATAGACAAAGTTTAGTTGAATTACTGGATGTTTTTTCCCTTTTAGAGGTACATTTCTCCATCAATTTGTCTTATATATAGCAGTGAATTGTAATCAAAATAACATAAAAGATGTTTTCTTATTTCATTGGATATATCAACAAGTGAATTTGATCAACCAACTTAATATGTGATAAATTACTTAATAATACAATTGATCTTTATTATATTAAAAATATTTTTTGAAAAATATCATTGAAGAAATAGGGTTCATTTGCAATAAAAACTTTCTACATGATTACTAATTATATAATTCCAATGGGGTGGCAGGAGGAGGGATTCTTATTAATCCCGATGGAAACATTGAAGTCATATATGCTTGGGGCTTGGGAAGATAGACAAATAATAAGGTTGAGGCTTATGGGTTGTTCCTCGAGCTCACTCTGGCTCAAAAAAAGGCCACCAAGGAAACACATATTATAGGAGACTCCTTGCTGATAATAAAACACATGAGATACAACTCAAAAGAACAAAACATGATCCTAAACCAAATTATAAAGCAATCCCAAGGCATGATTTCTCTCTTCGATCATGTGACATTTTTCAACATCTTAAGAGGGAATAACCATGAAGCAAATAGGCAAGAAAATTTGGCCTGTTAGATGAATGAGGAAAGCATTAATGTGAATGGTAAAGAGGAAAATTTATACATTCCTTAATTATGATGAAGTATTTCAACAATAGGTTTGTGAAAGGTACTCCAGGTTGGATCAAGAAGTTTGGAGATAAAAATAATTATAAGTTAGTAGAGTTAGCCTATATATGCCCCATGTTTCCCCCTCTTCCCCTTCATCCATTCTTCTCACCCCCTACCCCCATCATCACCTTCACCCTCCGTCCCTGCCCTCTCCCCTCCCCTTTTCCATGTCACCCTTCCAATCTACCCCCCTGGACGCCACCCTGCAGCCTCATGTGTCCATGATTCCCCAACCCCTATCTCATCGAACTTAAATTTTTTCGGGCCTTCCTCATGGCCTGGCTTGGACTAAAATGGAGTTGCAGTATGGAAGTTTCCAGCATGCTCATCCTACACTTGTATCCCGGCGAGCTACCAACATGAGAGCTCTGAGCTATACTCCTCGTACCAGATGCAATGGTCAACATTTCAGCAACTCCACAATGAAAATTTGGGGACAGGGAGAGTAGCAATTAATTCCTATTATCTAAATTGATCAAATAGTGCATGAGAGGAAGGTGTGGGAAAGGATGAAGGATGATGAGAAGAGAAGAGCTATTATGGTAGAGCATTGGGATCTCTGCATCAGGAGTACCCTCAATCACTCATGCATCAGATTTTGAACCAACATCTCGTTTAAATTGAGTAACGATATGATCTGTTGCTTCATTTTTTGGTCAATCTCTGCTCGAGGGGTCTCTATAAAGGCCTAGCAGTCGTGACTGACTATCCAGGGCAAACTTTGTAATGTGAATGTCATTTTTTTCATAACGAAGCAGGTCATTTTCTGTGAAGGCAGTGGAAGGAAGGTGTTGGGTGTCAGGAAGGGAAACATCACTATTTCTTAGCCCATCGATGATGCTGCAATTGTTTTTCCTGTTTGGAAGAAGCTTGTCAGGAAGATTATGGAGTGGGAGGTTCGTTGCACCTTAGTGGGTTGTTTCTATTTTCTCTCCCCTGCTGCCAAAATGAGTGTGAGTAATTCAGCAGAGGAGAGCTTATTGTCTGGTTCTTGGGGTTGTCGCTAGCCTCAGTCAGGTGGGTCGCGGGAGCACGGGGCTCGGGAAAGAGGACGACCCAAGAATACCTATGAAAGATGCGTACAGGAGCATTGGTAAATCAGGGAGGATGTGGAAATTATGTAGATGTGCCTCCATCAGCAACAGAAGGAGGTGATGGACATGTAGGAACAACAAAAAGAGGAGAAGGAGTGCATTCGGAAATTGGAGGATGAGGTGGATGCATTAAGACAGGAAATTGAACAACTGAAGCTCAAGAAGGTTGAGAACAACCCAAGGACTGATGAAGAAGTCACTGGATTGGATCTCAACATTCCAATGTCGATGGAGGAGTAAATTTTTTTTCCTGTTTCGTTTCATGATGGTTTTTTGGTGGTATACACTAAATGTAAATATTTACTTAACCAGTACTGCAAAATATGTAGCCACAGGATGATAGCAAGGGGAAATGTTTTTGATTTTTTGGGAAAAAATACTCTAGGAAGGGATGGGAAAAATATGTTAACAAAAAGCCCTTCGCATGCTTAGAACTTTGATGTAAATTTCCCAGTTTTTTCCACATGTACGAGCATGGTTTATATATAAACTACTACTCTTTATGGTTAAAAAAATTTATATAATTCGATTTAATTTGATGATAAAAATATTTTAGAATTTTTTTTTTTTTTTAAGTTAGATTTTGATATATATAGCAATATTTAATCATGAAAATTTGAACTTTTAATATTATTTTAAATAAAATGTTGTTTTATGAAACTATTTTTTTGATATTAATATAAAAAATAATTAATTATTTTATGAAACTATTTTTTGATATTAATATAAAAAAATAAATAATTATAAAATTAAAACATAATTTTATATAACATATAAAATGAAAAAATATTAACCTTTAATTACTCGATTAATTAGAAAAAAAATACATACTTATTTTTTTTTTTAATAAATACATATATAAGTTTAACCAAAGGTATAAATTTAAGGAAAAAAGTTAATATTGAGTACCTTAGAAATTAAAATAAAATAAAATTGATAATTGAAATGGTAACATATATATATATATATATATATATATATATATATATATATATATATATATATATATATATATATATATATATATATATATGATGATGATGATGATGATGATTAACGTCCACTGAGACCAATCTTTGGTCTATCGGACCTAAAGAAAAGATTTATTTAATTTGATTTAAGATTTTATTCCTATGCTCAAAAATTTTGGAGAGAAGCCTCCCAAGCTCACTATAATTTTGACAACGTAAAAGGCTAGGAAGGTCAGTATTGCAACAAAGATTATGAAATTGAGCTCTAATGTGGTTATACGCAGGGCACTCTAAGAGGAAGTGATTTTCATCCTCGATGTTCATATTCTCTCAGAGATGGCAGATCCTTTCCATCCATGGTGTTTTAGGAACTGTCCAACGCCCTGTTTCACTATGGAGCTCATGAGAGTTTGTTCTAGTCTTGGCTATATTAATTTTCTTCTTTGAGCTAGTTAAAACAGAGAGATACTTTTGATCTTCTAAAGTGGGGTTGATGACCTCCTTATAATACCTTAATTTTCTTTTAGCTACTAGATCTTTCTCACACCATATTTTTTATTTGAACTTAGAATTAACAATTTTTTTAATGTTATTGATGTTTTGCAATGCAACATTCTCGTCGATCTCCCAATGGTTTAACCAGGCTCTGGTGTCTTTATACCAACCTCGTTTAAGCCTTAGGTGGTTTTGGCTGGAATTTAAAGCTATCTTAGGAAGTCTATGGTCTCGTATGCTATTGAGCTTGTGCTTGTACAACGGAAGCCTAGTCATATCTAAGCTCTTGATAGGGGAAAGACCCAATTCTATAAGGAGAATAGGATAGGGTGTATTGCTTTTAATTTTAAAGTTATACGTTATAAAACGCTTTTGGATTTGCTCAATCTTTCTCCAAGATTCTCTAGAGATGTTGCAACCCCATCTAAGATATACTCAACCATCTAAGTATATCTTAGAAATTGAAATCCTTAGACAACCTTATAAAGGTATTTAGCCTTGTCTCTTTTTCAAAATATTTGCTTCGGTATATAATATAAATAAATTATACATAGTACCTAAAAATCAAAATCATTTCACAACCTTATAAATATATTTTGCTTCAAAAGTTTGTGTTGGTCTATTATACAAATAAAATAAAATAAATTACATCAGCTTGCATAATATTAATAAAATATATATACTAAAGAAATATATACATGCATCATTTAGTCTTTTGTGTTCAGTGCGCTCATATTCTGGAAGTTGAGTGATAAGGCGTTTATCTTGCTTCCACATGATGGTTGGGATGAAACACGTACATAAAATTAAAATATTATTTGGGAATTCAACCATTTCAATGGGCTTCTTAGTCAGGTAATTTTGTATAAATTTAATATTCTTTGGGATTTCTCCTTCACAAAGATCAAAAGTTAATGCCACAAATGTGTTAGTGAAGCTAGTAGACTAGTCTCTTGTTTACAAATCAATGCATGATGGATCAAAATTAGAATGGATTTACATTTATTCTTAGTATGTGAGCCTATACATGTGCAAGTGCATGTGCACATATGCCAACTCCTTGTTGAACATGATAAAAATTACAATTCGTTCATATTAAACAACACACCAATAATATATATATATATATATATATATATATATGAATGATTGATATTGAAACATTTTTTAAAATTTCATGTTCTAATTTTATATTAAACATTTTAAAAATAATATATCTCCATAGTTTTAACATATAAAAACAATTTTGAATGAAATTTAAATAAAAAATAGTTGTTTTCAATTACTTTCTTAGAATATTTTATTTAAGATAAATATTAGAATTATTTCCTTTTAATAAATATTGAAATATTCTTTATTATTAATTTCTGATAATATTATAAGTATACTCTATGTGAACATAAGAGTTACACATTTCATTCATATATTTCATATTGATTTGTTAAAAATACATTTTGACAAATAAAAAATAAACTGATTTATTTTAATTATAAAATAGTTAAATTATAGCATCTCAAATCAATAAAAGTTTTTAAGGACATTTTAATTATAAAATATTTTAATGATAACATGTCAAAGCAATTATTCACAACTCATGAGATTTGATTGAAATTTAGTCATAAATATTGGCATTGATATGTGTATAATAATAACACCTAGTGGTATATAATTTATTTATTTTAAATATTTTTTTCAACAATTATTCTTTATAACCTCATAAAATTAGTCACTTCATCTATATCAATCAATGAAAAATAGAAATTTGAATTAAAATTTTTCAAAATCTATTTTTAATTTTCAAAATATTAAGTTTAATATTTATTTTTTTCAATTTTTTTTTTTTTTCTAAGTAAAGCTAATTCTATTATATCATCAACAAAAATTTACAGTGCACATCCTCAGAAATGGACAAGTCCATTGTAGAGGGAAAAGTCAAAAGCCTGCTGCTTGGAGCTAGACTGCCTTGAGAGGGGAAACCAGTCCTTATAAACCAAAAGAAACGAGCTACCCTTGGCGGGAAACTAGCCATAATACTGTTCAAAATAAAGTAAAGGTAGCAAAAAGTATTAGTTCGAAAAACCAAACTACTGCAAAGAGCTGAAGAGGATGCTCTAAGGAGAACCTTCATGCTTGTAGTTGGAGGGAGATGCTTCATTCAGAATTCAGCAGATGTAGCCATAATCCATAGAGTCGAACCCAGGCCTAGAATCGCCATGCGGCGAGTGAGGAGAAGCAGGAAGTCTGAGGCGCTCCGCCGGAGTATCCAACCGAACATCGTCCTGCAAGGTGGCCCGAAGCTTTGAGGAGGCATCCAAGCTGATGTCGTCTATCCGCAAGGTGGAACCAGGCACTTTCAAACCAGAAATATAGTCGTCCCCTGCAAGCTCAGGGTCGCTGTCATCAGAGTTAGTGCTAGAGGCAAGCTGCACGGGGAGGGCTTTGAGCTCCTGTGGAAAGAAGGCCGACTCCGGGGATATATTAGACTTACGGGCTTGTTTTTTACATCAGGAAGAAGAGGGGGGGAGGGAAGGGCCAGGGAGCTGCAGGGAGAGATGAGCGTTCAAGAAGGCTGGGGGATGCAATTCAGGTGAATTCCAGTCCAGGGAGAGGTTCAAGTCACAGGGGAAGGAGCAAGACAGGGGAGGATGTGAGGGAAAGCCCCTCCCACCTGCACGCCTGCACCACATTCTGTGGCGACGGGGCATTGAGCCAAATGGGGAAGATATACCAAACAAGAGTGAAGTCGAAATGAAAGGGAAGGCCCAGTAGCCGCCCACCTAAACTGGGAAGGGCTAGAGCCAATGCACCAGAGGGAGAGTAGCCGGAGCAGGGCTATACGCAGCAGGCGAGCGAACCAGCGACCAGGTAGGAGAACGATGGGGAGTGCCAAACTTCATGCTAAAGGGTGGTATAAATGCCGAGCTTGCCGAGTACGTTGCCCTAAGGGTGGCGTATGAAGCTTTAAAGCTCATCCCACGCCAAGAGTTATTGCAGTGAGGATCCCAATAGCGTAGCACATGGGTGTGCCGTGTGGTGATCCACATGGCGCTTTAAAAATCTAACATACACCCGCATCCGGGGAAATTTTTTTCAAAACTTTAATAGACTTTATAAAATCTATTTAAAAATTTTAAAACTAATTTAAAGTCAATTATTTTTTACTAAAAAAACAATATAATGTGCTATCGGCTGGTATAAAATCATATCTCTATTTTCCTAAAGAAAAACATCAAAAGTCACTTAATAAACTACATCAAAATTGAAATGTCATATTCAAATTTCAATGTTTGGTAGATTAATATTTTATTTTGAGTAAGATTCGTAAATGTAGTATGTTGTTTTAGTGGTTTTTACTTGGACCATAACTACCCCAGCTATATAAATTAAATGTCTAATAAACGCCCACATACATAATAAGAAACAAAACATTTCATGATACATCTCATACACAGTTAAAAAAATCAAATAAATATACATACACAATGACTAAATTATAATTTATTTTAAATTATTATTAATTATAAAATTAATTAATTTATATTATCTACACATATAAGCATGGAACAAGATTCCCATTCACCCCAAATTTATCAACCATAACTCACTTCATATATAACAATTGTGTATATGACTTTTTTTAATTAACAATTTTAATTAAAAGATTAAAAATAAATGATTGCTTATAAGATAAATTTGTAATATTCTATAAAAAAATAAATTCCTAACATCCACCTAGTAACTATTAAAATTAAACTAAATTTCAAAACCCTTATTTCAAAATGAACTTGCCTATCAAAATAATTAACTAACTTAAACTCAACCATTGATATATCTAAGACTTTTCTATTAGAATTGGTCTTTTAGTGCATGTGTCATACAATACAAGCCTCGCAGAAGGAAAAACTTACCAAGTCTAACGAAGGCTCAGGGGACGACAAACACATTGACTATAATGAACATGGTATGGATGCACTCACTGTAATGAATAGGTATGGTCTATATTTTTGAAAGGATTCCTACCACGCTTGTGAACATCACATTTTATTAACTAGCATACCCCTGAAATGGGGGAAAGGAAATGACAAAGTGAATGATAATGATATGTTGTTTAAATATACGCGAATATTTCTAATTGTTTCTTGAGTAAGCAATGGAAGATCTATCGAATAGGGTCCATGAATAATGTAATAACATGATATTTTATATGGTTAAGCACATATCTACATACTTTAAAATGTGAAAATAAGGGTTTTTTGAGTTGGTAGAATGGCATGAGTAGTGATAATATTGGTGGTACAAATTCTCAATATGGCCAAGCTTTGGCCTATTATAAGGTCCCTAATGAATAGGCCATGGCTATGGATGCATTGTCTCCAACCAATTCATCCAATTTGAAAGTTAATGCTTAGAAAAACAAATACCCCCCTGTGTGCATCAACCCTCTATACCTGATGATGGAAGGTGATGTTGAAGGAGTGTAGAAGGAACATATCATTTTATTTTCCTCTAAGGAAGGTTTTGGGTTCATTGTAAGAAGAAATTATGTAAGGTCATTGGAAGTTAAGGAAGGATTCGTACTTCGTTATGGGGGAATATATTGCAGTCAACCAAATCCTTGACCTTTCAGGATGCACTTTGGCAGGAAATTGTTTTGGCAAGAGGTTAGCGATGGACTATATTATGAGATAGAGTAAGTAGATACGGGGTTCAAGTTTAGGCTATATACTAGTAGCTCACATAGTAACAAGATGTATGCATTGGTTTTGTCTTTTGCAAGGAAGAAGATGTAGTTTCTATATCGAATGAAGTTTGGTTTATGGACAGGTCTTATTTATCTATAAAACTCAACCACTCTTATTTTATGCTAGCGATGTGACCATGTAAGACACCGAGAATGGATAAATTTTCCACTGGGCTCTCTATGGAACCCCACACTATTCATGAGTATGCATAATTGAAAACAACCTAGGAAAAATTATTCTTGTGGATGATAGTTTTGTCTATAAAAGATAAAGGTCAATTGCAAGGATATTAGTTGATCTTGATGTAAATAGAGGTATTTTTGAGACAATTAATTGATTATTAAAAAAATTTCAAATTTTCTTTGCATACACTTTCCCAAATCCCCATTAATTGACACATTTTTAATGCTATACATGGTGGAAATACTTGTTGGTCCTTCATTTTGTCATAGTAAATATGACTTGTAACCTTGGTAAATTAACCAAATAGTATTTATATTACAAAAGTGACTTTAAATTTATTTATTTATTTAAAATAATCTAACCAAATAAATTTGAAAGATGAATCCCAATATTAACAACCTAATTTACATAAAATAATGTGACTTTTTTACTTCAATGTAATATGTCAAAAAAGGGGAAAAAATGAACATTGCTTGTCAAAATGATTTTTTAAGAGCATAGGAAACATGTTAAAAAGATGCACATCATATGTAAAAAAAAATCTAGGGTTTCAATATATTCCTTTTGGACATTTGCATGTTTGCCATGATTTTTTAATTCGAATGGTTAAATGGTTTGTCATCAATTTTATGTTATTTAAGTTGTAAGTCTACAGTGGTCTTGCATAAGAATATACAATGGTGATGATGACAAGAGGCAATGCTCATCTACCAAATTGTTTGTTCAAAAAGTTGTAAAATATTAAAGACCAACATCATTTGCATATTTAAAAGTTTATATCAGAGGATACCACATCTAGATTAACAATGTAGAAATATACATTTATTACATGTTCAAAATCTTGAGTCTAAAGGTACCTCATTTGAAAATTTTAGTTTATCCCAATTGCTGATTTGGGTTATCAAATAATTCAACCACAAAGTCAGGCTAACTCTTCTCGATCATATATTTGGATCGTTGGAGGACAAAGGAACAAATTCAATAATTGACTTTATGCTTGAGCCTTCTCATGAAACATGGAGTTCATTTGGAAATGAATGAATATCCTCTTACCGTGTATATAATTTCTTATTGTGTTAATTGGCCCTTTTTATTTAGTTATTCATGAATCATCCAAAATAAAAATAAAAATTTATATCTTGGAGCAACTCAATGTAACCACACTAATCACTTTTAATCATTTTTCCTCCACCCGAATTACTTTTGTCCCATTTTCATCCACCATAATTACTTTATCATTAAGAAATGTAACATGGTTCACTTAAATCTTTTTAAAACATTATTATGGATAGAGATTGGTATTTTATTTCAAAAGTATGTCCTTTAATTTCTTATTTCTTTGAAATTATGACATATATCTATGATTTAACAAGGTGATAAATTAAGTAACTCCTTTTAAGAAAAATCATAAAAAAAATAGTTTTAATGAACATTTATATTACTCACATGGGGAAATATTTGTCCGTGCTAAGTCTCATCATTTTACATTTTTATTTATTTAACGAAATTTAGTGATACAAATCCAAGTCAACTTGTCATTTTTCATTATTTAAATTGCAATTTTGAATGCATTCAAACATCTTGAGTTTAAATGTACTTCATTTTGAAAATTTTAGTTTATCCCAATTGTGGATTTGGGTCATCAAAGAATCTAACCACAAATTCAACCTAAGCTCTTATCGATCGTATATTTGGATCATTGGAGGGAAAACCAACAAATTCAACAATTGAATTTATGTCTAAGCCTTCTCATGAAACTTGGAGTTCATTTGGAAATGAATGAATATCCTCTTAGCGTATATATAATTGTGTATCATGTTAATTGACCTTTTTTATTTAGTTATTCATGAATCATCCAAAATAAACACATTCAACATCTTGGAGCAACTCAATGTAACCACACTAATCACTTTCAATCCTTTTCCCTCAGCCCACCATAATAACTCTATCATTAAGTATTGTAACATGTTTCACTTATATCTTTTTAAAACATTATTACGGATAGAGATTGGTATTTTATTTCAAAATGATATTCTTTAATTTCATATTGATTTTGAATTATGGCATATACTAATGATTTAACAAGGTGATAAATTGAATAAATCCTTTTAAAAAATGTTATAACAACATTGAATTTAATGAAAAATTATATTACTCACATGGGAAAATATTTGTGTGCTAAGTCTCATCATTTTGCATTTTTATTTATTTTTATCGAAATTTGGTCATCAAAATCCAAGTCAGGTTGTTATTTTTCATTATTTAAATTGAACTTTTGAATGCAAAGCACTAAATATATACATAGGTAGCAACTCAAGTCGATCATTTCAACATTTTTTGGCCAAATCATTCGAGAATATGCCAAATAAAATGTAAAGTGTTTAAATTACACTATAGTTTTTTACACAAATATAATACAACTTGCTACTCTTAAAATAGAAATAACAATTAGAGTGTTATTACCAATACCACATTTTTGAGAAGTCGCCTTTTGGGGCATTAAACTATCCCAAGGGACATCCAAACATGGATTGGCTTAGCACAATCTACCATTTTATTCTAGTCTACTTTAAAACTTTTCATCTTATGTATATTTTGTTTGTTTGTTTGTTAGGTAATGTGAGTCCTTAGATGAATAGCATGCTTAACATGTGGCTTGAGTAGTTGCGCCTTATGGGCATCTAACCCATCGAAATCACCCTAGGATCACACTCAGCCTGGGCCACACCAACCCTTAGCATGGATACATTTTTTTTTATGGGGTTTCAAATTGGTAACCTTTCCACTTTATTTTACACCCCATAAGGTTTCATCTTATATATATTATTTATTAATTTACAATCCATATAAGATTTGAAAAAATGTTATATTTACGCCGTAAGGCGTCATTATTTGAAAACAATTTTGCTAGTTGTCATTATGTCTGTGTTTGTGCCATTGCATGAAATGTTAGACGATTGAAATATTTTAGACCATTAGATCTAATGCCTCCTTCAACCTAACTAATTGACTAACTCACTGAACTAATGTCTTCTACCTTACTATGAAATATATGATACATCCTGTAATTTGAATGATATTTGACGCAGATGCAGATTAGTGAAAAAAGCGCAGACGCAGATCAGCTGCCTCTCGTTGAAAACTTGGTCAATGTGCTGCTCCGGATTGCTGAGATCGACACCACACGGCCCTAGTTTCTGTTTGGGGTTTGGAAAAGCCAATAAATGCTGTTGAATGGCTAAGGTTTCCACTATAATTGATATTTATTGTTCATTAAGGTAATCCCAATATCCAGTTGTTACTATATTTTTGGGTGGAACTCTGTCAAATGCTAATAAAACAATTTCCTCCTCTCAGAGTTTTTGATTGCTTTAGTCATATTATTCCTGTGAGCAAGATTTGGGGCATGGAGGTATCAAGGGCTGGTTGAGATAAAAGTTATAGAGGCTTATAACATAATACTTCTCTATTATACTGTTGTCGCACATATACTGTACAAATTCCTATCAATTGTTTTTGTTGGTTGAGGTAGTTGCTCAGGGTTTGAAATGTTGCACTGTAATTTCTAAAGTTTGAAACTTTGGAGATCAGAAGGAGTTCATTCTCTTCAAATCCTCAAGCCTTGTCTTTTAGCTTTTAACCCTTGATTTGAAGGAGCCTATATTGGACACATTCAGTTTTATCAATGTTTCCAGTTGATATAACACTTACTTGTCGTTTATCAATGCTTGATAGTAAAATTGTATATATTTGCGTTACATTTGCAATGATATTATTGTTTCTGATTTTTGGTATCTGTTTGCCTTGTCTTTTAGCTTTTAACCCTTGATTTGAAGGAGCCTATATTGGACACGTTCAATTTTATCAATGTTTCCAGTTGATATAACACTTACTTGCCGTTTATCAATGCTTGATAGTAAAATTGTATATATTTGCATTACATTTGCAATGACATTATTGTTTCTGACTTTTGCTATCTGGTTATGATAGCAACTATCTGAAATCACTGGTGGCGAGTTTGGTAATTCTCGTTCTGCCCCAACTCAGAGCTAATTCTGCCACCGGTATGGAATATGCAACTGTTTGGTTTTTAATATTTATTATTTTAGTTGACCATAACTGTTTAGTGTTTGATATTTATTATTTTAGTTGACCATAACTATTTAGTGTTTGATATTTATTATTTTAGTTGACCATTTATTTAATGTGTTATTGTATTTCTTTCATATGGTGGCATTCAATATGATCATTTTGCCACCACAGAGGTGAAATTAAGAAGTTACTTCTGCAATAGGATTAGAATAAAATGGTGTTTTTATATCTGAGAAGAGTTTGTGGTCTGTTATATATATATTTGCAGTGCCTGCAAAAGCCACCTTCACCTTCATATGGTGGAGGTATGAAATTTTTGGTTGACCAAGACGTTTTTATTAAAATGAAAGATGTGTAATAGTTTTTTAAAAATTCTAATCTTGATTCCATACCATACTAATTTCTCTTTGGATGAGGATGTGTTTTATATTAAAATGAATAAAGAGTAATAAAAATTTGTATTTGTATTTTTTTTTTTAAGAAAATAGAATGAAAATAGTAATTTTTTTGAAATTTTATAAGAAATTTTATATTAAAATTTTAAAGAAAGTTTCTTATTAAAAAAATGGAAAGTAAAAGTTTTTTTTTTTTTAATGTTTAGAGAAGATTTTTATTAAAAAAAAAATGAAAAGCAATAGTTTCTATATTAAAAAAATTATAGAAATTATATATATTAAGAAATTGCCATTAATTAATGGTAAGTTACTGATTAAAAAATATAAGTTTTATTTACTAAAATATGATAGGGAAGGATAAGTTTTTATATTTTAAAAAATAAAAAATTTAAATAAATTTAGATCTCATAGGAATAGTGATTAAGGCATAATTTTTTTGGTACTTAGAGATCACTTTAAACCTACTTTTAATATCCAAAGTGTTATTTTGTTGAACGTCATATTTCAGGTTTGTTATTTATTTTATTATATTTTACTTACATTTTTTCTCATTTTGCAATACTAATACATTTGATACATTTTTTCCCTCATGAAACAAGTAATAAAAATTTGTATTTTTTTAGTAGAAAATATAATGAAAAGCAGTAATTTTTTCAGAAATTTTATATTAAAATTTTGAAGAAAGTTTCTTACTAAAAATAGAAAGTAGTTTTTTTTTTTAGAAGATTTAAAAATAAAAATAAAAATGAAAAGCAATAGTTTCTATATTAAAAATAGAAAGTAGTTTTTTTTTTTTGAGAAGATTTTTATTAAAAAATAAAAATGAAAAGCAATAGTTTCTATATTAAAAAAATTATGGAAATTATATATTAAGAAATTGCAGTTAATTAATAGTAAGTTACTTATTAAAAATAACGAGAGATGGCTATGAGATTGAAGGTGACAATGAACATGACCACCTCGTAATCATATCTTTGCTTGATCATTGGAAAGAATCGCTAATATGTGGACGTTGCCCCTAGATTAATCAAACTAAAGATATGCATCAAATCATTTCAATGTTGCAACTCTCAACGTATTGACCAGAGGCAAAAATGGAGACACCTAGTATAACTAGCTCGCAAGTTACTTATTAAAAAATAACCAAAGATGGCTACAAGATTGAAGATGACAATGAACATGACCACCATGTAATCATATCTTTTCTTGATCATTGGAAAGAATCACGAATATGTGGACGCTGCCCCTACATTAACCAAACAAAAGATATGCATCAAAACCCTGAAAAGTAAAGAATTGAATACACCATGCACAACTCATTTTCAATGTTGAAAATCTCAACGTATTGACCTGAGGCAAAAATAGAGACACCCAGTATAACTAGCTCGCAATTTCGGTAGTACACAGCAGAGGCTAGAGAATTCTACTGTCATAACGGGACAAAAACAGAGCAGGTAGTAACGGAATAGAATGCTTTGCTGCCATCATGATGGCACAAAGCTGTAATCTCATGTGGAGACCTCTGTATAGGTTTCATTTCTCTATTAAAATTAGCTTGGAGTTTTTTAATACAACCAGAAAGGGTTTCTTTCTCTGGTTTTAACACTATCAAGCATTTGATTTGGATTTTTATAGTCTTGGGTGATTGTTGTTTTTTCACTTAATATTTCAAATATGTAACATAGTTTGTTGTAGATTTTAAGCTATGCTCTGACTGCGTTAACAGTAGCGATTTTAATTGCGGAAAATAAAAGTTAGTAGTCTTAAACCCATCAATAACACTCAGATATTCCCCATATTCAGATATTCTCCATATTTGGCGATTTGTAATCCCAAGGGGAAAATACAGATCAATGTTTTCCGAGCAAAAAAAATGTGTCTCTTTCAACGGAGGCAAGCAAAATATGATCTGTTTTATTTGTACGACTCTGTTAAGCACATGGCTAAAATTTCAAACTTTGCCACCCCTCAGAATGGATGAAAGGAGTAGCTAGATTTAAAGCTTCTGGTTGTATGGTTCATTAAGGAATGATGGAATAAGTATCATTGTTCTTATTTTGGAGAATTTTTCATTTTTATAGCAATTTCGTCTCAGGTTATTCAACATTGAGAACTTTTGAAGTAGGTTGCTATTTATTTGAATTTAACTTTTTGGCTCTCTTACATGCTACATCTAGTAGTCGTTGTCTAATGGTGGCCTCATGGAAACCTCATCTCAAGAAGCTAGGAAAGAGGACGGGGATTAAGGGGAAGTAACCCATGTTCTCTTTCTTTAGATTTCCAGTTATGCCCTTTTTTATTATGCTCATTTTTGCAATGTTTCTTTTTCAATAATGATTCAGATTGAACAATTAGTCCATTTGACATAGTTGTGTCACTTTTCTGGTTATCAAGTCTTCATAGATCAGTTATTTGACACACAGTTATGTACTTAGCAGACATTTCTATTAATTATACATAGCATTGTTCTGTACTTAGCAGCACATTTCTATTAATTCTACATAGCATTGTTTTATAGTGCTTATAAATCCTGATTTATCGAGTGATTCAGTTGTCAATAGTTGTTTCAAATAATTGTTTTAGGTATCTTGCATTTGGATAGCAAATTATTGCAGATTGAACATGCTTTTTTCTCTAACTTTGCTTTTAATTACAAATACAAATTGGGACATGACACAATCTTTTTTCCTGCCTTTACTAAAATTGACCAAAATCACTACAGATACCTTGCTTAGCAACTATTAGATCTCTTTAATAATCTTATGGCATTTCCTTTGCAACATCTTGTGATGGTGCAATTGCAAGTTAAAATTATTTTGGATTATAAATAAGAAAATCATGATATAAAAGAATAAAGTTCTCATACATCTCATTTTCTCATTCAATCCTAAGTATCTCTAAAATCCATGTGGATTTAAGATAAGGTCTTGAGTTGTAAACATCATTTACATCCATGGTTGAGAGAGAGAGGGAGAGAGAGTAATGATCCATTTTATTCAATTTTATATTAAATATTTTCACCTTATATGTTTATCTTTCTTTTTTTACAATATTTCCACATAAAGCTCTAATTAATTTTATTTTAAATTATAAATAAGAAAATCATAATATAAAAGTATAAGGAAATAATTATAGATCTCGTTCATTTTGACCAACACATCAATAAATTGTTTTAACTATAACATTTTTGTAAATTGTTTTATATAATATATACATAATTGATATTCAAATATTTCAATTAATATCGCTATTAAGATATTTTGTTTATAACCCACATTATTCACATCAAATTTTTTATCAAAGTAATAATAGCGAACTTTCTCTCCATTGTTTTTTATTAATTAATCATTTTTTTTAATATTACATCACAAATTACATGAATACAAAAATATTTTATTTATGAATAATATATATATATATATATATATATATATATATATATAATTAATTAATTAATTAATTGAGATATCTAAGAAATAGTAAAAAAAATTACATCTCTCTTATTTTTTAAATATATATCTAGTATTATTTGATTTATAATTTATATATTCTCTTTAACATGATATTTTTATATATAATATATATTTTTCACTCTTTAAAAATGTGATATATATATATACACTCTAAACATTATCTACGTCTAGAATATTGAATAAGCATTATGTAACATTCATAAACATTATGCACCCATCGAGCCAAAGTAATTAGAGCCATAGTGCTAAATGTGTATGGATAAACAGGTGGCAGTTTCTCATAGGCTCTCGACAGATGACGAAGGTCACTGGACAGCCTTCCCTTAAATAACGCAACATAACTAAATTGAAAAGTTAAAAAGGTATAATTACATCTCGAAATAAATCTTTGTAAAAATAGTTTTTAGTTTTTAAAAATATTTTGTGAAACTTAAATTTTTAACATCCATAATTATTGACACTTAAATTAGTACAGTCATAAATTACATGGTTAATAAAAGTGGATATGTCGATTATCAAACACTTTACCAATATTTATTTACAAAGCAATCACCAAAACACATCTACCCATATCTTTGCACATAATAAAATAGGTCATCTAACGGAAATATGTCAAAATATACACCGTTATTTTAGTACAAATCTTATAAATTAATTATTTAACTGATATAGAAGTACTTATTTGACATATCTAAATGTACATCCTTTTATAATAAATGATAAGAAACAATTCTTTTAGGTACATTTAACAAAACTTTAGCAATAACTAAAATATTGAACTCAATAAAATCATATACCATAAATTTCATATATTATAAATTTATTTTTTGTTAAAGTATATAACTCTTATTTGTCTGGTGTGTGTGAGAATATTTAGTTATTATGATTTTTTTGTTATAATTAAGTATAGATGGTTTTTTATGAGATTCCTAGTTTGTAGGAGGTTTTTGAGACATAGGTAGTTTGATGGATTCTTTCCAACAATTTAACTTCCTAGAATGGTGTGTGGTTGAGATATTTCCTCAATCATTAGATTATATGTCCAAGATATTTTTCCTATCTTGAAACAACCTTTTGTATATTAATACATGTACTATTCATTAGTTAATGTAGAGTTCTTGGGACATTTGTTATGTGTGCAAAAATCTTTACTCTCCCATCTTAAAATCATATCAAAGTATGTCTAGGCTTCACTCCCTCACAAGGTCCAAGGACATGTGGGGAGTAGAGTAGATACTTGTTGTGAGTATATCATTTGTCCATCAGATTGTTGAAGTGCTTAAGGAGTTGGCTCGAGAGGAATGGATATTCCTGATCTGTTAGCCTATTTCCATTAGTAATAAGGATCCACTGTCAAGGAACTGAGAGTGACCTTTTATCTGGTCTATCAATTTGAAAGCCATCGAGGAATCAAACCCCATTTCTAGCAGCATCTAAGCTATTATTATGGAAGTTATACATGTGTAGTTGAAGATAGAGAAGGTGATCCAATACAAGTACAGAATATGGCCAATACTATGAAGCGATGGTGTATATTTTATTTGGAAAGAATAGAGACAAAATTTAGAGTTGGCAAAGGTGCTAGAGACATGAGTGGTTGGGCCTAGGTTAATTCATGGCAATGTCCTTGTGCATTAAGAGATCGACATGGTTTCAGTCAAAGTTGTGTTGGACATCCACAATAGAGAAAGGTGTATGCTAGCTAGAAAAAAATGAAAGAGGCGACAACTAAAGAAAAGAATAATGTTATAATATTAATTTAATTGTAATATAGTATTATATTAATAGTATGACTACTATTATATTAATAACATAAAAAAAATATCACAAAGTAATAGTAAGGAAAACGATTAAGGGAAGTTATAATAATAACAATAATAATATTAGGGATTATGAGGAGCTAGGATCCATATGTAGATCCCTCCATCACCATTCCATAGTCATTGAAGATTTTCACTTCAGCATGGATGTTCTCTCAAGAAGAACGCAAGCTTTGGAAAACACCCTACTGAAATTTTGGACATGTCATTTAGTGTTCTCCTACATATCAAGTGGTGATTCAACAACTTGGAAAACAACATTAGCATATTAACGAAGAAACTAACAACCATGGCCATGCAACAACAACTAGTAGGGATGCTCCCAAAAGACAGAGAGAAGAGTAATAGAATAACTTATTCAAAGTGAAGAAAATAATGGAGAAGGAAACATAAGGGACGAGAAGGGAAAAGAGAGAGAGATACAACGAAACAAATAGAAGAGAAAGAAGCGATTATTTAGACACATACCTAAATGTTAACGTAGGGATCCAATTTTCATTTATATTTTACCCTTCATCTATTTGGAAGTTATTAGGAAGTTTTTCTATTCAATTGATTCATTTAGTTTTTTATGATGATATTGATCAACTATAGCTATAATACTGGCATCGTTGATACAAATATGGTGGGTTTTCTTTCCAAAGTGTTATATCAAGGCAGGGGTATGAGAAAAATTATGCTTAGTGTTAGTGGAGTACTATTCAATCATGTTCTTAATGGAATGACATGTTTCTTCCACACAAAGCTTACCACAAGATAAAAGAATCATCCTTAACCAATCTAAGATAGCTTTGAATGGTGTTGAGAGACTTAAAGGTGGCCAAAATTTTATTTTTCTTAAAAATACAAGCAATTTTATATGTATTCCCCTAAATGTAGGGGATTTAAATCTTGGTTACTTCGTTTCTCATGGTCTTATTTTCTTCAGGTCCCATGTTAGCATTTTGGAAGGTCGAAATTCCTTGTTGTTTTTTGTATTCATTATTCTTAAAAACCTCAAGGAGATGGGCATTCTCATATTCCAAATGATCATTATCAAAAATTCTTAAGGCTTTGGTGGCCAAAATTTTTAAAACCCAAAGCTTCTAGGCTAGATGGTGGTGGGATTCGGCATGGAAGTATTTTTCTATGTGAGTAATTTTTTTGTAGACCTGGTGGGAAATGGAACCATAATGTTTTCTTGTAACAAGGACATCTACAAAGGATAATATACCATCAACCTCAACTTACATTATTAATTTGATGAATTCAGAGTGTTTATTCAAGTGTTTCTTGAAAATTTCTAATTTCTCAGATCCATGGGACTAGATGATAAAGGTATCATCAACAAATATCATCCAAAGTTTAAGCTAGAAAGAGAAAAAAGTGAAGGCTTTGTTTTTAAAATATTCCATGACTAAATTCATTATAATGGGAGGGAGTGTGTATCCCATAGTTACACCACATGTTTGCTCATAAATTTTTCCTTGGAAAATAAAAAATGGGGATTTCAAACAAATTTCAGTGAACTTGTGAGTGTTAGGTCAATTATTATGTTAATAACACTCATGGATTCATAAATGGAAATTTGGGTAAAGAAAGAAACCACATAAAAGATAACTAATATATCATTTTGATCCAATCCAAAATCCTTAATTTTTTTGATGAAAAAAGTGGAGTCTTTAACAAAGGAATAGGTTTTCCAACTAGGGAATTTAGTTTAGGAGCTAAGTTCTTAACTAGCGAGTAAGTGGGCATACCGATAGTATTAACAATGAACTTGAGAGAAAACCATATTTATAAATCTTTGGTAGGCCATAGATCCTTTAGGTGGAAGGATGAATTAATTAATTTCATGTTGTCACATTCATATTTTACTCGATGGAGCTAAATTTCTCCTTAGAATTTGGTCTTAAGGGATTTATGTTCAGTTTCTCATACCTCTTATTATTAAGGTCATCCAACATCTTATTGACATAATCATTCTTATTCATGACCATAGCACCACCTTTGTACTCTTTTAGCATGATAAGGTTATGATTGATAATTGTATTCAAAGCTAGGTACTCTTCTTTACTAATATTGGTTTCAAAATATATTTTTTTTGACGAATGAGAGTGATGGAGTAAAATCCTATATAAATTCAATATTTTTTCTAAAATACTTTTAGTGAAGCCATCAATGAAAGCTAGAAAGGTTAACAACAAGCTTCTAAAATTAGTTAGAACTTGTAGTGACATAGTCATCGGTTATTGCCAAATCATTATTATTGGAAGGAAGTGCACTCATCAAAGAACTAGAATTAGCATTGGATGGTCGAACAAGCTCATTTTCACCTTGCAAGGCAAATAGCTACAAATGTCAGACATTTCTTTAAAAGAAAGTAATACATCATTTGCGATCTTCGTGCATGCGAATTACATAAAACTTATCAAAGTAACTGAACCTTCAATTATTACTTTTGCATGTAGATACGTAAAGAAAGCTAATCAAAACGAATATTGTTCCTATGCATGCAAATGCAAGTTTCCAAAAGAATCTTCCCAAAGTAAATTCTTAACAAAATAAAGCATGCAAAAACATGTTCTCTTTTCTGTAAAAATAATGCAATAAAGCATACAAATACATGTCTTTTTTTTCAGAGATTATACTAACATTACCCATATATATATTCTAAGGAAACCAACACATTACTATGGTTTTTGTGCATGTAATACATTTTCTTTCCTAGAGAATCTTTTCCAATGTATTCTAACACAACATGCTATCTTTTCCCACATGCAAATATGTATATTCTTTCCAATGAAAGCTAATACGAATCTTGCATGCATATACATGATCTTATTCCAAAAGAAACTAACATAATAGTTATAATAGCATAAAGTAATCACATATAATTTTTTCCAAGGAAACATAGCTCAATATTCCTTCTATCCGTGTAGAGAACATATCTTTATAACACAAGAGCTTATCATAATAGCTCTTTAATGTATGTACAACATATTCCATTCTTATAATTCTTTAATGCATGCACAACATATTCCCTTCTTAGAATTCTACCATCATTAACTATTATTTTCATGTAAACAAAGAAGTATCCTAAAGAAACATAGATCAATATTCCTTCTATCCAGGCAAAGAACATATATTTATAACACAAGATATTATCATAATAGCTTTCTTTAATGCATGCACAACATATTCCCTTCTTAGAATTCTACCATCATTAACTATTAATTTCATGTAAACAAATACATGCTTCTTTTTCAAAACAAAGTTAATATAACCTAGTTTCTTTGCCTTTCTACATGTAGTTTCTCATGCTTTCCTTTCAAGAAATTATCATAGATAACAATATTTTACACATAAAACTAGGCAAATATACTAAGGTTATCATAACCTTCCCTTCAAGAAATTATCATAGATAACCATATTTTTTGCATAAAACTAGGCAACTATACTAAGGTTATCTTAACCTTTTATACACCTAAATAAAGAAGTTGAAACAATTCATCTAGCCATGCAATATTTCCAAGAGGTTATTCTTTTCAAGAATTTTAGCTAAATAACCACATACTCTCTTTCAAGAAAATCACATGGTTATTTATCTTTTACATAAAAATTCATATGCATGCCTACATATCATGGCGTAAGGACTATTGGTATGAAAATACACAATCTAACATATTAAGTAATTTTACTCTATAGTTATTTTTTGAATTTAAAATTCAAAAGCATTAATAGTTGCAATTCAATGCCTATTTTATATTGCATTGGTGATATATTATTAAATGTCAATAATTTACTATTAATTTGGCAAACCCATATATATATATATATATATATATATATATATATAAAGTATCCATCCCAAGCCAAATGCTAATAACACATTGGAGAATGCAACAAATTCTATCTTCGAGTATAAATGCATATTTAATTCATAGTGAAAAGGTTAATGTAAGAGAGTGTGTACTCATATGAGATTTCCAAGAAACTATTATCATGAGATACCAATACACTAAAAAAACAATTCTTACCAAACCACTCTCGGCTCTCAAGAAATAAATGAACAACAACGCCTAGAAGAAAACAAACAACAACACATCCTCTTCTCAAGTCGACTCATTCCTTCCAAATTCAACATTATTGATGATTGCTCTCGACTATCCTCTTCTCAAGTCGACTCTTTCCTTCTGGATTCAACATTACTGATGACTGCTCTCGACTCTCAATAAGGAAACAAATAGAAACACCTCAAAGCAACACAAACAACATCACCTCTTCTCAAGTCGACTCTTTCCTTCCCGATTCAGCATTATTGTTGGCAAGTCGTGTTCAGGCTCCAAGATGGAATTTTGGTAGAGTTCATGCCAGCGTGATTGTTTTTCACTCTACCCTTTCATGACAGCCTAACCTCGTTTTTATATCCCTTAACATATCTCCCTCCTCTCTGTTTTAAAAACAAAGAAGGATGGGAAAGAACCTCCTTGAATTTGTTACCAAGATCACAACTGCACAAAACCATAACGACTTATTGATTTCATTAAAGAACCTGATAATATTTTTATTTCATATTATATACATTTTACGAGAATTATGGTATGGATATTATAGAGAGATCATTTGTCTCTTCTATTGCCACAAATATGGCATCAAATTTTTCTAGCAGACTTCTCATAATTTTCTCAACTATTCTTCTTTCCTCAAGTGTCTCACTATGAGACTTAATTTGGGTAACCAACCCAAATTAGTCTACATTCTCATACTCTTTCATACAAATTGTCTCAAAATCTCTTCTCAACATTTGTAATTTTGTTTTCTTTACCTTTTCCATGCCTTGGTAGGCTCTTTGGAGGGTATCCAATGCTTTCTTGAACTTCGTTGTTGCTGCAACCCTTGGAAAAATACTCAACCCTTGGTATTTTTCATCCACTGCCTGAAAAATATAGAAGAGGCCTTTTGAGTCATTCTTCTTGTTATCTTTCAACACATCCTTTTCTGCTTCTGTCAATGCATTGTATGTTATAGCATCTGTTGGTTCATGCAAACTATTCTCCACCAATTCCCAAATGTCTTGAGAAGAAAACAAGCCCAATAATCCTAAAATTTTCCATTAAACTGAGGTATTTGTGGATTAGTCAAGCTTGTGCTTGTTGCTGCCATTTTTTCTCACTGCTCACAAAGTTGCCGAAAGATAGTAATCCAGACAATGCACTTGCGTAAATCAAATCATATGAGCGTAAATCAAATCATATGAAACTTCCTTTTAATATCACTTGACTTGAGAAACTATAATGGAGCAAATGACATCAAACGAATTTCACCATATCACAACAAACAAGAGTTTAGGTTATAACTTCATAAACATGAAATATATTCACAAATGGAGGTTGCAACTCCTTTTCACCAAGTAAAAGCCAAATTCTTACCCAAATATACATTATACAGGAATTGCAGAGTAACTCTCTGTAAAAACCATCACACGCCCACCAAAAATTTCTCCATAAACTTCTCACACTTACATACCCTACATTACATGAGACTACACTATGCTTGTTAATTCAAAACTTATATATCAAGCACATTAATTCATTACACACAACATTTAATACAATGGGATAGGTAAACATTATTTTCTGAATGGATGAGCAAACATTATTTTCTGAACTTTGCAGACAAGTAAATGTTTGCCCACACCATTAATAAATTTCAATCTAACTTTTATTTAATATTATTTGAACTTTAAAAACTAGTAAATATTTGCACATGAGTTTCTTTTTCTTTCTTTTTTCAGAAGAAAAAAAACGCTGTATATATTAGGTGAGGAAATATAACAGTACATGATCAACATAACATTCTCGGCTGTCAAGACAGCAAGAACTGCGATATTCCCAAATACAATCCAGAACCCTCTAGATGAGAAGGCATTCGATGTACATGGCAAGCAAAATTACGGATGGTAATACCAAACCCAATACAAATCTTTCTGAGAATCCCTGTATCATTAATATACATGCCAAAATAAAACAGATACATCAGTTCCATGGCATAGAGGATAAAAAGAAGATGCATAGAAAGGAAGACATTCAAAAATATAGATCGAAATCAACAGCCATAAAACATATGAGGCATCCCCCATGAAAGTCACCAAACCGGCTCGCTTGTACACCCAGAGATCACCCACACAGATGAAGAAGATGCATCCATAGAGCAGACAAGTCAATGAGCATTGGTAAGCAGGCTCGCTTGATATGATCAACTTCATGATCTATTTGAAACAGACAGGGATCGCAGGCATGAAGAAGCAACAATAAACCAAGTGCCAGATAATAGTGACCCCGGATGTCTCGCTCGCATGTTGACCTGCTCGCTTGAAGTAGCAAAGCCAAAATATAAATCGACAGGCCATCGATCATTTAAAGGAAAACAATACAGCAAGGTACACAGACATGGATCATAGCAAATATAATGACCTTGCTATATAAAGACCGCCTCGCCTGATGTAGATACAGAACCAAGAAAGGAAAATATACCATACAGTACCAAGACCCATATGAGTCAGCCTGTTATAATAGAACATAGAAAAACATTCCTACAGGCAAGCATGTGAAGATTCCATTTAGAAGAAAAGGAACTGTATGGATGGAGTAATGCAATATGAGGAGAATATAGCCGATACAACTATAAACATAGAAACATGATGAAAAAAGTAAAAACATAAGGGAGAAAGAGAGTATGTAAGCGTCATGGAATTGGTATCATCGAAGACCTTGTCTGTACCCCATGTTTGTACTGAAGTAAATACATCCGGCCAAAATCTGCAGAGATACCTTTTTTGGAAAGACCATCCGCCCTGGTATTATTCTCCCTATAGATATGACTAATAGGAGGATGATTTAAGATCTGCCACATGCGGAGAGTCCTCTGCATCCATCCCCTCAGAGTTGGTATAGTAAATTCACATCTGTTGTGTATCCAGTCAATAACCAACTTAGAGTCACCATAGAAGTTTGGATTCTGTATTTGGAGAATTGATGCGACCAGAAGGCTACCCCAAAGTGCCATGATTTCTGCTTTATTATTAGTACCAGGACCCCCATTCCAGTATATATGAATTCTCTCTTGTTGGGACATTTTAACCCATACACCACATCCCATGATGCCCGCCTTCGATGCCCCATCAAAATATATAGCTGGGAGATGAATCTCATGGGGTCTGTTTCTAATAGATCTATCAGCCACCAATTGAGGAGGGTCACTCCAATCTACATTCCATCTCATGATATTGGACATGATAATGTGCGGGAGAAAAGGTCTATTTTCAAAAATGAGATAGTTTCTGCCAATCCAAACTTCCCAAATAAAATAGAAAGGAAGTGATTTATATTTACCTTTAAGCCTGTCCCAGTCCCTAAAAGCCGAAATAAAATCAGAAGAAGACCAATTTGGGTTAGAAATGTGATGCGCAAGGGATCTCTACATGTTTTTTATAACGGAACAGGTGAAAAATAGGTGCGAAATACTTTCAGCCTCCATACAGCATATAGCACATCGATTCGGCCCTTGTAAACCCCGTTTGCAAAGATTATCCCACGTCAGAATTTTACCCCTCCAAACCAACCATCCGAAAAGGGAAATCTTGGTGGGCACTTTGCGCTTCCAATAAGGATAGAAGATCTTGGAAGTGGTACCCCCTGATGCAGAGAAAATGATATACCTGTAGGTGTCTTTTACAATGATAGCATCATTCTTCAGCGGCCCGTTCCAAATGACTTTGTCTCCTCCCGCTGATTGACAAAAACCAACAGTTTTGAAAGATACCAAAATTGCCTCCCATTCCAAAGCGTCTTCCCTCGCTAACCCCAGTTGTTCAGCATTTTTGAAAGTCGGTACTTCATGAGACCATCCAGAGATGGTCTGAGATAATAAAATATACCCCTGTTGCGATAGGCGGTGTAATAGACGAGGGGAAATAGTACAGTCCGAGGAGAGACCAGAGATATCTTTGAAAGCCAAGGGGATCCTTCCGCCATCACTAAAACTCCAAGTCACCCGGTCACATATGTAGGAAAGGATCTTTTTGAAGCCGCCGCAGATAACAGACACGTTGGATGGACAAATCAGTTCCCTGCATAATAACTGATGAAAAATATCTCCAGTAATGTACTTACACCTTATAATAGCGCACCATATATTATCTCCATTAATAGCGCACCAGAAAGATTTAATTAATAGTGCAATGTTGAAGAACCTCGTATTAAGTACCCCGCATCCATCGAAATCAATGGGTCTACATATTATGTCCATCTGACAGAGATGAAGTTTCTTGTCAAGTTTTGTACCTCCCCACATAAATTGGGATATGATCCTGTTTATGAGCCTCACAATCTTGGCTGGAAAATAGTAGAGATGGCCCCAATAGACCATCAATTGTGACAAAACAGCCTGTATAAGAATGAGCCGGCCCCCCATAGACAACCATTTGTGAGTCCACCTGTATATACGAGTTCTAAAACGGTCCACCAACCACATCCAATCTTTGCATTTATATCCACAGGGTTTTAAAAAGCATCCCAGATATGTGAAACCTTCAGAAATGTGTTAGGAGTGAACCCCCAAATAATCATAAATAAAGAGAATCTCCTGTAATTCACCCTTGTCAAATAAGAGAAAAGATTTGTCTTTGTTCATCCCTATCCCAGTGGCTGATTCAAACCTGATCAGAAGCAAGTGAATAAAAAACCAATGATTCCTATTGAGATATCCAAATAGCAGCGTATCGTCAACAAAGAGTGAATGATTGGTAGAGATAGATTCAGAGAAGGAGAAGCCTTTTATAATACCCTGATGTTCAGCATAGTGTAATATCTTACTGAATCCATCAAGAACCAGAATAAAAATAAGTGGGGAGAGGGCGCAACCTTGGCGAAGACCTCTTGCAGCACCAAAGAAGAGAGTGGGAACTCCATTAACCAACACAACATATCTAACCGTAGATATACATGACATAATCCATCGTATGATTCTGATTGGCAAACCAATCTTGAGTAATATAAGCCTTATATAGGACCAATCAACCGAATCATAAGCCTTGTGTATATCTATTTTCATAATTAAAGCTTCCTTGTAACCAATATGAGCCGAATGTAAAACTTCTTGTGCGATGGCAATCACATCATGTATGGAGCGTCCCTGTAGGAAGCCGTATTGTTCGAGGCTGATGTGATCGGATAAAATAGATCTGATGCGATTTGAAATGATTTTTGACGTGATTTTATACATAATATTGCATAAAGCAATTGGCCTGAATTCAGCAAAAGTTTGCGGATTAGCCACCTTGGGAATCAGAGCTATGAAGGTAGAGTTTAATTTTGCAGGCATATGTCCTCTTTTCCTAATCATTTCAATCACCTCCGTTAGCTCATCACCAATAATGTCAAAGAAGAAAGTGAAAAATTTCGTCGTCCAGCCATCCGGCCCCGGGCATTTTTCATGTGCGAATGACTTCAGGACCCTATGCACTTCATTCCCATTGATTTCCTGTTCAAGAACCTCGATGGCCGCTGAATCAAACATTCTCGGTACATGATCCAAAAACCATGATTGGTTTTCCGGGTCAGCTGGCCGCTCTTTTTGATAAAAGTCAGAGAAATGTGAGTAGGCCTCTTTTTGTATCTCCTCAGTAGATATGGCGAAATTTCCATCTGATATTTTAATCCGCCATATCGCGTTCCTGTTCCTTCTTTCTGATGCATATTTATGAAAAAATTTAGTGTTGAGATCACCCTCCTTCAGCCATTTAATCCTACTCTTGAGCTTCCATGTAGTTTCTTCAATCTCCAGAATCTCCCTCTTTCTTTTCCCAAGCTGTTCAAGGATAACATATGATGCCTCCTTCGGTGCCTTATTTACGAAACCTTTATAAATAGCCTCCATATGGTCTTTAATGTCCCCAAGCTCAGCCTTGAGGGATGATTTTTTCTGTATTTCCCACTTTTTAGATGCCGCTTTCAATCTTTGAAGCTTGATATGAAAGCGTTCAATAGGGACTGGCTCATCACAATCAACCTCCTCATCCCATGTCATTTTAACCATATTGATATAATCAGCATCATCAAGCCATACTCAGTTAAACTTGTATGGAATTCCTCGATCAAAGCTCCACGCGTTCCATGATAAAGAGATGGGCATGTGGTCAGATACATCAGAGACCATAACCAATGATCTGGGGGTCCCCCATCTGTCAATTAAATTATCCTTTACCAAAGCCCTGTCCAGACGCTTCCCAATATATTTTCCCCCTCTCCTTTTATTCGTCCATGTGGGAATCAACGGGCAGGGTCTAATGTCCACCATACTCAGATCAAAGAACATTTCATTTAGGAAATTTGAAAGTGGATCCAGTCGAGCATAATTACCCCATAATTCATCAGCCTGTAAAGTGATGTTAAGATCCCCCATCATAATCAAATTTGGCAGTCTTAGGATGCCAGAATCCCGCATTTTGTTCCAGAATGATAGCCTACCCGCATATGGCGCATATAAATTAATGATGTTGATAGGTTCAGCCATACCTCTCATGTGACCGGAGAGGAGAATCCCACCTGAGAATCTATAAGCTTTAAAAGTAAACCATCCTGGATCCCACATAGTGATTAGTCCTCCAGAGTGGCCATTTGAATCAGTAGCCGCCGCATACCACCCTAGTCTATAGGTAAGGAAAGTCCTTAAAGCTTTCTCCCGCATACACAAAGTCTCCTGACCCAAAAAAATGCTGCACTTACTGTCTAATATCAGTTCCCGTAGGCAATGTGACTTGGGGCCATCACCTATACCCCGGATATTCAATGATAAAATATGATTCATGGCAAACCCAGATCCGGGTTGCTTGCTCTAAGCACCCGCGAACCATCCCAATTGACTTCAGCCGCCGATATGGGAATGTCAGTGAAGTTGTCCTCTCCTTCAGTGAACAGAGAAATAGATTTGAACTTTCCTTTGAACTGTTTCTTATTGCTCTTTGATTTTTTCCTTATAGTGACATTGACATTTGAAGATTGAGGAGCATGAGTTTCCAGGTCCAAAGGGGGTCTTTCAAAAACCGACAGAGTCGCCAGATCAAAATTGGGGTTGCGCAATATAGAGTCAATGTCGCTCCCTACTGAATTCCTAGGGGATACAGGAAGGGAAATGGCATCAGCAGGATCAGAGAAGGAGTTCGGTATTGTTGGACGTACCCCAGGAGAAGCGGATGGTGCAGATGGCCCTCCAAACGAGTAGTTGACAGATTGGAAAAGCAGAGGATCCTACTCAAAAGGACGGCTGGGCGAAGGGCGAGATGAAGAGACATCGACTCCATGATGTAAATCCTGTGGTGACCGCTCTTGTGGGGAGATATGAGCGCTAGGAGTTTAGGATATACCATGCAGAGAGGGTGGACAAGATGGATCAACAGAGGGTGGAGTAATGGCATCCGGAGATAGAGCCCTATTTCGGTCAGTAGGGGTTCTATGAGACAAAAGCCTATCAGGTCCACGTAAAGAAGGTACATGCCTATCATAATTCTCATTTGCAGATACAAAAGCGTCATCCTCCAAAGGAGAGGGAGAAATATTACCTGGTGTTTCTCCACCCGTAGTGCCTGAAATAGCAAGAATTGGTCTGCTTCCTTCTGCCCTAGAGACAGCCTCAGTCGCCCGCACAATACGTATGCGAAGATGACATTGTTCCTGCAAGTGTCCCGTTTTGTGGCATATCAAACACCTGAAGGGGATACCCCAAAAATCAATACGTTGTCTATGACGTATGTTCCCCCATAAAAGGTCAACATCCCCAGGTAATCCTCCCACAAAATCGACCTCCACGAGTAGCGAGGCAATTCTTTTGTCAGCAGCACCAATAATGCTAGGGTCCACATATTTTGTAGATCCGATTGAATCCCCAATTTGTTTCAGTGCTTTTAGCGTCCAGAACTCTAGAGGCAATCCCGGTAGCTTTACCCAAACAATCCTACTACGCGGCGCTTCCATAACTGGATTGAAACCCAGATACCACGGTGTCAATTGCAGATAGCTTAGTCCTCTGACCCACATCCTGCTTATGATTTTGTATACATCACTCTGGTCCATGAAATGGAAGGAAAACCATCCATTGATCAACATGCTCACCTTTGGTGCATATCCAATGATAGGACTCCAGTATTGTTTGATCCATGCGACCATGTCAACCTCACAATTGTCTGGAAACATCCAACGCCCAATAACTGCTCTTCTCTGCAAGCTTGCCACCCTCCTATGCAGATCTTCATAGTCCAGATAAATTTCATTTATCTCCATCCTATGTTTGTAGTAATTTTTCTTGTTTTTGCGACGTCTTCTGTGCGGCTTTATATTACCGCACCTCTGTGATTCACTGTTATCCGATTTGTTATTTTCCAATGCACCCTGGATGATTAATTCATCAAGCTGATGTTCAAATGATTTCTCCTCCTCATAACACTCAAAAGAGTCACGAAAAACCTCATCCTCAATCTCAATGTCTTTTGATAACGTCCCCATGTCCTTCTTTGATATTAATGAAGACGTTGGAGGTGCTGCAGTATCGCTGAATTTTATCACATATAGTGCCTGTCAGAAAAGTCGTCACTGTACAATAGCCAAGTGATGTAATAATGAAAATGGCAGTTTAGACATTCCGGAAAATAATAAAAGGCACCTACAGTCTGATGAAATATTCCAATATCCTAATTGTCAATCAATGCCCAGATTACAATAGATCGATTCCAGACAGATCAGGTAGCCGTCACTGATTAAAATGTTGAGGCCTTCATAAATAATCCAGCTTAGAAAACAGAGAAACTCTAAACCGATAGTCGGATAGCTTGCAGAAAAGTAAGATGACAGAAGTCTGATCAGAGAGCCGCCACTGTAGAGATCTTACACATATCTAAAAGAGGATGAAATATCCTATAGCAATTGGAGTCCCAATGAGGAAAAAGGCCCAGTCTTAATCATCCGTAAAAATGGCAACCAATACAAGTCATCCTAAATAGGAAGCCATTCACATCATATAAAGAAAACATTATAAAAATCACTCGAGACAGAGAGGACCGTCCTATCATCCAGATGATGACTACTACCCAATTGAATTCACTACCTAATAGAAAATCCAATCAGATACCCCTGCGAGACCATATAAATGCCTGGGTAAAGAAACGCCTAGAGAATAACATTCATACGTCATCAAGGATATGCCATCTGAAAATTTTTGAAAATAGCCTGAAAAGCCAGGAGTGCTGATAGGTACGCCGGAAGGAACGTCGGAAATACCAGTCCCATACCGAGCATCCCTCAATCTTGACAACATCAGCAGCAGTAGCAGCCAGGAATAGTCCACCACCTTTCCCTAATTCGAAAACCAAAACTCTTGCATGGGCGGGTGAAACTAAAGGAATCAATCCATCTTTGCCACATATTATACCAGAAATCCGACAAACTAAGATCAGAGACGTTTGACTCCGAAGAAGATTCCAGGGAAGATGAATGAAGAAAATTCTTGTAATCCACCTTGCTATTCATAAAGCTTATGTTGTTTATAAATAGCAAAAAGGATGTAGATGGCAACAATAAAGAGACAAACCGATATACCAACATCTATGATATCCCAAAGATTCATACTGAACTATAAGACACCACTAAACCTATCATAACCGCCCTCACATAAAACGTTGTTTAACGCTTTCTCTACAAGGCGTGAGCAGAACAACGCTTTCTCCATACTGGATTTTTGCTCCCAATATTCTCTGCGTACTCTCTGTGTGGTTGTGTGTTGCTTCTCCACCACTGGTTCATACGACTATCAGAATATGGCCGAGGGGATAGTCAAGAGCGTGAAAGAGTGAACCTCTGGTTTCACAACTACGGGTGCATTCACATATAGCAGCCAGTGAAAGAGTGAACCTCTGGTTACACAGCTACCGGTGCATTCACATATAGCAGCCAGTGAAAGAGTGAACCTCTGGTTTCACAGCTACCGGTGCATTCACATATAGCAGTCAGTGATTTTAGTGTGAGCGTTCTCCCGATGCACCAGTATTATATCTGGTAGCAATTTAACTTTTAATTAATTTACTTTGTTTCGAATTGGAACTTCATTTATAGCTGCTTGTCAATGTATTTAACGCAGTATTTGAGATTAATTCTCCGACACCTTTTACACCCACCTTCTAAACCACATCGCCTCCAATGGATACATTGAAATTGCCACTGGGGATCACTCACTGCATATGCATATATTCACTGTGTATACGCATGCCCTCCCGTTAGGACTAACGGGAACCGATTTAAGTTATTTACTTGCACATGTACTGTGTAACTGGAGCTGGTGCAATGCCGGAAATAGCCGATGTCCCAGCGATCTGCAACTGCCTGCCGAAGGGTCTTCGGGTTGGTCCTGGGTCGAAGCTCCCTGACGGCAGAATTAAAATTCTCGGCCCTCGTGGGAGTAGATCCAGTGGATGGCCTGGCCCGTGGCGTGCAGACTCAGCCACGCATTTTGACTTATAAACCTCATTCCTTCGACTCCGACATCTCGACTTTGGTGATCGGGTCAGGCCTGGGGTCGGTAAAGAGAAATCTTCTGTTCCCTGTCTGCGCTCCGGAAGGGGCCAGCCACCGTGTATTCTACAACGAATGCTCGACGTCAGCTTATCATTTCGTGGCGTCGGATTTGTTGGACAACAAGACTGGAGGGTTGAGGGGACAGACGAGTTACTGCCTCTCCAAGAAAGAACGGGGCAGGGCGGGGGTGGAATCATGGTCGCTTTTCTCGACCTCTTTCTGGAAAAAGATTCAATGATGTTCTCCTTCATCCGTCGCACCCTCCTAAGAAGTCTGCTCATTGGATCTTCTACATCTGTCCCAGCTCAGCTCAGCTGGACAAATGGTTAAACGAAAGCTGGCTTGCTCATTGGGTTTTTGGATCTGATGTTATGGGTGTATATCGGATATGTTAAATTTAGACGAAAAAGGTACATGAAATTTGGCGTAGCCATTTAAAAAAGAAAACACTTTCGGTGTAAAAGGTGACAAAAGCTCGCCTTACCATTAAAAAAAAAAAAACACCGCGAGTGTAAATATTACAACATATCTATTTCCACATATGAGAGTTTATCATTAAACCTTCCCAATTATTTGAGATACGCTCAATTAACTAAATAAATAACTTTTACTTGGGTTTGTAATCATATTTGATTATTACGAGTTTTAACATAAATAAGTAGAGATGGTTCTCTAAAGGAGTCTCTTCCTAATTAGTCGTAGGAGGTCTAAAGGAGTATCTTCCTAGTTGGTAGAAGGTTATTGAAGTCTAGCTAGACATATTATCTTCAACTAATTATTAATTAATATTCTAAAATAATGTATGGTTGAGATTTTTTTCAACCATTAAATTATATTTTCAAAGTAATCTATACATTTTCTATATTAATATTAATATTTATACTATTATTTGGTTAATGTAGATTTCTCGAGACATTTGTTGCATGTGCAATACTTCAATAATTTTTACTCTCCCATCTGAACATCATGGTACCAAAATAGGCGGCAGGGTCTAGTGACATGTGTAATTTAGAGTAGATATTTGTTGAGTATATCATTTGTCCATAACATTATTGAAGTGCTCGAGGAACTCGTTTGAGATGAATGGAGGTGCGTTATCTATTAAGTTGTTTCCATTAGCAATAAGGAGCCACTATCAAGGAACTAAGAGTGGCTTTTTATCTAGTGTGTTAATTTGAAAACCACCAAGGACTCAAACCCCATTTTTAATAGGGTGTGAGTTGCTATTATGAATGCTATGCATGGTATTTGAAGATAGATAAGACGGTGCAATGTAGGTATAGAAGATGGTAATCAATATTTACAAGTCTATCTAGTCATAAATATGCGGGGTAGTATATGCCCACCGTAGGATTGAAGCAGGTATATTATCCAACGGTGGGTATATACTACCACTGTGTATTAATGGCTTGATAGACTTGTAAATATGTATTTTCATAGAAGATGGCAATGAACATTTACAAGTTGATTGGGTCATAAATACGCAGGGGCAGTATATGCCCATCGTAGGATTGTCGCGGGCACATTATCCAACAGTGGGTATATAGTACCACTGTGTATTAATGGCTCAATAGACTTGTAAATATATGTGTTGCCATAAAAAATGACAACCAATATTTACAAGTATATCAAGTCATAAATATGCAGTGGCAGTATATGTCCACTGCTAGATAATGTAGTTGCTTCAATCCCGTGAAGAAATGGTGTGTATTTTATTTCAAAAAAATAAAGACAGAATTTAGAATTGGAAAAGGTGCTAGAGACATCAATGATCAGGCCAAGGTTAATTCAAGACAACATCCTTGTGGACTAAGAGATCAACATGGTTTTCAGTCAAGTTGTGCTGGACATCACAACGAAGCGAAGCATATGATAGCCAAGAAAAATAAAATATGAGACAATTAAAAGAAAAGAAAAAATTATTTATATTAATAATAATATATTATTATTACTTATATTAATAATAATATTAGTGTTATTAACTATAGTATTAATGTATAATATTAATTTAATAGTAATATAGTATTGTAATAATAATATAGTAATGTATTAATAACATGATTATTATTATATTAATAATGTAACATTTTTAATAATATTACAAAATAGTGACAAGTGTCATATGTAGCATTTCTACTTAGTGCCTGTTTTTTGTGTAAAAAGTAATCGATATTTATTTTAGATTAATTTAAATGATTATAGAGTTAAAAATCTCCAAAACCATATGTATATAAAATATGTTACATTGTCTTTTTCTTGAATACTGCTCCTCAATCTTAGTGGTTCTTAGCTCGGACTCTTGGTTTCTCCATTGGGACCTTACCCACTAAGTACCTAGGCATGCCCCTTTCTGAGAATTCCCTAAGAATATCTCGCTGGAAAGACCTTATTACTCGTATTCAAAACCAGTTGCTGAATTGGTCCTTCAGAGCTCTCAATGCTCCTAACCGTGTTATCCTTCTAAAATATGTTCTCCAATCCATTCCTATCTATCAACTCTTTGGGATGGCAACCCCGAAGACTGTATGCTCGGACATGGTTAACATTTTAAAAAAGTTCCTATGGCAAGGGTTGCAACAGAAACGTAAATGGGCTCTATTATCTTGGGAGAAACTCACTCTGCCTAAATGTAAAGGAGGTTTGGGATTACAAGACCCTTTTATCCTAAATCAGGTCATGGGGGAAAAATTATGGTGGCGATAAATGCATGCAGGTACGGCCCTTTGGGAAAAAATATGGGAACAAAAGTATGAAATGCCTTAGGCCACGAGAGATCGAATGTAGTGGCATATCATTCCCAGAGGATCTAGTATTTGGAACATGGCATCGAAGAATAGGAACTTGATTACTGACCATAGTTTCTAGGAGATTAGAGGGGGTAATCTTGCTCGTTTCTGGGAAGATTCCTGGCAACAGTGAGAAAAGCTATTTAACAGGTTGGATTTAGCAGAAATCTTTTTGTTCACAAATCAACGTCATTCTAAGGAGGTGAACAAGTATTGGGAAGATCAAAATGATCAATTTTGGAGGAGATTGAAACATAAACAACAATGGCAAGCGACACTGGATACTCAGCAATGGGGGAATTATGACAAGAAATACACTCCAGGAAGATACCCATCTTAACAGGAAATGATATACCGCTAAGGGTATAATCTGAAAGTAATGTTTACAACAAAGGAAGTGTACCAAATAAAATCTAATTATGTCAACATACCAAATAATAGATTATAGAAAAAAATTTGGTCCATCAAGCACTGGCCCAAAATAGAACATTTCTTGTGGACTGTAGGCCATGACAAAATCCTTACCTAGGATCAGCTTTAGAAACATGGCATGCTCGGACCTTCTTACTATGTAATGTGTTGATAACATGAATAAAACCTCGAACACCTGCTTAATACCTGCCCAGTGGTGGACCATATGTGGTGTAATCTATTTAACCTATTTCTGCAAAGAGACAAAAATATCAACAATATCAGACAAACAGTGGAAAATTGGAGGAAAGAAGGTTCCCATAATCAAGTTATAAATAGAGCCTGGACCCTCTCGCTGGGATTCCTACTATGGACAATGTGGAAGGAGAGAAATCAAAGAATCATTCACAATGAGAAGAGGAAAATTCCAGAGATCTCGCATACTATTGTTTAGAATATCAGAGAGACCATCCTGGCCGAAAAATGGAGTCATGAAGATTGGAATGCTTAGGGAACAGAGGAAAGAATTCTCAACCAGCTAAATCTCAAGGCGGAGATGTTAGCGCCATCCTCTTGGAAACCTAGATTATTGGTTATGAAGTTAGAGACAAATTCACACCTCCCTAGCGAGGGTTCATTAAACTAAATTATGATGGGGCCTCAAAGGGAAACCCAGGTTAGGCAGGGGCTGGCGGTATCTTCCGGGACTGTAATGGAAGAGTTTTGAGGATCTTCACAATTGTTCTAGGGTATGCCAGCAATAATGAAGCAGAACTTATTGCTTCGAAACAAGGCATGGAAATTGCAAATCGTGAGCGGTATAATTGACTGGAAATTGAGGGTGATTCCACTATGGTTACAGGAGTTCTTCGAAAGCTATAGCAGGGAGCTTGGTGGGAGCATATCAACAATAGTTGGAGAACAAAAAGATTCATTTAAGAAATTAAGGAAATAATGGTAAAAATCAACTACATCATCCCTCTTCATGTAAGGAGATCGAGCAATGAAGCAGCAGACTGCTTAGCAAACTAGGGTTGCAGCAATGAGGATAGGTTCATGGATCAACGTTGGAGGCAGAACACAGAACCAGAGTTTGAAGATCTTTGGCTCATTATTCAGCGGGATGGTATGCACATTGATCGAGATAACAATCAATCCCCCCGATCGGAGTGCCAATTGGCAGGGGCATAATCATGTCACGGTGAAGGAGAATGGGTACGTGGCCTTTGCATGCAGCAGGAGGAGTACCACACCCGACGAGGATGAGGAGAGGACGTCTCCCCCAACAGATCATTATGTCAGCCTTAAAATTTTTTGGAGAATAGCCCAACGAGCTAGGTGGGATGTCAGAGAAAGGTTGGAAAGTGGGCCGTCGGGCTTTATCGACGCAGGGTATTAACTTGCTCGAGGTTATTCCTTGGAATTTCATTCTCTGCAAATTGGTTGTTCAGTGCCTTGTTCTGTTCGTTAGTTTCTGGCATGAGCAGCCTTGCAAAACTCACAGACGGCGTCGGAGGCCAGTAGTTTTGAATTGGTATGTACCCAATTCGCCTTTCACCACAATGATGAAACATGTTTCTTCTTATCGATGCATGCGAAGGAAAATTCTTATTTTTTCTGGATTATATTTACTTGTTCTGCAACATTGTCAATTAATGCATAGATTTGGTTCGAATTAGTTTGTTTTTTAAGATTATGAAGGTTGTATGTGTAGTTGTGGCCTGTTAGGAATTCTGAAAGGTGGTTGTAGGTCCTTGTCTACAAATTTCCTATTTTTCATGTCCTGCATGTTAAACACAGTTAGGGTAGGGTACTATAAACCCAAAGTTGTTTACCCTCTTGCTGCGAATTGGTCAAGTTTGAATTTGCATGTTGGTCATTCTGTGTATTTCTTGAATTTTTCAAGTCTGTAATGGGAAACCACCTGTATGGCTATTAATGATGTAAATGCTGGAGGGGGAGGGCATCTGAGGTTTTATTGTCAACCGGTATGATATTCATCTTACTCTGCTATGTCACTTTCCGTCAGTCCTTCTCAGAAGGGTGACTAGGGTAGTAGTAATATGGGTATTGGGATTATGTTTATGGTTATATTTCAGTCTTTTCATGTAATCAACTCCTTCGAGTCTGGGTACAATTTGGTTTTGGATAGGTATGATGTGTGCGCTCATATGTCTCAGGGCCGCGTAAAAGAAAAATTATCTTATTGTTGAAGGTAGCAATCTGCCCATGTCTAATTTCCTAATTTTTATTCTGCTGGGATGTTGTAAACATGTTTTTGCTACAAGTCTTGTAGGAAATCCCTTCTGCCAAATATTTATGTCGGAAGACTATCTTATAGAACTTATGGCCAAAGGGAACAGGGGAAAGAGGACACTAAGGACAAAGGCAAGGTGAAATTCTCGAACCCTCCAGCCAAGCGTGGCAGGAGGTCCAACAGAGAAGTTATGGAAACCTTATTGTAGGCTTATTCTGAGGAGACACCTTGCTTTGTCAAATCTCTCATTCATGGATGGGAGACCGATCCCAGAACTAAGATGGAGGAAGAGGAAGACACTGCGGAGGATGAACTTACTCAAATCATCACTGACTCGATTCAAACTTGAGGTAGAATTTCTTTGTTTCACCATTCTATCAGAACCTATTGGTTGATAAAATGCCTTCTCATCAAGGCAATAATTTCAGTACAAGAAGTTGGGCGAGATCCCAAGGCTGCAACAACTCTGTCTAAAATCAATAGAAGCATTCAGGAAATGAACCTTCGTTAGCACCATCAATATGTGCGCCTCGGCAAAATCGAGAAGGAATTACAATCCATGAACCAGGTTTATATGCCTAGCTCTATTTTCAAGGAACCTGCTCCTGTCGAGTCAGATGATGATTGAGCAATGATTAGGCTAAGTTTACTTTTTGATAATGATAGCAGATAGCTTTTATGTTTATGTTATGTATATGCTTGCAAATACTAATACAGATATTAGTTATTTGAAGACAATACGGAGTAGACTCAAGATGTATATGTTTTGGATGGCGTATAACTCGCTCAGACGGCCAACAGACCTAGTTTCCTACGAGCAAGTTGAGGCCTAATGTTGTATTTTCAAACCTGCTTTTTGTTATAAATAAAAAATAGAGAGGACCTACTAAGCTTACAATATATATATATATATATATATATATATATATATATATATATATATATATATATATATATATATATATATGTATGTTACATTGTAATCATAAACACCCATTTTAAGTAGCCTTGAATTTATAACTTTTCTTAAGGTTAAATTATTATGCATTAATTATACAAAATATATTACAGAGTAATCATAAACCCTAGTTTAAAGTATTTACATATAAAGTATGTTACATAGTAACCATAAATCCCAGGCTATAAAACCCAATTTAAGGTAGCCTTGGGATTTATAACTTTCATTATGGTTAAATTTTATATATTAATTGCACACCATATACTAGTATATGGTAATCATAAACCCTAATTTAAAGTACATTTAGAATTTATAACTTTTCTAATTAATGTTGAATAAAATAAGAATATGAAGTTTTTGATTTATTGACTAAGAATTAGATTAATTTAAATAATAATAATAATAGATAAACAACTAAAATTATATATATACAAATTGAATTAAATAATTAATTAACTAGTAAAATATACGACATAATTAAATAAAATAATTAAATTCATAAAATTCTATGCTTAAATTTTAATTATTTTCATGCAAAAATAATTTTCAAAACCTATGAAAAATCCTACAGTAAAGGATTTAAAAAATACTAAATATATTAATATTTAATTAGTTAATCAATATGAATAGGCTACTCGTATGTCATCATGTGACTTACAATCATTAAAATATAATTTTCAAAAGCTTAATTTAAAAGGAATACAATTACGTTCAAATATTGAGTCCAATAAAAGAGCTTGGGTAATGAAATTAATATTGAAAAATAAAATACCTTATTTCAAAAAAAAAAAATGTTGAAAAAATTTATAAGATTTTTTACATGATTTGTAATTATTTTCTTCCATAATGGTTATTTAAGTGTTTTTTTTTTAAACATAAATGGAAAACTTTATAACCATAATATGATGAATGCATTTAAATTTCAAAATTGAGAATAAAAATATATTGAACTTTTATTTGTAATTATTTTCTTCCATAATGGTTATTTAAGTTTGTTTTATTTTTAAACGTGACTAGAAAACTTTATAACCATAATATGATGAATGCATTTAAACCAAAAAAAAATTGAAAATAAAAGCATATTGAACTTTTATTATTCAATCATATGCAACTTGTTTCTATATCATTTCATCCAACTTATTCCTATATCTTCTTGTGATTTAGAAACATAAAAAATAATACTTAAATTTAAATTAGAATAAGTATTATTATTTATATATACTATATTTGTTTAAATATCATTTTAATAGAAAAACTTGAAAATAAAAACATATTGAATTTTTATTATTCAATCATATGCAACTTATTTCTATATCATCTCATCCAACTTATTCTTATATCTTCTTCTTGTGGTTTAGAACCATAAAAAATAATATTTAAATTTAAATTAAAACAAGGCTACACGGTAGCAACTACTTGCCACTTAATTTAAATATAGTAATGTTACAATGTGATCTTGAAAATGTCTATGGGTAGCTATTACATGCCGCTTAATGTAATTATAGAAATGTTGCAATTTGAGTTTGAACATGTTTATGAAGATTTGCTTTGTAATAAAGTATAGTTAAATTAAATTAGAAATAATTGTTGCAATTTGAGTTTGAGCATGTCCATGAGGATTTGCTTTGTAATAAAGTTGCTGCTTAATTTAGTTTAAATATAATTAAATCAAAGTAAAAATTTAAAATTTATGCGCTATATAGTAGTCGTTTAGATCTATCTAAATTATAGTAAAACAACTTTTGTGTTGATGATGGTAACCAATTGATAATTACTAGGATGACCCATGAGCATATGCATTTGATGTGTAGATTAGATCTGCTACATATGCTTAGCCTATTTTTGGCATCAATATCAGTGTGACAAAGTAGCTACTACCTGCTGCTTAATGTAAATATAAAAATGTTGCAATTTGAGTTTCAACATGTTTACGAGGATTTGCTTTATAATAAAGTTGCTGCTTAGTTTAGTTTAAATATAATTAAATTAAAGTAAAATTTAAGAATTTATGTTAGTGTTAAGGTTTACAATCTAATCAATTTAGGTTTTTTAGTAAATGGTAAATTGAGGTATTTTGTTAATCCAATTCCACCTAATACAAGGAAAAGGCTTGCGAGTCTAAGTAATCAGATATATACTTAGGAACAATTGAGGAATTGGAAACAAGTGCGTAATGTAGCAATTATCTGGGAAAGCTGGTTGACACCGTTGAACAATGAGTTAGGAACCTCGTCAAAGAAGTTTATAATGTATCAATTATCTGTAAAATTGTTGGCATCGTGGAGGAATGGGTTAGTAACCTCATCAAACAAGTGCATAATTCATCAATTATTTGGAAAGTTGTGGTGCATAATGCATCAATTATTTGGAAAGTTGTGAACTCTGCTTTCTAGCAGGTTGGTTACTAGCTAATCTGGAAGGTGGGTAGAGAAGACAAAATCTAGCTTGGACTTGATCCCTGGATAGGAAGTAAAAGTATCCACAATTTAGCGAGGGGTAATATAAGAATTAAGAAACAAACGAATCTTTTCACTAATAAAAATTGTGAGATGGGAAGACCTGCAAATTGGCAAAAAAAATGGTTCATTTGGGAGGAAATTGGCTTGGGGTAGAAATGGTTCAACAAGAAGGAATTTGGTGGTACATCCCTTTGGTCATTTGACTAGGAATGTTGCTTTTAGGAATTATGTGAGCGCCAGATTAGCTCTCCCACGAATGGTAGTTTTTAATCCTTTGAATGTTGGTGTATGTTCTCTCCCAAAGCTATTTTTTTAGGGGTTAGGGTTTATATCATGCGAATACTGAATTAGGGTTAGTGTTTTAAGGGCTGAGGCAGAGTTTTACACCTGAGATGTAGAGAGTAAGTTGATGGTTTGCTTTCAGTAATTTTTTGGCGACTGGGATCTATGGCATTTAATTGACAAATAGTCTTCTTGTTTGGAAGGCATAAAATTATTTTTAAAACCATCTTTAATTTTCTCTTATACAGTAAGAATTGGGGAAACTCAATTGTTTGTTTTCTTGTCCATAAAACAAATATGTCCTATTAAATAATGAAGAACCATTTGTTTTCTTGTCCATAAAATATAGTTGGTTGAAAATTTTAAAATTAATTAAAATAAATATTTTTCATATTATAATATTTTTAAATTAATTAAAATAATTTTTTTCTAATATGTGAATTTCAAAGTGTTAAAAATTTTATGAGTACTTGTTATTATATTAATATATGCGTTTTTTTATAAGGTTTTTATTAAAGAATGAAAGGGATATAGTACACAGTATAATTAATAAATAATTTATTTTCTTTATTCATGAAACATAGTAGTTTTAGTGGATATTTAAATTAATTAAAAAAATATTTTTCATATTAAATATGAATTTAAAAGTATTAAAATTTTTCTGAATATTTATTATAGAGTAAATGTTTTTTTTTAAAGATTTTTGGTTTTAATAAGTATATTTATTTTGGAATAAGACTTCTATAATTTTTATATTTTAAATAAAAAAAAAAATATTTATATGAATGAGTGAGGTTTGAGAAAAATAATATATTCTTTGTATATTAAAAAAAAGATTAAAAATACACCTATCTCAAGATGAGGGTGTTAATGGAATTGAAATAGTGAATTAATGACAAATGCACAATTTTTTTTTTGATGGCACAACTATTTTGTAAACATATAGTCATTATAAAACAAGATTGTAAAGGGTTCGATTCAATAGTGTCTGTATAATGCATTAATGGAGCGATGTGGTATGTTTAACATTGATGGGAGCAGAGTTCTTTTAAGTGCATAGACGCATACTGAACAGAACCATGTCATGGACATTTCAAGGCGGAATATAGAAGGTGAAAGCAGAGTTTGGTTATAATCGAGTGTTGATAAAGAGACGGAACCTCGAGCGCAGGGGGAGGCAGAACCACAAGGAGAGCATGAACAGTGTAAGCTATTTTGGAGTTGAAAGGTGGCTTTCGCGCGATTGAGAAGTGGTAAGGAGTTTTTGGAAAAAAAACGCGATGTATGTCATGGGTTGACATGTGGCCACAAATGGTTTTGGAAAACCATTTATATTGTGCGACTTTTATGAATTAACACTCTTTCATTTAAATCACGCGATATGCGTTCGGGTTCGTTGGATCACCGGAGTTGAAGCGATGATGCGTCCATCGTTGGATGTTGAGAGAGAGTTAAAATTTGGGACCCATCTCATCGCGTGATGCTGAGGAGTTAAAGGGCGAACGAGGTTATGTACGCGACCATCGTTGGATTATGGAATGATAGCACGAGAGTGACCCAACTGTTGGATGTGGAAGTGTGTTAGGGCTGGGCCCAACACAGTTGTATGTGGGCGACTGGTCTTTTAATAAGGTGTGACCACATTTCATATTGGTTTACGTGAGCATCTCGAAGCAATATTTCGCAATAAGGCGGGAGCATTATGCTATTATGCTACTTATCGACATATATATTTTTATATAAAATCTTTCTAACATATTTTTGTCAAAATATGATTATCACCCCCAAAAAAAAATTATATACATTGTATACATCAGAGAAGTGAAATTTTTAATACATATTTTTATGAACATTAAATGATAAATTTTTTCTACTTGTTCTTAAATATTAAGTTTATTAATACTTATAATCTTGACCTATCAAAAATTAAATAATAGATAAGAAAGATGTGACTCAATATACCGATTTTATATGCATATTCTCAGTCATAGAATAGAGCTAGATGCACAACAAAAACTTTGGTGTATATATCTAAGTTTGGTATGTCTTACAAATATAATTTTTTTTTAAACATAGTTACATTCAAAATGAGCCTTGCCATGGTCTTTAATATAATTTTTTATTTTATTAATTTCGTATTTGATTTACAATATTTTTACGACTTATATGGACATTTCAAGGAGGAATATAGAAGGCGAAAGCAGAGTTTGGATATGACCGAGCGTTGATAAAGAGACGGAACCTAACCACGAGGAGAGCGTGAACAGTGTAAGCTGTTTTGGAAGTGAAAGGTGGTTTTCGCGTGATTGAGAAGTGGTAAGGAGTTTTTGGAAAAAAACGCGATGTATGTCATGGGTTGACGCGTGGCTACAAATGGTTTTGGAAAACCATTTATATCGCGCGAATTTTGTGAATTAACACTCGTTCATTTAAATCACGCGACATGCGTTCGGGTTCGTTGGATCACCGGAGTTGAAGCGACAATGCGTCCGCTGTTGGATGTTGAGGGAGAGTTAAAAGCTGAGACCCATCTCATCGTGCGATGCTGAGTGGTTAAAGGGCTAACGAAGTTATCTGCGCAACCATCGTTGGATTATGGAATGATAGCGCGAGAGTGACCCAACCGTTGGATGTGGAAGTGTGTAAGGGCTGGGCCGCAACATGGTTGTATGTGGGCAACTGGTCTTTTAATAAAGTGTGACCACTTTTCATATTGGTTTACGTGAGCATCTCGAAGCAATATTTTGCAATAAGGCGGGAGCATTCTGCTATTATGCTACTTATTGACATATCTATTTTTATATAAAATATTTCTAACATATTTTTGGCAAAATATGATTATCACCTTAAAAAAAAATATTATATACATTGTATAGATCTGAGAAGCGAAATTCTTAATACATATTTTTATGAACATTAAATGATAAATTTTTTCTACTTGTTCTTAAATATTAAGTTTATTAATACTTATAATCTTGACCTATCAAAAATTAAATAATAGATAAGAAAGATGTGACTCAATATACCGATTTTATATGCATATTCTCAGTCATAGGATAGAGCTATATGCACAACAAAAACTTTGGTGTATATATCTAAGTTCGTTATGTCTTATAAATATAATTTTTTTAAAAACATAGTTACATTCCATGGTCTTTAATATAATTTTTTATTTTATTAATTTCGTATTTGATTTACAATATTTTTATTTTTAATGTATTAACGACTTTTATATATATATATATATATATATATATATATATATATTATAATGAATGGTTTAAATATTTATTTTTCATAAATAAAAAATATACTGATATAATCTTTTATTTAGAATTTTTTTTCACTAAATCAAAATTAGTCGATACATCTCTTTTACATTATTTCAAGCATATATATAATTTATAATTAGGAAAAATTGAAATATGTATATGTTTTTTTTTTTCATTGTTTTTAATTAATAAAATGATAATGATGGTGGTATCCTTTTGGTACATGATTATCATGATCTTTCGGAAAACCGAAAACACGGCCTTCCATCTCGAACTCTATCTGACGTCCTTGAAACACACCTTTCACGTTGCATACATAATATTATTTTTTGAATTTTCGTACATTCATTCCTCTAACATCAAACGAACGAATGTCAGTACGTATTCTGTTTGTTTGAACACCACCGACGTGAACGTGTATGGGTTTCAGTTTCACACATTCGATTAATAAATAAAGTGATTGATTTGCTTTAATGCACAATCATAGATGGAGTAATCTGCACAAATACATATGAAATTTGCAATAACATGTTCAATTTTGCAACCAATAGAATTCCAGAAAAACAAATTAAAATAAATAAAATAAATAAACAATAATAAATCTTATAGTTGAACCATGAAAAAAATAAATTTTTTTTTGAAAACATATGTCTAATCAAAATGAATTAATATCATAATTAGAAAAAACCTGATACGTAGTGACTTGCAATGGCAGGTACAATAAGTATTATTATCTATATATACTATATTTGTTAAATATCATTTTCACTCAAAGTTCAATTGAGTGTGCAATACTTACTAGTTATTATGGGTGATTCTTCAACACTTCGATTTTATCCTTTTGACGTTGGAAAGAGCGCCAACGGTTTGGATGTATTAATATTTGTTCTGGAAAACTCAATAATCCATCAATTGATATTTATTGTTTAAAAAATTAATAATACATCAAATTTCATAGTTATTGGAAATTTTATTTTAGTAAAAGCATATAATCATACAATCCATGACTGTATTAATACGACGCCATGTAATAATTTAATGTGAAAGAGTGACATCTTGATGATGCAATATTCATATGCTGGAGAAAAGGACATGTGATTACTAGAGACTGCCATATGCTCCTTGAGTGTACTTTAGGTTTGTTTCAAACTTGAGCACACCTTTATTATATTTTAATGTTCATTTAGTAGTGGTGTCTCAAACACTTAGAAATCGAGATTGAAATAACATCATCCTCCAAAATAACTACAACTAGCAATTGCACCTAATGTTGCAAAGGAAACACCGTAAGGAAGATGGTAGAATGAGATTAGCTGTAATTATTTTGATATATACACACACACACACACACACACACACATATATATATATATATATATATATATATGTCATTGGAGATATGTATATAGAATGTATAATGTTTGAAATAGACATTGCATTTTCATAGTTGAAAAGAAAGTTATATTATAATGTCATTGGAGATATGTATATAGAATGTATAATGTTTGAAATGGAGATTGCATTTCCATAGTTGAAAATAAATATGGCAATTTATTTCTATTACGTGAAATTTTAAGAATGTACAATGTTTGAAATGTAATTTTGAAGAGTGTGCAATTGTAGAAATGTACATTGCATGTTATTATTTTGCAATGAAATTGTATTTTTTGTAAAAGATTACAAGTATATCATGAAGATGATGATTGATGCTGAGGTTGGTGAAGAGGCAGGAGATATGCTGATGTAGTAAGGAACCTGCAAAGAACTTTTTTTTTTTGAGAAATTAGAGGAATATATATTTATTTGAAAATGTAGAACAGCTTTTTCAAGTTGACTTCAATGAGGTTTTGTGTGAATTCTATTGTAAAGAAATTAAATTGATTGAAATTGAAGTTACCTGTAATATGTGATTGGAAACGTTCAATCGTAGATGTAGGTCGATCGATGGCAGACTGAACACCATTGGAGATTTATTCGGAATTACAGATGCCTATTTCTGGATTGCCATTCTACTCTTGCTTTTCTCAATTTATCTCGTTCATGTATGTGGATTATACGTTTGATAGTGGATTTTATTTGAAGTAATAAATCTATAGTTGGTCGCAGTCTGTATAGTGGCACATTTGGATTTGGGACTGGCAGGAATATTTTCTGTATCTCCTGCAATGAATGAATTGTTGCATCTATCTCTGTGTTGTAGTTATGTAGTTGCGATATCAGGGAGTCCATCTGTTATGTTTCAAAACAAAGAAACTGTTAGATGCAAATAGGTAAGCATTATATCAAGAATGTATATTTTGAACCATTTATTAATAATCAGTAAATCAGGTTAATGTTAGTAGGTAGAAATGTTGTGTGCTTAAAATTTTATGGAGTTGATAATATTTGGAAACCTTTACTAGATGTTATATATGGAATGCAGTGGTTTTGTAGCTGTGATATCTTTGAGTCGATGTGCTCTGTGTCAAAAGATAGAAAATGTTAGAAGCAAATAGTTAAGAAATATATAACGAATTTAATAATTTAAACTATGTATTAATAATGAGTAAATTAAGTTGTTGGTAATAGGTAGAAATGATACGCTATGAAAGAAATATGGAGCTGATGATATGTGGAAACCTTTTAGAGATGTTAACATATGGAATGGAGTTGGTTGTTTGTAGCAGACATTGAACGGAGATGTTCTTCTGCTTGTTTTCTGCGAGCAATATTTTTGTTGTCTTTCATTTTCATGAAACGGTCAAAACTGAATGCAGGGCAAATTCAGAGATTCTGTAGTGAAGGAACTCTTGAAATTGATGTGAACGTGAGGCCTTGTCATTCAGTTTTTCCAATGTCTATCGTTGCTTGTGGCAGAGTCATACCTTGAGATTTATGTATAGTCAAAGCCCAAGCCATTTTTAGTGGAATTTGCGTACGACCGTTTCTTTTTATTGCAGGAATCGACAAGTGAGTGGAGTTTGTTTCATCCCAAGCAGGCCCGATGTATTTTGGAAATTCAACTACTACAAATATTGGAAGTTGTGGAGGTGAAGTTGATTCTTTGTAGAAGATGGATATGATTTCCCCGAGGGAACCATTAACAAGCCCTGCTGAAACCCAAAGGTTGGAAGTCAACATTACTTTTTTCCCTTTGCAAAGGTAGACAATTCGCTCTAATTGCTCTTCGTCTGAAGAGAATGTAGAGTATGTGGTGTCATCTTCTGCGATTGATCTTGCAACTGAAGTGTTTAAAGATTTTATCATTTGCTTGTTATGGTCCAATGTTTGAGCGTTTTTTGGAAATAGATGTATAGAATCATGGAAAGACTCTATTTCATCTTCAGACAAGAAAGAGTCTGTTTGTGTCATAAGGATGTTGCAGTCCTCAATTGTTAGATTTGCATTTATAATGTTTTGGAGGACATTTCTGAAAATAACCTGAGCACTGCTTTGACCTTGTTGATGAAATATTTTGTCCAATGTGATGACTGTTGTGAATGTGTTCCACAATGCGGTTCCATGACTTGTCCCTGCATATAGTGGTATGTCTTGGACGGGTGGTAACTGGCCGAGATCACCAACTAATATAATCGAACAACCGCCGAACGGTAAGTTTCTCTTTAATGGAAATGCCTCATGAAGCCATTCATCAACCTGGTGAAGAAGCTTAGGTCCAATGAAGCTCATTTCATCGATTAGTATGTACCTAATATGCTTAAGTTCTTCTTGAAATTTTGCAAGAGAACTACCTTCTAATGGTGTAAGATCTTTTATTGGAAGGTGGAGAGCAGAATGGATTGTCGATGCTTGTATGTTGAATGTTGCAACACCTGTAGGGGCTAGGAGCATGATTGGTGAAGGTTCTGAGCCAGCAAGTGCTATGAGCATTTCTCTGATGCAATTTATAAGAAGGGATTTCCCAGTTCTAGCTATGCCTTGTATTATCATTCACAGAGCAGGTGAGATATCCTTCTTAATGGAGTGAGCACGAATAAAATCCAGAGCTTTTTTTTGCATTGAAGATAATGAGCTAAGGCACATTAGAGTATCTGTATTTTTTTGAATAATGTGATGGACAAAGAAATTATTCTCAATGAAATGTGCACCTATTTCTTGGAGATGCAATGGAATAGTTGTATCATTCCAGTTATGGCTATCATCAAAACCACAAAGACCAAGCATTTGAATGTCATTTATGAGCAGTTCATCTGTAGGGTCATTAGGGGAATTTTGAGGTCTAAAATGGGCCTCCCAAGGAAATTATAAAATAATAGTGGAAAAAATCAAATAAGATTTGATGACATCATCAAATTTTAGAGGGAAAAATGAAAAAACTACTTTTTTCAACTCATATTTTCAACTTATCTCCCAAAGTTTTTACTCGAATTTCAAGTGGGAGTACTCGTTGGATGCGAAATTTAATTCCTCATCCAAGGAGTACCCATGTTGCATACTTTCTATGGGTCCTACTACACGAAAAATGAGAAATACATAAAAAATGTGATTGTAATCACATTTTTTTATGTATTTCCCATTTCTCATGTAGCAGGGTTCATTGAAAGTATGCAACATGGGTACTCCTTAGATGAGGAATTAAATTTTGCATCCAACAAGTACTCCCACTCGAAATTTGAGTAAAAATTGTGGGAGATAAGTTGAAAATACGAGTTGAAAACGTAGTTTTATTATTTTATTATTTTTTAATATTTTTACCCTTTTATTTAAAAAATGGTAAATCATCCCCCATGGTTGACATCATCATCTTGAATCCTATTGGTTGTTTTAAAGTTTATTTTTGTTGTACATTTTTTTTAGGAGGCCCATTTTAGACCTCAAAATTCCCCTAATGACAACTGAGAGAGTAATTCCCATTCATTTAGGTCCATGGTTTCTGGAGGATGGAATTCTTGAGTAGTTGTGTTATCATTTGCAGGAGGATCGATATCAGATAGTGTCCGGTGTTGATGCCAGGGTTTGTAAAATGGACGAAATACTTGCCAATTTTTGATAAATTCTTCAGAAGAATTTCCTATGTCACTCGCGATATGGCGAAATGGTTTGTAAAGCATAAGTTCAACTCTACAGAAGTCAGCATAAGAAGAGTTGGTGGTTGATGGTATCGAGGAATAGCGTGGTATGATACGAAGAATTTCTTTTTCGGGTCTTTGTTTCCATTTGTTTGTCTTACGACGGGGATCATATGACCATGATCTTGCTATTTCTATAAGTGATGTGGATTCTAAGGGAGATGGTTGATGGATGTATGTATCTATGAAGTGCGGTGATGGAGGAGCGGTGGTGTTATTCTCTGGAAGGCACATATAGATTTGTTGGCTTACATTTAAAGGGAAGAAGGAGCGACTGCACAATGTTAGTGGTAATTTTTGTATCATATGACAAGTTTCTTGTGCTCCTATGTCATGATCAACAAGAGTTTCTGTAAGGAATTTTTGAAATGCAGATGTTGCTGGGTCAACATTGGGTGAAGAAAGCACAATTCTACGTAGCATGTCATGGAATGTTTCGGATTTATTTTCTGCTTTGGATGCATATTTCACAATATATTTCTGAACAACATGGATTGAGAGTACTGGTTGGAAATCAATGTTCGCACACCAGATAGATAGGATGGTAGGGTTATGGGTATTTAGTCGATCATCATTGCGAGCGGGAGTGTATGTTTTTTAGCCATTAGAGTCAATGAACAAGGAGGAATGTGCATGTAATTCCCAAGGTGCTTTATATCAGCATTCGAATGAGGAGCCTTTTTTCCCGAGGCATGTGTTTTCAGTGCATTTTGTATGTCTCTCAATGCAATTGATAAGTTGGACATAATCATTAAAAGGATTGTTTCTAAGAATATCTGACGTAGACAATAAGCAAGGGTCTTCTACATTTGTTTGAGAAATTGATTGGCTAGAAATTATAGAAAGCCGAGGGTTCCAAGCTTATATGTATTTGTCGAAGAATTGTTTAGCACGATCAACTGCTTCTATGTTATCCCAATTAAGAGTCTCCATATCAGGTGCATTTTGTATCCAGAGGAAGCCATGGATGTGTGCTGATCCTCTATGTTGCCATTCATACCTAGGAAGGATTTTTTTTTTTTAGAAAATTTTGAAATAGAAGGAGCTTGATGTATAGAGAATTATGAAAGTAATGTGGTAGACTAGATACCTGTACCAGTAGTCTTTTGTTTGAAAGTGTTTCTCCAATATAACTTTACGAAATATTTTGAATCTGTGGTGCATATATAGCGATGTTAAGTGGGGGTTAGAGATAATGTTATCATTTCTCCATTTGTGTTGTATTGCAACATCAGGAGGTAGAATTCCTGGCATGATTGCATGAAGATCGGGCCATTTTGTATCAGCTGCACTTAATGTGAAGAAGAACGTTGGGCAACCGAGTTGAGATATCATGTCTGTCAGTTCATTTTTAGCTTTGTGCCAAAAAGATCTTGTGCCACGTAGAGAGCTACCGAAGCGCATCACTTGTTCTGCCAATTTGTCATCTGAAAATTGTTGTAATCGGATGTTAAATTATTGGATTGATGTTGGGAATCCATCTCCAATGTTTTTTTTTTTACAAAGAAGGATGCTGTTGCTTGACTGCGATGACGCATCATCAGATTGTATATGTAGTAGCGGAAGCGAGGGTGCTTGCTAAATCTATTATCGTGGTAATGCAGAAGATGAAGTGCGTATTCATGTAACTGCACTGTCTTTATTCTTGGTTGATTAGGTAGTGCAGCTCCTGTGGGGAATAATGTTGGGAAAGCCATAGAGAGTAGACCTTTTTTGTTGTATTCATTGATTGGGGATAAGCTTATTGGTGGCCATTGGATTGTAGTAGCAGAATGGTGGTTGTATCAATGTAAATAATGCCATATTTCTTGGATTTCTATATTTCTATTAGGTATAGTGGGAATGAATGATGATGTATGGTGTGGGTATTGGTCTATGGAATCTTCAGTCAGGAAAATTGGTGTTTCGATTGACAGTTGGGAAGTTGGATCTGTGGTATTGGAATGGTGAAGGGATGAGGAGATATCAGTTGGGAGTTCTGGTAAGGATGATAGTGCATTGTTATCAATGCAAGCATTCCTATAGTAAGGATCATTTCTCAATTTGTATTCTAATGCGGCAAGAACTCGATGTCTACTTACAATGCAGTCATAAGCTTGACGGTCATTAATTTGATGGGTAACGATTAAAATATCCAAGTCTTCAACACGTCCTGGCAACATCCATGCTATTTCTGTAATGTCTTGCGGAAAGAAAATTGTGTGGCCAGTGTATTTATACTGGCCACCACATGCATGTGTTACTTGGAGGATAGGGTTAACCCTAGAAATAAAAATTTCTTCTATTTGTGAAAGAGCAACCAGGATAGGTGGTTGAGTACCAGGGTCCATGTTGTTTGATAATGAGAAATGATGAATGTTTTTTTCAAACATGCATATGTAGCAACAATAGATTTGGTTCGACATGCGGATATGGATTCTAGGATAAGATTCAAGAGAAATGGAGCATGGTGATTTAGGTGCAAGCCTGTCAATTCTTGCACGGAATTCACGTTGTGCATCATTAGTATGAATGTTGTTGAAAGCATGTGTAATGGATGGAGGGGTTGAATGAGGTATGGATGAATTTGTTTGAGCATCATTATCACGAGCGTCGTTGAAAGCATGTGAAATGGAGGCTGGTGGCGAATGAGCTTTGGATGAATGTGGTAGAGTGGTTTGCTGAGAAGATGGTCGATTTGTAAAATGGGAAAGAGAATTGCTTTCGGAGTGAGAATCGTTTGATGGTAATTGTGAATTTCCATTGTATGTTGTTGATGATAAATTTTGACTTTTCTTTTGCCTTTTGTTTGTTTTAGAATCTTTGAGGGCTTTTTTAGCATGATAACCTACACGTCGACGTGCATTTATTTTTTCTTTATTTGCTGCATAGTATCTTCGTGCACGTTCATCATTAGAAGTAGTAGAAATTCCGATAAGTTAATGCACCTACAGGAAAGAGAGATGGAGTGACAATGTTAGTTGGGAAGACAACAACCATGTTATTTAATGGAAGGGGAAAAAAGAAATTGAAGTTTACATTTTATTTTTGTTAATATATTATTACAACAATGTGTTTGAAATGAAGTTTTAGCAATTTCTAGCTGTAAAGGAAGATAATAAGATGTGTAACGAGTTGATAAAAATATGTTTGAGATTATATTTAAGTATTTTAAAGATGTACATGAATGTAATTGGATATGTAATGTGTAAAGTTGGTTGATTTGTTAATAGGGAAAAAGTTAAAGTATTGTGAATTACCTTCAATGAAATTATATACAATTAGATGTTTTGTTGGAAGATATATGAGTAAAGAGTAAGAGATATGTTTGGAAAGGCATATGAAAGAATATTGTTTATAAACGTATTTTTAAAATAAGATAATACAAATTATAAATAAGGCAAGAGTACTTGTAATAATATTTATCTATGATATTGAGATCTTATTGATTGCTTGAAGGATGTTGTTGCATTCTGTTGAGAATTGCAAGCTCTCTTCTTTGATGATAACACATTTCAAGCGTGGTATGTCTCTGAATGTTTCTGTCTTCACTGATAGTGTGAAGATGTGGTCTGTCCACAGTGCTTTGGAGACAATTTCCTTTATTACATCAAGATCCTCGGATAACAAATAGAAGTCCTTTGCATTAACTCCAAGAATTGTAGACGTTGTGTCTTCAAAAGAAATTGTTGAAAGCAACTGACCAGTGTGATCTTGTACATCTATCTTTATTAAGTATCTGTAATCACAGTTAGTTACTTCGATGTTTCATTTAGGGCAATACCATGTCTTTTCATTCTTTGGAATAAGTTTCTTCATGCATTTTTCTTATCAACAATATATGGTCATGATAGGTAGTACAAATTGGCCATGTATACTTTTGTTATTGTCCCCTTGACTTGGTAGAATGCAGGTATATCTGAGGGGATGATATTGTAAATATCCGCAATCGTTATTTTCTTGGGTTGATGGCCAAAATAGGGTGAATATTTTTTTGTCAGGTAGTGGAACCTTCTTTTCTAAACCATGAATTTAGGATATTAGCCTCTTCTATGTCAGGATCTACAAGAATAATCGATCTTGTTGTAGTACCGACATTTTTCCCATTAAATTCAACAACACGAGCGGACTTGATTGCTATGATGGGATTATTTCCTGTAGCACATAAGTTGGAAATTTCTTTTGGTACTCCATCAAAATTATCTCCCCAAAAGATTGCATCCATGTTATATCCAGACATGTCTTCAAGATTTACTGTTTGTTTCGTAACTTCTGAGCCGTCTTTTCTATGTATGGTGCATGGATTGGAAATGCTAGTAACAATACCAAGAACATCAACAATGGAGTTGACGTTTGTTATTCTGATATCATTGATTGATTTTATATTGAAATGCACCGTTGGGTTGGATCTTCTTTCATTGGCAACATGATCAATGGTAGATGTAGCATTTAAAAAAATTTCCCACTCATTTTTTAAGTGGTTGTATTGTTTATTAGCCATTTTCACATTGCCTTTTGAGACAATGTACATATTTCCAACTTGGATTTTATCAAAGAAAGAATCGGCAACATTGTTGAAACATGTAATGTGTATTTCCCCACCTTCTGCATCGTAGAGGTCGAGGCCAAACACTTTACCAGGACCATATTGATTTTGAAATTGTCGAAGAGGTGTCTTTCTTTGAACATATCCTTTTATGCACCAGTTTGAATGGTAAGGGTTTATTGCTTTGATTGGAATTTGGACTGGTGTAATGGATGCAGTAGGAATTTCTGAAACGGTGCAGTGCCTTTTTTACAAAGGTTGTTGTTTCGATGATGACGGATCTTCTTCTTGAGAAGTGATAGGGATACTCAAATTTTTTGGAATACCAAATAAAGGTGCAGACGTGGTAAAAATTTCAAAGTCTAGTAGCGTTATAGACCTACATGGTAAATGATAGTAATAAGAGAAATTTTTAGAGTGAAAAGTGATATGAAGGAAATATGTAAAGTTTAAATAAGAATTTTGTAACAAACTTACATTGATGGACCAATAGTTGACGTAGTCCAATTTTTAACATGTATAATTGAACCTTTCTGAAGCAATATTCTTTCAACGAGGTCATTTTAAGTTATTGGAAGCATAAGGCGCTTCATATGTGTGCCATCAGAGATGGTGGTGCGGTATCGTACTGTTGAACTTTGCATTGATGCAATACATTCAAGTTCAACGATTTGTAAAAATGGTTGAATATGACTTTTCCCTGAGAGCATGGAGGAAATAACATTTTGAGTAATATTTGTTGCCATTTTCTGAAAACAAACATAAAATAATAATTAAAATTGTTTATATGTCGTTTTCAGTTAGATGTATAATTACGATTCCTATAGAACTACATGAGAAGTTAAAGAGAGCCAAAGTGGACCATTATTAGGTAGATGTAAGTTAAAAATTAATAATGTCTGTGATTGAAAAAAATATGCCTATATGTAAAACTAATGCTTTTCCTAAAAATCATGGATGAAGCTATAGTTATTGCTTGAAAAGTTAGTTTTTGTAAATTAATCTAAATTTTAATATATAAAAATTATGGATAATTTGTATATAAATATTAGTTAAGTTAAAACTAATGATTTTGTTGAATATAAAAAACTAAATCATAAAAATGTTGATGGTGTTAGAAAGAATGTTGTACAATACATAGGAAAATAATATTTCTTCAATTTATTAACATGAAACTGTAATTATTATTCAAAGTCTCAAAATAAAATTTAAATTAAGTAATTCAAATAACAATGGACCTTAAGGATAACCTAAAACTTAATCCAAATCTTAAGCTCTAATAAAGATAATGTTAAAGCCATATTTTAAAATGATAGCTTATTTTCTGAATTTGGCATATAAAATGTTGAAACAATGAAAACAAAATTTAGGTTTTTGACATTATAAAAATGTATGAAATTGATGTTTTGTCATCAATTCATGTAATATTGAAATGTCATACCAACTATCATGTCTATATATAAAATTGGAATTTTGACCAAACTATCATATTTTTTCTCTCAAATATAGTATTCTCTCTAATGTAGTAATGGTTATTTGAGAATGGCATTAGGCAGGCAAAGCCCATTGAAATATGAGACATTATTGTTTAACAATATAGAGACAAAATCCATAATCCATAAATATAGAAGTCATTATTGGTTTTCAAAATCCATAAATATGGAAGACATTATTGGTTTTCAAAATCCATAAATATGGAATAAATTATTGGTTTTCAATAAAGATAAATGATACCACAAAATTCCCAGCATCCTTCCTTTTCTTTTCATCTCATAAAAAATTGATCGATTGTAAAGTGGCTTTGGAGAATTGGGAAGGATAAATATATGGAAGCATAAGTAAGCCAAGTTGTCTTATATCAGGTTTACCGAACTATAAAAGTGGCGCTCAAAGGAAAGGTTTCAAACTACAGCACTTCCTAATAACCTGGTTTAAAAAAATTGATCCGATTCACTACTCTCTTAATGTTCACTTAGTTGAACCTCAGAAAAATATTGTTTAGCTTGTGTTAGTCTCCTATACCAATAGGTGTCATTTTTCATGATTGTCTTGATTGAACTATGGAATATGTTCAAACCTTTTTTCTTAAGCAAAGGTGTTCCATATTCTTGAAAAACCAAAAAATCAAAAAATTTAAAAAATGTAAAGAGGGTATACCCTAAAAGAAAGATCAAAGGGTAAGAAAAATAAATTGGTCAAGAAAATGAAAGAAATGAACCCCAAGCAAAAAATAGACCAAGGAAAGTGTGCAAATCCAAGTGCCACTACTATTTCATTTTTGTAATAAAGCAATTGTGTGCAGCTTGTCAAACTTTTGCCACAATTTATGAAGAGTCAAACTGTTTAAACTTGACTCATTCATGTTTCAATTTCATGTTGTAGAATAGAGAATAAATATATGACCAAACAGTTTAATCTTGGCAGATAAGTAGATAGGTAGAGTTAATAAAAGGTGCTCAACAGTTTAATCTGAGCCCTTGGATGTAATAAGGGTAGAATTAGATAGATTTGCCTTGTAAAAGAAAAGAAGATTGATAAGGGTTTGTCAGTCTAAGTGCACCCTAATAAAGAAAAAATGGTAGTGTAAAGTAGATAGGGTAGGTAGATGGTGTTGCAAAGTTTCATGTGATGAATGATGGTGTTAAATGTGTTTAATCTTCTACTTTCATCACAAATTGCAAAGGAAGGTGCTACATTGGAAAATTCACAGAAAGCAAAGTCAAAATCATTAACTTCCCACATCACTTTTTCCCTAAGTTTTTACTAATTTCCCCAAAGTGCTAAGGTATTTGGAGATCAAAGGGGCTCAAGGCATTTCCTTGACTTTTGGAGGGACCGGACCCTCGGCCTGATGATCAAAAAGACCTAGGTACTTGGAGTTATCCATTATCATTCACTTTCAATCTTTTCCTAAGTAAAATCCCATTTTGCTTAGGAAAATCATGCAAAATTCCACAATAATCCCTCAAAATCACTTACTACTCTATGTTGAAGTGTTGAAATTAAGATAATGTGATTTACTTTAGAAATCCTCACTTTCTTAGATGTGCAAAGTATTTTGAGTTGTCCTTGTCCCTTTGTCATATTAACATTTAACTTTATTTACTAAATCCCTAGTGAAAATGCCTTATCCTAAGTATATAACTCCTTTTACATAAATATCCAAAAAACCCATCTTATTATAATATTTAACCAAAGTATTTATTTCCCAATTAATTACTAAAAACCCACATTATGTGCCCTTTGGTTAAATATATCATTATGTAATATTCCCGCCCCTTATGGTAGTTAAATTGATTTAATTGATTACCATATAATAAGAAAAGCTTTAAACATATGATATATATGTTTAATACAAAAAATAATAAACCCGAAGTTTTATTTCAAAGCTTCGGAAAAACCCCATGCCAGCTGTGTTATCCGCCAGCTTCCCACCCAACACTTTCGCAAAGAAAAGACCCATGTGACCACCTTTATAACCATTGGGATTAATTAATTATCAGAATTAATTAATAACCAAACTTTTCCGCCTATTAGACGCCCCCCGGGATATTTAATAAAGTTAATCGCGTTTAAAACCCCGCCGGGCCCGCACGATAACGCTCTACCATCTCCCCGTCCCTCCAACCATTGGATCGCCCCTCCAAAGATCTACGGCTAACATTCATTCCGCTAGCCATCCAATACCCGATAAATAACCCGCGGGGGCACGGTGGTTTTGAAACCGCCCTCCGTCCACGTGTCAATGCTCCAATGGAATCGCTGCCCTCTCGTTTAATACCACTCTTGTCCATAAGCGGTGCGGGGATTACTGCTTACCGCCCGGCCACTGTCACACGTCAGCCCGTACTGATATGACGTCATTCCTCGAAAAAATAAAAATCCCTTTTAACTTGTAAATAAAGCAAATTTCGTGTTTTTTCCGTCATTTTCATTATTGAAAGCGACTGCGCCTTCTGCTGCGAAATTCAAATTTTCACTGAAATCTACTGTTCTATCCGATTTCGCTCCAGAATTCCGCCAGACCAGTGTTCGAGAATCCTCTTGCCATCACCTGATACCTGTTAAAACCCAGTTTGCCTCCAAGAACAGGTATTTATTCTATTGCGCTCCAAACTTCAAAAGAAACTCTGTTTTCCTTGTTTTCCACTGGATTAGTGATTAAATCTTATCGCTAAGATCATTCCCTGAGGTTTAAAACTGTGAATTGTTCCCTTGAAACTGCAATTGTGCTAATTTCCTTCATTTAAACTGAAATTGCGCCCCGACTTGTAAATAAAACCCAGAAAATTCCATTTTGAATACACAAGAACCAAAATGGAAGCTCCGGCAGCCCTAAATGTGACTCCACTGAATGCCCCCCACAGAGAGTTAGAATATTTGCCCTTAGTGGATAAAGATTTTCAGATTAAAGACTTGCATTTTGATGAAAGCCCCCTTCTGAGTTATTGTCGCTGCAGAGACGATTATTCGAAGGGGCAAGATGTCATTGGGTTGTGGGAATCCAATGTCCCTAGATATCTCATTCCCTCAGTCATTACTTTCCCAGAAATTATCCACTATTGCCATTCTAACTATGATCCCACTCAAAGAGCTGTAATATCCCCTGACCAAAGTATCATTTTCCCCATTACTCCCCAAGCTATCAATGCAATGCTACATTTTGAACCAGATCAAGAACTAGCACCTTTGTCTATGGAAGAACTGATTGAAAAGTATAATCAATTGACCCCAGAAAAATTGAAGTCCATTTGCCAGAGTTTCATGTTGCCTGAACACCAACCTAAGGGCCCTCCTCCCTATGGTTTTTATTATTTTAATAATTTGGGAATGCTCATCTTAAATATGATATCTTTTGTCTTGGGTTTCAATACAAGCGAATATGTTGATGAAATAACCCTGGTTTTGTTGTCCATTTTTACTCCTAGGCAACCTCCTGCAGTTAAATATGACTTTGCCTCTTTCATAGCCAATAAAATCCATGACCAGTTCATGAGGCTAGATGATGAGAAAGTGTTTAAATATTCCTCAATTATTTATCATCTCATTATCTTTTATCAATCAGAGAAGTTCCCTTTCCCTGTTAAAAAGCTTGATGCCAAAGGAAACCCTAGGCCAGTTATATTTTGGTCTCCCATAATTCATTCTTCCTATGATTCTCCCTATTCCTATACTGAGTTCATCGATCTTTTTGTATATCCTGCAACTACCTTGTTGACAGGAATCCCTCCTCCAAGGCTCAGTAATGAAATCAAGAAGACCTTGCAGCTTTCAAGGACATATAAGGTTGGAGATTGGTATTTATATCAAAACCATTCAGTCATCAGAATCTATGGATGTGAATTGCATCCATTCAAGTTGCCAAGATATGTGCCCATGAGAATTTTTGCCTTGGAATATTTCAGGCAAATGAATAATTCAGATGTGATTCATTTTTGTAGTGTGAAAAAGAAAGCCCAACTCAGGATTAAAAGTCAATTAGGTCCCTACATATAAAACTCTAGGGATGCTGAGCGAGGAGCAGAAATTATACTACAAAACCATTGCAAGTTCCAAAGAAGTTTCCGTTGGGTTCCTTATGATCCATTTGGTTTTATCTGTGAAAAGAGAATAAAGAACAAATAATCCCCTTACATACACCACAAGATTCCTGAAATAGAACAATATGCAAATCAAGATGAATGGGTGGAAGAAACACTAGTTGAAGAAGAAAGTGAAGAAGACAAAATGAACAAAATTATGAAAGATCTTGAGAAGAAGTATGACCTAGAATCTTATGGTCAAGTGCAGGTACCTCACATTGGCACTTCTTCAGCAGAAAATCTACAGCAGAGATTACAGGAAGGCAGTTCATCAGTTGCAGCAGAGTCAAAAGGCAAAGGAAAGGAACCTGAGATATAGGTCATTGAAACTTTAGTCATGGCAGAGAAACCTCAAACCTCCAGAGCACCTGATCAAACACAAGTTTCTCCCATTCAAGTAAATCATCCCGAAGTTTCAGGATTACAAACTCCATCCAATGTAGAAATGAGCAAGAAAAGGCAGGTTCCAAATACTACTCCTCCCAAAGAATCCTCAGAGATACATCAAGCCAAAAAACAGAAACCAGATCCACTTCCAGATGTGGAAATCATAGATGAGATGTTTGATGATGGAAGGGAAGACAGTCAACTAACTGGCACAGTTAGTGAAACAAACACAGGCCAGAAAGGAAAAGCTTTGCAAAAGCAGTTGAGTACTGAAGTATCTTCTTTTAGGCCACCTAAAACAGATACAGGGGATATAAAAAGAACTTTCATTAATATAAAGGCAAAGAATGATCCATTTAGAATGAAAGTATATGATCAATATCTGAAAATGGCTCCACATAATCAAGAAAGGTTAATGTCAGCATTTGACATTTCACAAGGCAAAATGATGATGAGCCACTTCAAGTCCAAGGTACCGAAACCCATGACAACAGCTGATTATATCAGAACAAATTTTGAGGTCCTGGCAAAGGACATTCATCCTTTGGACCAGATAGAGCTGCATAAACAAACTGAGGAAATGGTCTATTCCACTCTTACTGATAAGGCCATGGCAGCCCTAAGCCTGCAAGATTCTTTAAATAACACAAGCACCCAATTGCAAATTGAGAAGGCCTCTTCTCAGGCCAAAGATAACAGAATAAAGTCTCTGGAAGACATAATCATCAGCTTGGGTCACAACCCCAAAGATATCAAAAGCATTGAGGCACTAATTAAGAAGAAAGATGATGACATAGCTGCACTGAGAAAGCAGCTGAAATTTCCAGCCTCAAGACATCCCCAGACCCAAGAAGTTTTAAAGGGAAATTCACAGGAAGAGATAATGGAGTTGCTCTTAAAGATGACTGGGCAACTGACTGAAACAGAGAAAGAATTGGAACAAGCTTTACAGGAAAAGGAAGCTATCATGCAGGCATCCATCACAGAAGCTACTACAACCACATGTACTACAACAACAAAGCAACAAACAAAGTCAGCGTAGGTAAACACTTATGGTTTAAGTTATGATGAGTTGACAAAGCAAATGGAAAGTTTAAAACTAAGAGTCACAGAACTTCAAACCACAAAATTGCAGTTAGAAAATTTGGAGCAGAAATATGATACATCTAAGAATACAGTTGCTGATAATACCAGGGAAATTAAAAGGTTGGAAAGATTAGTTAAGGCTTTAGAAAAAGATCTTTCATTAGAAAAGCCTTTGAGGGAAATAAATGAAATTCTTTGCGGTAATATAATTGAGTTAATAAAAAGTATTTGGCCCTCTGTTCAAGCAATTTTTGAACAAAATGACTTGATTAAAGTAGCTCAGGAAGAAATAAACAGAACAAGAGATGAATTAAGAGGCAGACCTGAGCAGGCCAATCAACTTATTCAATTTTTGAACACCCGAACTAAGCAACAGCTTGCAGTATTAGGAATTGAGGACAGGACCGGCACCATTTTGGAGATAAAAAGAGTTTTCATCAAAAGAACTTTTATGTAGAATTTGGAAAGGAAGTGCTCAGATATTTTGGCTGATATTAATACTTTCAGAGGAAAATTTCAGGTTTTGTTGGACAGTGGGTTACCCAGTCCTATGCTCTCAGAGGACCAGATAATGGACTTGGAAACCTATGTCAAGAAAATAGATATCCATGCTCATAATACAGCTGCTCATTCTATCAGTATGCCAGAAGCAACATTGCCAACAGGAAGAAATCTCTATGACAGGTTGAAGAATTTATTTCATCTTGAACATGAAATAAAGTATTTGTTCCCTGATCAGCCCACTTTTTACAAACTCACAGAGGCTGATGAAACGTTGAGAAAACTTAAAAGAACCATAATAGCAGAAGATCAATGGTGGAACGACCTATTGGAAATTCTATGAAAATTATCTTCAGGATGAGAATTTTATCTTTTTACTATTACGTAAAGGATAAAAATGAGCACAGATGAAAGAGTATCAGTTACAGAGGTTAAAGAGTATCCGTAGAAAGAAAGAGTGTCAAACAAGCTAAAAGAATTACTCAAAGGGACAACATCGAGCCCTATTATAGCACCTGCCTCCAGCACGTCCTCAAAAGCGGGAAACAACACACCAGCAATTACTTTTTGTCCTATTTATGAGACCATTTGTCTCCTTTTCATTGTAACTTACTCATTAGTCACCCACGATTATTGGCTAGGTTAGTGTGAGATTTTTTCAATTATTTTTTGTATAAATAAACCCTCAGAGAGTATTGAGGGTGGATTCTATTACTTGGCTGTGACATTGAAGTTTTTGGAATAAAAGCGTTTTGGAGAAATTTATTTGTGGCTTACTGGATGAAAATTTGAAGCTCAGGACTTTTTGCAGGATTCATGTGTCGAACTGCAGTTCAATAAGTCTTTCTATCCTATGTCTTAAGTTTTATATCTGTTTATTATATCATTGTGTCCATTTCTGAATAATTTACATAAAGGATTGATCCAGAATTTACTTAATTGTACTCTGATTTCAGATGTGATTATTCTTAATGTTTTCCTCTAAATTGGTTATAAGCACGAATTCTTAAATGCTCTTGCTTTTCTAATTTAAACATTCTTGATTACTATAATAAAGAATTCTTCATTGCTCTTTGTTTGTAATCATCTCATTTATTTCTTTTGAACATGGTGAAAGATTCTTAGCTGCCTTTCATCCCTTCAAAATCATCCCATCCACTTTAAATTTTAAGGATTGTCCTCTGTCTGGCTATCTTGCCCTGCAAAGCCATCTTGTGTGTAGAATAGAAATCCAGTAAAGCCATCCTTTGACTCCATAGCCTAATGGACTGAAAATCTTCAACCTTGCCCCTAGTTTGCGGATTCCACCATTTTCACAAACTCTTGGATCTATACCTAGCCTAAAACCTTCTAAGAACAAAGATAAATCATAAAGAGAGAGCCCTCTCTGGATGCAGATTGGCTAGATTCTGCATCTGAAGGTTGGTTTGTGGTTACCTCGAGTATACTTTCCTTTTCCACAACTTCAAGGAAAACCTGAGTGATAACATAGTGGCGACCATACTGGGGAGCCTGAATCATTTTTATTGTTAATATTGTTCACTTATAAGCTATAGACAGAGTCTGAAGATCAGCCAGGTAGCCTTTGAAATGCTTTTTCCCTGCAACTGCATAGTAAATAAATGCTGCTTCAGTCTATCTCTGATTTAGCTTATACTTTGAACCTTAGTTTCAAAATGTTTAATCAGACTCTCTAGTTCAATAATTCTTTGAGAAAATTTTAATCAGAAATCATTATTTCTTGAAGAATTGGTAGAAGTTGTATTTATTTTTCAATTAAAACCAAAAAATCCAAAAACACTTAGTCTAGGAAAACTGGCTTCAGAAAGGATTCGTCATACTAGGTCAAAAACTAACCCCAATCCACCAACGATATTTGAAAATCCAAATCTGATTCCTAGGATTCTTAGAAGACAAGAAAGTCAAGAAAGTTCTGAAAGAGGAAGTCAAGAGAGTTCTGGAAGTTCCAGACCTCTTTCTAGATCACAGTCTTTCCCTGTCAAGATAATATATTTTGACGAAATTCCTTTTGATGAACGATTTGAAACATCCTTATTTGTGAATTTTTTTGAAACTAAATTATCCAGATTAGTTCCAGATCCATTGTTTTTCGAAGATTTGCAATTCAGATTTGTTTCATATCACCTTGATAGACAGTTACAAAACTCCATTCAATCTGAACAAACCTTTGAAGAAAGTTCAAACATCTCTGTAATTATCGAAGCTTCTCCAAGTTCAGTTACTTTTTCTCAAGCTTTTCAAACACCTGTCACCCCTTCTACTCCTCCATCTCCTCCTGCCAGACCATCCACTCCGGTTACCCCACTATATCTTCCAATGGCCAATAGATATGCCCCTTTAAGGTTGCCTAACAACCCTGTTGCCTTGCCTCAAGATTATCAGAGTAAAATCACACCTTTTGATGGATCAGGTACTTATACAGCTCAACAACATACCAAAAGGATGACTGATTACTTTGAGTTCTATGAAATTGACACTGATGATGTCCGAATGAGAATTTTTGTTCAGAGTCTTACTGGAGAAGTTAGGACATGGTTTAGGGCCCTTGCTCCAAACAGTATTACTGATTTACCAGCTTTGTATAGGGAATTTTTGAATAGATGGGAGAAGAAGAAAGATCCTCTTCAGATCCTGTCAGAATTCGAAAAATTAAGAAGAAGACCTAATGAAACAGTACAAGATTACATCATTAGATTCAATGAAGCATATAACGCTATTCCCCAGAACCTCAGACCCCCACCTGACTCTGTATTGGTTAAATTTCCAGATGGTTTTGACTCTGACATAGCTTATTCACTCAGGGAAAGAGCTCCCCAGACACTAGAGGAAATGCAAAGCATAGTGGTGAGTGTAGAAGCAAATCTGATAGAAAAACGAGCCAAAGCTAGGGCAGAAAGAAGAATGTCTTTGAATGAAGAACCTTCAGCTTTTGAAAAGAAGCTGGATGCAATCATTAATGGTATGGAAAGATTAGGAGACAGAGTGGAAACAATCGAAAGAAAATCTACTGGTGATAATATTGTAAGAAACCCAAACTTTAGAAGAAATCAGAACCAAAATATTGGAAAGAATGTCCCTGACCAAAATATTAGGCCACCTTTCCAAGAAAACTTTGTTGAAGGTTCAACTTCTGAAGACCCTACAGAAGATGTAGAAATAAACAATGTAACTGATGACAAAAATGAACCAGAAGTTTTCCTATCCCAGGATGATCAAGAGAATCACATCTTTGAAACATTCCAAACTCATTCAGGTGAGACTTTTGATTTTAAGGAAGGCTATGACACAACAATTTATGAGGTTCATAAACAGTACAATTTGAGAAGCAGACGGATTGATGTGCCAGAGAATAACAAACAGAAAACTGCAAAACAAAATGTCAAAGGTAAAGTTAACATCCCTCCTGTACAAAACATTCCCCTTGTACAAATTCTGTCTAGGGCAACTCCTAACCCTTCAAATCCAATAATTGAAGATGTGTCTGACAACCAACCAAAAAATAAACAAAAATCTAATACTTTTCCTCCTGTAGGAAACGTAGAAGAAACAGTAGAAGTTAGTCCAGAAACACCTTCAAAAAAAAATTTCATTCATGAAAAAGAGAAAAACATTGAAGACCCAAAAAATAGAGAAAAAATAACTGTGCAAAACACTAAAACTCAAACAGAAAAACCTTTCAATCTAGAGGCTGAAATAGGAAAACTTAAGATAGTTGTTCCTTTATCAGAATTGGCGAAACATGATGTCTATAGAAGTCAAATTACCAAGTCCCTAAACATTAACATTACTGGATTGGATGATTCAGTAAATATTCTTGATGACCAACCCATACTTCTTTTTGGCCCCGAGGTAAATGGCAAACCAGAAAGTGGAGGAACTCCTCCATTTTATGTAAGCCTGAATGTTCATGACAAGATACTCCATAATGCAATGCTTGATTCTGGAGCATCTCACAATTTGATGCCAAAAGCAGTAATGGAAAGATTAAATCTAGATATTACCAGACCGTACAAAGATTTGTTTTCTTTTGATTCTAGTCATGTAAAATGTTTAGGTTTGATTAAAGATTTGTGTGTCACTTTGGTACAATACCCTGCTAAGTCTGTTTTAATGGACATAGTAGTGGCTAATATTCCACCTAAATATGGTATGTTATTGTCTAGATCTTGGGGTGCTAAACTTGGAGGGTCTATTCAACTAGACATGTCATATGCAACTATTTCAGTATTTGGTTAGCCTAAAAGACTTTACAGAGAGACATTGATGAAATATTTAGTCAGTAGCCATGAGGAGCCTGAAAACTTCCCTGTTTACTCTATACATTCTGATATGAACTCTTTTATTTTATACAATGCTGAAATGGATCTTCATACTGAAATAGAGGCTCCGGAATTGGAAACTACAAACAAAACTACTGTTAAAATTGAAGAAATCTATGAAAACAAAGAAACACCAGATGATCAAGAAATACCAGAAGAAACTAAACAACTAGCTCCTGTCAAGAAACATTTTAAAACAATTGATGAGGATTATGAACATGAAATTCTATGGAATTTGGAATTTGATGGCTCAGTAAAAAAATTAGGAGCAGGAGCTGGGATTTGGTTACATAATGTTGAAAATAACCATGCTGAGGGTCATGCTTATAGGTTGAATTTCAAATGCACTAAGAACATGGCAGAGTACGAAGCTCTTTTGTTAGGGCTTAAACATGTCTAGAAGTTAGGAGCTATTAGGGTATCAATCATAGGAGATTCTGAGCTAATTATTCAACAAATTAAAGGAGAATGTTCAACAAAAGACATGAGGTTGAAACAATACAGAGAAACAGTTGTGGAAATTCTCAACACCTTTCTACAAGCTCAACTTGCCAAGATTCCCAGGAGACAAAATTTGCATGCTCACAGTCTCGCAATGTTTGCTAGTACATGTAAATTACCTTTCGATCCTAATCATCAGTTTTCAGCTGAGATTAGACATAGGCCTGCTATACCAGAAAATCTTTTGAATTGGCAAGTATTTGTAAATAATAATCAAATCAATAGTTTTTTGACACTTCAAAATGAGTTTTTTAACTGTAATATAGATGAAGACATAACTATTGATGAATTTGATCAAGAAAAAGAACAAAAAATAGAAATTTCAAGATAAAATGCAATTCATATGCTGCACCCAACCACATTCACAGAAAAAGACATGCAGAATTTGAAACTCATGGAATCTGATGAGATCATAGAAGATGAGACAGAAATCATCAATTTAAAAGATAATCATTTTCCCAAAGGATTAACTCCTTTGGAAGATCTTTTTGACTCAAATGATATTCCATTTAGACCTAAAATGGAACCTGTTAAAGCTGATTTGGAAGAATGCAACTTAGGAACCCCAGAAAATCCCAAAATGGTTAAGTTGTCCAAATCTCTTCCAAAAGATCAAAAGGTTAAATATGTTGAACTATTAAAGGAATTCCAGGATGTTTTTTCCTGGAGTTATGAAGATCTTAAATCATATGATACATCCATCATTCAACACACTATACCTTTGAAACCAGATCAAAAACCTTTCAAACAAAAGCTTAGAAGAATAAATCCTGTTTTATTACCCTCAATTGAAAAGGAAATTAAAAGAATGTTTGAAGCAGGGATTATAGCTCCTATCAGATTCTCAGAATGGGTTTCTAACCTGGTACCAACAAGGAAGAAGATTGGGGAAATTAGACTGTGTGTCGATCTAAGAAATTTGAATAAAGTTTCTTTAAAAGATAACTATCCTTTACCAAAAATGGACCATATTCTACAGAGGGTAGTAGGATCTTCTAGGATATCTCTACTGGATGGATTTTCAGGGTATAACCAGATTCTGGTTCATCCTGATGATCAAGATAAAACAACATTTACAACACCATGGGGTACGTTTAAATATGTCAAAATGCCATTTGGACTCAAGAATGCAGAAGCTACATTTGAAAGAGCAATGGACATTGCTTTTTCTAAAGAAATACATGATTTTCTGGTTATTTATCTAGATGATTTGACTGTTTTTTCTAAAACAGATCAAGAACATTTAGATCATTTAAGGCAAGTATTTATAAAATGCAGAAAATATGGGATTTCTTTAAACCCTAAAAAGTCATTGTTTGGTTTGGAAGAAGGAAAGCTCTTAGGTCACATTATTTCTAAAGATGGCATTAGGATTGATCCAGAAAGAATACAAGCAATTTTACAGATACCTCATCCTAGAAACATAAAAGAGTTGCAAGCATTCATAGGAAAAATTAATTTCTTGAGAAGATTTATTTCTAGTTTAGCTGAATTACTTAGATTGCTTACTAACATGTTAAGGAAAGATTCAAGCATTGACTGGACTGTAGAAGCCAAGCAATCATTTGAAGAAATTAAAATGGCTTTAACAAGAACACCAATTCTTACCAGTCCCAAATTTGACAGAGATTTCATTATTTTTTCATTTGCTTCTTAACATACAATTGCAGCTGTTTTACTACAAAAAGATGACCAGGGATGTGAAAAACCAATTGCCTTTTTTAGTAAAGCACTTAGAGATGCATCTTTGAAATACAATATCATGGAGAAACAGGCTTTTGCATTGGTAAAAGCAATTAAAGATTTCAGAGTTTACATATTATATTCTCATGTGATAGCTTATGTGCCTAATGCTATAGTTAAAGACATTTTGACTCAAGATGGCATTAAAGGTAAAAGAGGTAAGTGGATAGCTACCATTTTAGAATATGATATTGAAATTAAACCAACAAAACTCATAAAAGGTCAAGGTTTAGCTCAACTTATGACTGAAACTAATTGCCAAGCCTTAGACATCAACGAACTGGATGACGAACAGGAGATGGCGACTCCACAGATCAGTCAAGCTTTCTTAGATTCACCCTGGTACACTGATATCATTCATGTTTTATTAAACCTGCAAGCTCCTCCAGGGTTGTCCAAAACCAAATGAAGATTTTTGAAAATGACATCTTTAAAATATTGTATTTTAGATGGCACTCTATTTTGGAAAAATCATGAAGGAATCTTATTGAATTGTCTATTAAAAGATGAAACTGATAAAGTTCTTAATGAATTTCATGCAGGGGATTGTGGAGGACATCTCTACTGCAAATCAACTGCAGAAAAAATCTTAAGGGCTGGTTTTTACTGGCCAACTTTATTTTCTGATGTTAAGAAATTTGTAACAACTTGTCATAAGTGTCAGATCTTTGAGGGTAAAAGAAAGTTGTTACCTTTGCCATTAAAACCAGTTTCCACAGAAAGACCTTTTCAATAATGGGGATTAGATTTTATTGGAGAAATCCATCCCCCTTCTTCAGGGCAACACAGATGGATTCTTACTGCCACAGACTACTTCACTAAGTGGATTGAAGCTATCCCATGCAGACAGGCCAATGATTCTGTGATTATAGGGTTTTTAGAAACCAATATACTTTCAAGATTTGGCTGTCCAGAAAAGATTATAATAGATAATGCTGCTGCATTTAAGTCAAAGAAAATGATTAGTTTCTGTAGTAAATATCATATTACTTTAGGCCATTCAACAGCTTATTACCCTCAGGGTAATGGACTGGCAGAACCCTCCAATAAAAGCCTTATTAATATCATTAAAAAATTATTGGAAGAAAATAAAAAGAACCGGCATAAGAAACTTACTAATGCATTGTGGGCAGACAGACTTACAACTAAGAAATCAATTGGGACTAGTCCATATGAGTTAGTTTATGGTCTTGAAGCAAGATTCCCATCATCTTTAGGAATTCCTGCTATGAAATTACTTCAGGAGGCTCAAGTGGAACCAAATGACATTCAGAGAAGAATTAATCAAACAATCCACTTGCAGCAAACCAGAGAAGAATTATACCAACGATCTCAAGTCTTGCAGGAAAAATTGAAGAAAATGTTTGACAGAAGAACTAAGGTAGAGGATTTTCAACTAGGAGACAAAGTCCTAAGATGGGATTCTAGAAGAGAAGAAAAAGGGAAACATGGGAAATTTGATTTCTTGTGGAAAGGGCCTTATATCATTCATGCCTTGCAGAGAAACAACACATACTTTTTGAAGAATTTGGACAATTCAGAAGCTGAGGAAGGACCAGTCAATAGTCGAATGTTGAAGCATTATTTTGATCCTATTTACTAGGATGTTTTAATTTTTCTAACTTGTACATAATATATCCTTTTCTAATGCAGTTTTGAGTGGATAGTAACTTACTAGAGTTGAAGCCCGAAGTGAAGGCCCTAAGCTTCAAAAGTTTCACTATCATATGTACAATAAAGCTACCAGAAGAAGGAGATTACATAGTTCAGTTTGAAGACATTTTGAGGCATCTGACCTGCTGTTCTTGACTTTTCACAAGGAAAAGCCATCCCCAAGTGGAGCCAGTGTTAGACTCCTATACCAATAGGTGTCATTTTTCATGATTGTCTTGATTGAACTATGGAATATGTTCAAACCTTTTCTTGAGCAAAGGTGTTCCATATTCTTGAAAAACCAAAAAATCAAAAAATTTAAAAAATGTAAAGAGGGTATACCCTAAAAGAAAAATCAAAGGGTAAGAAAAATAAATTGGTCAAGAAAATGAAAGAAATGAACCCCAAGCAAAAAATAGACCAAGGAAAGTGTGCAAATCCAAGTGCCACTACTATTTCATGTTCTGTAATAAAGCAATTGTGTGCAGCTTGTCAAACTTTTGCCACAATTTATGAAGAGTCAAACTGTTTAAACTTGACTCATTCATTTTTCAATTTCATGTTGTAGGATAGAGAATAAATATCTGACCAAACAGTTTAATCTTGGCAGATAAGTAGATAGGTAGAGTTAATAAAATGTGCTCAACAGTTTAATCTGAGCCCTTGGATGTAATAAGGGTAGAATTAGATAGATTTGCCTTGTAAAAGAAAAGAAGATTGATAAGGGTTTGCAAGTCCAAATGCACCCTAATAAAGGAGAAAAATGGTAGTGTAAAGTAGATAGGGTAGGTAGATGGTGTTGCAAAGTTTCATGTGATGAATGATGGTGCTAAACATGTTTGATCTTTTACCTTCATCACAAGTACTGAAGTAAAAAATACATTGGAAAATTCACAGAAAGCAAAGTCAAAATCATTAACTTCCCACATCACTTTTTCCCTAAGTTTTTACTAATTTCCCCAAAGTGCTAAGGTATTTGGAGATCAAAGGGGCTCAAGGCATTTCCTTGACTTTTGGAGGGACCGGACCCTCGGCCTGATGATCAAAAAGACCTAGGTACTTGGAGTTATCCATTATCATTCACTTTCAATCTTTTCCTAAGTAAAATCCCATTTTGCTTAGGAAAATCATGCAAAATTCCACAATAATCCCTCAAAATCACTTACTACTCTATGTTGAAGTGTTGAAATTAAGATAATGTGATTTACTTTAGAAATCCTCACTTTCTTAGATGTGCAAAGTATTTTGAGTTGTCCTTGTCCCTTTGTCATATTAACATTTAACTTTATTTACTAAATCCCTAGTGAAAATGCCTTATCCTAAGTATATAACTCCTTTTACATAAATATCCAAAAAACCCATCTTATTATAATATTTAACCAAAGTATTTATTTCCCAATTAATTACTAAAAACCCACATTATGTGCCCTTTGGTTAAATATATCATTATGTAATATTCCCGCCCCTTATGGTAGTTAAATTGATTTAATTGATTACCATATAATAAGAAAAGCTTTAAACATATGATATATATGTTTAATACAAAAAATAATAAACCCGACTGCGCCTTCCGCTGCAAAATTCAAATTTTCACTGAAATCTACTGTTCTATCCGATTTCGCTCCAGAATTCCGCCGAACCAGTGTTCGAGCATCCTCTTGCCACCGCTTGATACCTGTTAAAACTCAGTTTGCCTCCAAGAACAGGTATTTATTCTATTGCGCTCCGAACTTCAAAAGAAACTCTGTTTTCCTTGTTTTCCACTGGATTAGTGATTAAATCTTATCGCTAAGATCATTCCCTGAGGTTTAAAACTATGAATTGTTCCCCTGAACCTGCAATTGTGCCAATTTCCCTCATTAAAACTGAAATCATGCTCGGCCTGTGAAGAAAACCCAGAAACTTCCGTTTTGAATCCACAAGAACCAAAATGGAAGCCCCGGCAGCCCTGAGTGTAACCCCATTGAATGCCCCCCACAGAGAGTTAGAATATTTGCCCTTAGTGGATAAAGATTTTCAGATTAAAGACTTGCATTTTGATGAAAGCCCCCTTCTGAGTTATTGTCGCTGCAGAGACGATTATTCGAAGGGGAAAGATGTCATTGGGTTGTGGGAATCCAATCTTCCTAGATATCTCATCGCCTCAGTCATTACTTTCCCAAAAATTATCCACTATTACCATTCTAACTATGATCCCACTCAAAGAGCTGTAATATCCCCTGACCAGAGTATCCTTTTCCCCATTACTCCCCAAGCTATCGATGCAATGCTACATTTTGAACCAGATCAAGAACTAGCACCTTTGTCTATGGAAGAACTGATTGAAAAGTTTAATCAATTGACCCCAGAAAAATTGAAGTCCATTTGCCAGAGTTTCATGTTGCCTGAACACCAACCTAAGGGCCCTCCTCCCTATGGTTTTTATTATTTTAATAAGTTGGGAAGGCTCATCTTAAATATGATATCTTTTGTCTTGGGTTTCAATACAAGCGAATATGTTGATGAAATAACCCTGGTTTTGTTGTCCATTTTTACTCCTAGGCAACCTCCTGCAGTTAAATATGACTTTGCCTATTTCATAGCCAATAAAATCCATGACCAGTTCATGAGGCTAGATGATGAGAAAGTGTTTAAATATTCCTCAATTATTTATCATCTCATTATCTTTTATCAATCAGAGAAGTTCCCTTTCCCTGTTAAAAAGCTTGATGCCAAAGGAAACCCTAGGCCAGTTATATTTTGGTCTCCCATAATTCATTCTTCCTATGATTCTCCCTATTCCTATACTGAGTTCATCGATCTTTTTGTATATCCTGCAACTACCTTGTTGACAGGAATCCCTCCTCCAAGGCTCAGTAATGAAATCAAGAAGACCTTGCAGCTTTCAAGGACATATAAGGTTGGAGATTGGTATTTATATCAAAACCATTCAGTCATCAGAATCTATGGATGTGAATTGCATCCATTCAAGTTGCCAAGATATGTGCCCATGAGATTTTTTGCCTTGGAATATTTCAGGCAAATGAATAATTCAGATGTGATTCATTTTTGTAGTGTGAAAAAGAAAGCCCAACTCAGGATTAAAAGTCAATTAGGTCCCTACATATGAAACTCTAGGGATGCTGAGCGAGAAGCAAAAATTATACTACAAAACCATTGCAAGTTCAAAAGAAGTTTCCGTTGGGTTCCTTATGATCCATTTGGTTTTATCTGTGAAAAGAGAATAAAGAACAAATCATCCCCTTACATACACCACAAGATTCCTGAAATAGAACAATATGCAAATCAAGATGAATGGGTGGAAGAAACACTAGTTGAAGAAGAAAGTGAAGAAGACAAAATGAACAAAATTATGAAAGATCTTGAGAAGAAGTATGACCTAGAATCTTGTGGTCAAGTGCAGGTACCTCACATTGGCACTTCTTCAGCAGCAAATCTACAGCAGAGATTACAGGAAGGCAGTTCATCAGTTGCAGCAGAATCAAAAGGCAAAGGAAAGGAACCTGAGATACAGGTCATTGAAACTTTAGTCATGGCAGAGAAACCTCAAACCTCCAGAGCACCTGATCAAACACAAGTTTCTCCCATTCAAGTAAATCATCCCGAAGTTTCAGGATTACAAACTCCATCCAATGTAGAAATGAGCAAGAAAAGGCAGGTTCCAAATACTACTCCTCCCAAAGAATCCTCAGAGATACATCAAGCCAAAAAACAGAAACCAGATCCACTTCCAGATGTGGAAATCATAGATGAGATGTTTGATGATGGAAGGGAAGACAGTCAACTAACTGGCACAGTTAGTGAAACAAACACAGGCCAGAAAGGAAAAGCTTTGCAAAAGCAGTTGAGTACTGAAGTATCTTCTTTTAGGCCACCTAAAACAGATACAGGGGATATAAAAAGAAATTTCATTAATATAAAGGCAAAGAATGATCCATTGAGAATGAAAGTATATGATCAATATCTGAAAATGGCTCCACATAATCAGGAAAGGTTAATGTCGGCATTTGACATTTCACAAGGCAAAATGATGATGAGCCACTTCAAGTCCAAGGTGCCAAAACCCATGACAGCAGCTGATTATATTAGAACAAATTTTGAGGTCCTGGAAAAGGACATTCATCCTTTGGACCAGATAGAGCTGCATAAACAAACTGGGGAAATGGTCTATTCCACTCTTACTGATAAGGCCATGGCAGCCCTAAGGCTACAAGATTCTTTAAATAACACAAGCACCCAATTGCAAATTGAGAAGGCCTCTTCTCAGGCCAAAGATAATAGAATAAAGTCTCTGGAAGACATAATCATCAGCTTGGGTCACAACCCCAAAGATATCAAAAGCATTGAGGCACTAATTAAGAAGAAAGATGATGACATAGCTGCACTGAGAAAGGAGCTGAAATTGCCAGCCTCAAGACATCCCTAGACCCAAGAAGTTTTAAAGGGAAATTCACAGGAAGAGATAATGGAGTTGCTCTTAAAGATGACTGGGCAACTGATTGAAACAGAGAAAGAATTGGAACAAGCTTTACAGGAAAAGGAAGCTATCATGCAGGCATCCATCACAGAAGCTACTACAACCACAGGTACTACAACAACAAAGCAAAAAACAGAGTCAGCGCAGGTAAACACTTCTGGTTTAAGTTCTGATGAGTTGACAAAGCAAATGGAAAGTTTAAAACTAAGAGTCACAGAACTTCAAACCACAAAATTGCAGTTAGAAAATTTGGAGCAGAAATATGATACATCTAAGAAGACAGTTGCTGATAATACCAGGGAAATTAAAAGGTTGGAAATATTAGTTAAGGCTTTAGAAAAAGATCTTTCATTAGAAAAGCCTTTGAGGGAAATAAATGAAATTCTTTGGGGTAATATAATTGAGTTAATAAAAAGTATTTGGCCCTCTGTTCAAGCAATTTTTGAACAAAATGACTTGATTAAAGTAGCTCAGGAAGAAATAAACAGAACAAGAGATGAATTAGGAGGCAGACTTGAGCAGGCCAATCAACTTATTCAATTTTTGAACACCCAAACTAAGCAAGAGCTTGCAGTATTAGGAATTGAGGACAGGACCGGCACTATTTTGGAGATAAAAAGAGTTTTCATCAAAAGAACTTTTATGCAGAATTTGGAAAGGAAGTGCTCAGATATTTTGGCTGATATTAATACTTTCAGAGGAAAATTTCAGGTTTTGTTGGACAGTGGGTTACCTAGTCCTATGCTCTCAGAGGACCAGATAATGGACCTGGAAACCTATGTCAAGAAAATAGATATCCATGCTCATAATACGGCTGCTCATTCTATCAGTATGCCAGAAGCAACGTTGCCAACAGGAAGAAATCTCTATGACAGGTTGAATTTATTTCATCTTGAACATGAAATAAAGTATTTGTTCCCTGATCAGCCCACTTTTTACAAACTCACAGAGGCTGATGAAACGTTAAGAAAACTTAAAAGAACCATAATAGCAAAAGATCAATGGTGGAACGACTTATTGGAAATTCTATGAAAATTATCTTCAGGATGAGAATTTTATCTTTTTACTATTATGTAAAGGATAAAAATGAGCACAGATGAAAGAGTATCAGTTACACAGGTTAAAGAGTATCCGTAGAAACAAAGAGTGTCAAACAAGCTAAATAATTACTCAAAGGGACAGCATCGAGCCCTATTATAGCACCTGCCTCCAGCACGTCCTCAAAAGCGGGAAACAGCACACTAGCAATTACTTTTTGTCCTATTTATGAGACCATTTGTCTCATTTTCATTGTAACTTACTCATTAGTCACCCACGATTATTGGCTAGGTTAGTGTGAGATTTTTTCAATTATTTTTTGTATAAATAAACCCTCAAAGAGAGTATTGAGGGTGGATTCTATTACTTTGCTGTGACATTGAAGTTTTTTGGAATAAAAGCGTTTTGGAGAAATTTATTTGTGGCTTACTAGATGACAATTTGAAGCTCGGGATTTTTTGCAGGATTCATGTGTCGGACTGCAGTTCAATAAGTCTTTATATCCTATGTCTTAAGTTCTATATTGGTTTATAATATCATTGTGTCCATTTCTGAATAATTTACATAAAGGATTGAATCAGAATTTACTTAATTGTACTCTGATTTCAGATGTGATTATTCTTAATGTTTTCCTCTAAATTGGTTATAAGCACGAATTCTTAAATTCTCTTGCTTTGCTAATTTAAACATTCTTGATTACTATAATAAATAATTCTTCATTGATCTTTGTTTGTAATCATCTCATTTCTTTCTTTTGAACATGGTGAAAGATTCTTAGCTGCCTTTCATCCCTTCAAAATCATCCCATCCACTTTAAATTTTAAGGATTGTTCTATGTCTGGCTATCTTTCCCTGCAAATCCATCTTGTGTGTAGAATAGAAATCCAGTAAATCCATCCTTTGACTCCATAGCCCAATGGACTGAAAATTTTCAACCTTGCCCCTAGTTTGTGGATTCCACCATTTTCAAACAAACTCTTGGATCTATAACTAGCCTAAAACTTTCTAAGAACAAAGATAAATTATAAAGAGAGAGCCCTCTCTGGATGCAGATTGGCTAGATTCTGCATCTGAAGGTTGGTTTGTGGTTACCTCGGGTATACTTTCCTTTTCCACAACTTCAAGGAAAACCTGAGTGATAACAGCTTGCATTCTACAAGGATCATTCCCACCTAAGAATTTATAAAGTTATTGCAATGGCAAGGTTACCTCTGTGATCACTGATAATGCATAGTCTATAGCACCCACTGCTGTAAAGTTACTTATTTCTTTTCAAAGTTTATGATTGTTTGTAGAAACTCGAACACATAGTACAATATGAAGAAATTTTTTCAGAAAGACTCTATCTTATCCAACAAACGGGACAAGTACGAGACTGTAGGATAAGTATTCAAGGTATGATCAATAAGAAGTTACACAAGGACATGGAATTGAAAGAAATTCTTACAAAAATTTGGGAGGTTTTGAACAAATTCTCCTTCTATAAAACCTACAACATACTCAGACAATTCAATAGAAAGGTGGAGACATAGGAAAATAGAGGTTGTTTTTTTGGTATAGGGCAATCAATTCTCAATGAAATTGAAGTCTGCAAGTAAATTTGGCCATGATTTTAACATGTGCAAACACGAGTTTATACAAAACAACAGGTGCTGAATGTACTTGACTGTAAAAAAGGATCAAACAAATGATTTGCAGCCCCAAAATGCAACACACCAAACAGAGACTTAATTTTTATTTGAGAATGGGACTAGGCAAGCAAAGCCCATTGAAATATGAGACATTACTGTTTAACAATATAGAGACAAAATCCATAATCCATAAATATAGAATACATTATTGGTTTTCAAAATCCATAAATATGGAAGACATTATTTGTTTTCAATAAAGATAAATGATACCACAAAATTCCTTGCATCCTTCCTTTTCTTTTCATGTCATAAAAAGTTGATCAATTGTAATGTGGCTTTGGAGAATTCAGAAGGATAAATCTATGGAAGCATAAGTAAGCCAAGCTGTCTTATATCAGGTTTACCGAACTATAAAAGTGGCACTCAAAGGAAAGGTTTCAAACTACAACACTTCCTAATAACTTGCTTTAAAAGAATTGATCCAATTCACTACTTTTAATGTTCACTTAGTTGAACCTCAAAAAAATATTGTTTAGCTTGCATTCTAGGAGGATTATTCCCACCTAAGAATTTATAAATTTATTACAAAGGCAAGGTTACCTCTGTGATCACTGATAATGCACACTCTATAGCACTCACTGCTGTAAAGTTTATTTCTTTTCAAAGTTTATGATTGTTTGTAGAAACTCGAACAAATAGTACAATATCAATTTCTCTCCAACCTCCTATGCCATATTTATCAAATTGCAGGTCCAAATTCATTCCTTTTATATTTGGAAGTTGGCGAAACATTTTTAAATACATATTTTATTTTTATGTTCATGAATTGAGGAATGTGAAATTTCAACCGGTAGCTAGATTTCTCCTTACTCTTCAGAAATGTCACATCTCAATGTTATCACACACGTTTGAAGATGATTTCATTTTAAAGTGGGAATGTTATCACATACGTTTACAATGTGGTGTTTTTAAATCCGCTCAACAACGACCTTTAATGCGGGAATACCCATCGTTACAGGGGAATGAAACTAAGTAGAATGAGGGATATGATCTGGCCCATCTCGTTCCTAATGTTTCTAAAATTGTACAATCTATATTGCAAATTGAATGTTGCAACCAGGAACAGAGCATATAGGCATCTCTCTATCAAATATTACCATGTCCTTCATTGGAAGCGGTGGACTATTATCTACTAACAATGGAGGTTACTCTGAATCGTGTGATTAATAGAACAATGATTATGCCTAAAGATATTGAATATTTGTGGACCAATTTCTAGAGGAGCAGATAAACATTGATAATGAAAGAAGGTTGCAAACTGCTTAATAAAGATAATCTCGCCATGTCAAGTTTCCTAAATTTGCACTCTTCTAAGCTAGAATGTTTTTTAGGAAAATTATTTGAAAGTGCTAGTGACCCACTCATATAAATTTAATGGAATTGAGAAAGACTCTATCTTATCTAGCAAACGGGACAAGTACGAGACTGTAGGATAAGTATTCAGGGTATGATCAATAAGAAGTTAAACAAGGACATGGAATTGAAAGCAATTTTTACAAAAATTTGGGAGGTTTTGAACAACTTCTCCTCTATAAAGCCTACAACATACTAAAACAATTCAACAGAAAGGTGGAGACATAGGAAAATAGAGGTTGTTTTGTTGGTACAGGGCAATCAATTCTCAATGAAATTGAAGTCTGCAAGTAAATATGGCCATGATTTTAACATGTGCAAACACAAGTTTATACAGAACAACAGGTGTTGAATGTACTCGACTGTAAAAAAAGGATCAAACAGATGATTTGCAGCCCCAAAATGCAACACACCAAACAGAGACTTAATTGTTATTTGAGAATGGCACTACGCAGGCAAATCCCATTGAAATAGGAGACATTACTGTTTAACAATATAGAGACAAAATCCATAATACATAAATATAGAAGACATTATTGGTTTTCAAAATCCATAAATATGGAAGACATTATTGGTTTTCAATAAAGATAAATGATACCATAAAATTCCCTGCATCCTTCCTTTTCTTTTCATGTCATAAAATGTTGATCGATTGTAAAGTGGCTTTGGAGAATAGGGAAGGATAAATCTATGGAAGCATAAGTAAGCCAAGCTGTCTTATATAAGGTTTACCGAACTATAAAAGTGTCACTCAAAGGAAAGGTTTCAAACTACAACACTTCCTAATAACTTGCTTTAAAAGAATTGATCCGATTCACTAGTCTCTTAATGTTCACTTAGTTGAACCTCAGAAAAATATTATTTAGCTTGCATTCTAGAAGGATCATTCCCACCTAAGAATTTATAAATTTATTGCAAAGGCAAGGTTACCTTTGCGATCACTGATAATGCACACTCTATAGCACCCTCTGCTGTAAAGTTTATTTCTTTTCAAAGTTTATGATTGTTTGTAGAAACTCGAACACATAGTACAATATGAAGAAATTGTTGTTCAGTAGTTTATATGTAACCATCTCTGCTGATGGGAATTTTCCTATGGCTTATTTCAGGACCAATTTCCAGAGGAGAAGATAAACATTGATAATGAAAGAAGGATGCAAACTTCTTAATAAAGATAATCTCGCTATAACCTTCATGTCAAGTTTCCTAAATTTTCACTCTTCTAAGCTGGAATGTTTTTTAGGAAAATTATTTGAAAGTGATAATGACTCGCTCATATAAGAAAAAAATCTCCTTCCCGTGTACATTCACAGAATCAAACATGTGAACACTCTTTTGTAGCTCAGATCAGTTGACCGCTTATGAATCTGTAAGGATATCATTATTGGAATTCCTTGTTTCTCTTTCTATGCCCCTAGGGTTAGGGTTGTGGTGTAAAATGAAATAGTGTAGTCGCAACATCTTATGATTTGGATTTGGAGCTTTTTGTTGTTTTTTCTGACCATTTTTTCTTAAATCTGTTTAAAAATTTAGAAAATTTAGAAGTATTGTTGAAATTTTAGATATCAATGGTCTAGATTGCACAATTTAGATGGAACAAAACTTCTAAAAGTGCTGAATCCATTTATGAATTCAAAAATATAAATTCAACAATGAAAAATGTTGAATCCATTTATGAATTCAAAAATATAATTTCCACAATTTTTGATTGTGGATAACCAACAGTTATACCCAAAAATTCTAAAGATACTTCTCCAAATAAAATTAGTTGATTTTAACTTTTTGATCGTTGCTTAATAAAGTGAATCTTTTTTTGACTCATATATGCCTTGGATTTTTGACTAATAAGTCTTTTAATTTAATATTTTATATTAGCCAGGTCTGAGTTGGCCAAAATACATATGTATAAATTTTATTGTGGCCTTTGTGATTTTCTCAGAGTTCAACTACTTTTAAAGAGATTAACATTACACTTGTTTAAAACTATAGTAAACTGTAAATCTAAACTGCCACATACTTGGGATAGTGATAGTATCCCTTGAACTAACATGAGAAAACACCATAAACATAATCCAGATTCCAGCAAATACTTTGAGCAGGAGACCCATAGCCACATACTTAGTTTAGTTGGAGGTGGATTGATGTCCTCCTCTATAGCATGGCCAGCCTATTGACCACTTATTCAATCTGGTTTACGGTTATATGGGATACCCTTGCAATTGATTATTGTCCAATGCCTCCAGGTCTGGCACCATCAGTTTTATCCACATGTTCATCATATTTCTTCTATCATAAAGTGGGTGTTTTGTTAGTGGCCACCCCGTGACCTTTAAGGCCTGAGAAAGACTCTATCTTATCCAGTAAACGGGACAAGTACGAGATTGTAGGATAAGTATTCAGGGTATGATCAATAAGAAGTTACACAAGGACATGGAATTGAAAGCAATTCTTACAAAAATTTGGGAGGTTTTGAACAACTTCTCCTTCTATAAATCCTACAACATACTCAGACAATTCAACAGAAAGGTGGAGACATAGGAAAATAGAGGTTGTTTTGTTGGTATAGGGCAATCAAGGAGACATAGGAAAATAGAGGTTGTTTTTTTGGTACAGGGCAATCAAGGAGACATAGGAAAATAGAGGTTGTTTTTTTGGTACAGGGCAATCAATTCTCAATGAAATTGAAGTCTGCAAGTAAATTTGGCCATGATTTTAACATGTGCAAACACAAGTTTATACAGAACAACAGGTGCTGAATGTACTTGACTGTAAAAAAGGATCAAATAGATGATTTGCAGCCCCAATATGCAACACACCAAACAGAGACTTAATTTTTATTTGAGAATGGTACTTCTCCAAATAAAATCAGTTGATTTTAACTTTTTGATCGTTGCTTAATAAACTGAATCTTTGTTTTGACTCATATATGCCTCGAATTTTTTACTAATAAGTCTTTTAATTTAATATTTTATATTAGCTAGGTCCGAGTTGGCCAAAATACATATGTATAAATGTTATTGTGGCCTTTGTGATTTTCTCAGAGTTCAACTACTTTTAAAGAGATTAACATTACACTTGTTTACAACTATAGTAAATTGTAAATCTAAATTACCACATACTTGGGATAGTGATAGTATCCCTTCAACTAACATGAGAAAACACCATAAACATAATCCAGATTCCAGCAAATACTTTGAGCAGGAGACCCATAGCCACATACTTAGTTCAGTTGGAGGTGGATTGATGTCCTCCTCTGCAGCATGGCCAACCTATTGACCACTTATTCAATCTAGTTTACGGTTATATGGGATACCCTTGCAATTGATTATTTTCCAATGCCACCAGGTCTGGCACCGTCAGTTTTATCCCCATGTTCATCATATTTCTTCTATCATAAAGTGGGTGTTTTTTCAGTGGCCACCTCATGACCTTTAAGGCCTGAGAAAGACTCTATCTTATCCAGCAAATGGGACAAGTACGAGACTGTAGGATAAGTATTCAGGGTATGATCAATAAGAATTTACACAAGGACATGGAATTGAAAGCAATTCTTACAAAAATTTGGGAGGTTTTGAACAACTTCTCCTTCTATAAAGCCTACAACATACTCAGACAATTCAACAGAAAGGTGGAGACATAGGAAAATAGAGGTTGTTTTGATGGTACAGGGCAATCAATTCTCAATGAAATTGAAGTCTGCAAGTAAATTTGGCCATGATTTTAACATGTGCAAACACAAGTTTATACAGAACAACAGGTGCTGAATGTAATCGACTATAAAAAAGGATCAAACAGATGATTTGCAGCCCCAAAATGCAACACACCAAACATAGACTTAATTGTTATTTGAGAATGGTACTTCTCCAAATAAAATCAGTTGATTTTAACTTTTTGATCATTTCTTAATAAACTGAATCTTTGTTTTGACTCATATATGCCTTGGATTTTTTACTAATAAGTCTTTTAATTTAATATTTTATATTAGCCAGGTCTAAGTTGGCCAAAATACATATGTATAAATGTTATTGTGGCCTTTGTGATTTTCTCAGAGTTCAAATACTTTTAAAGAGATTAACATTACACTTGTTTACAATTATAGTAAACTGTAAATCTAAACTACCACATACTTGGGATAGTGATAGTATCCCTTCAACTAACATGAGAAAACACCATAAACATAATCCAGATTCCAGCAAATACTTTAAGCAGGAGACCCATAGCCATATACTTAGTTCAGTTGGAGGTGGATTGATGTCCTCCTCTGCAGCCTGGCCAACCTATTGACCACTTATTCAATCTAGTTTACGGTTATATGGGATACCCTTGCAATTGATTATTTTCCAATGCCACCAGGTCTGGCACCATCAGTTTTATCCCCATGTTCATCATATTTCTTCTATCATAAAGTGGGTGTTTTGCCACTGGCCACCCCGTGACCTTTAAGGCTTGAGAAAGACTCTATCTTATCCAGCAAACAGGACAAGTACGAGACTGTAGGATAAGTATTCAGGGTATGATCAATAAGAAGTTACACAGGGACATGGAATTGAAAGCAATTCTTACAAAAAATTGGGATGTTTTGAACATCTTCTCCTTTTATAAAGCCTACAACATACTCAGACAATTCAACACAAAGGTGGAGACATAGGAAAATAGAGGTTATTTTGTTGGTACAGGGAAATCAAGGAGACACAGGAAAATAGAGGTTGTTTTGTTGGTACAGGGCAGTCAATTCTTAATGAAATTGAAGTCTGCAAGTAAATTTGGCCATGATTTTAACATGTGCAAACACAAGTTTATACAGAACAACAGGTGTTGAATGTACTTGACTATAAAAAAGGATCAAACAAATGATTTGCAGCCCCAAAATGCAACACACCAAATAGAGACTTAATTGTTATTTGAGAATGGCACTAGGCAGGCAAAGCCCATTGAAATAGGAGACATTACTGTTTAACAATATATCACTACTACATTTGGCGGAAATTCTGACTCTTGGTTCCGACGCTTTTGACCAAATGTCGGAAATTTCCCCAAATTTTTTCCATCTCGCCCAAAATCGTCGCTATACCGACGTTTATAGAAAAGTGTCGCAATAACGACACTTAGAAAAGTGTCGCAATTGCGACGTTTGGAGGAAGACGTCGCAATTGTGACACTATGGCCCAAAGCATCGCTATTGCGACGACTGCCTCCAAGCATCGCAAGTGCGACACAATGTCTAAGTGTCGTAATTGCGACGTTTGGAGGCACACGTCGCAATAGCGACACTTTTTCCGCCGTCAGTATAACGACACTTATATGCGCGCTACATAAAAATATGAAACTTATATGCGCACTACATAAAAATACGAAACTTATATGCGCGCTACATAAAAATGATTTTATTGTTTTGTATCCGTCGCAATAGCTACATTAGCGTCTGATATCACGCGCGCATTCGCCCTCCGCTCTTGCAGAACAGCATTCGCCCTCAGCTCTTGTAGAACAAAATTTTCCCTCATCATTCGCCCTCAGCTCTTGCAGAACAGCATTCGCCCTCAGCTCTTGCAAAATGGTAAGTTCTAACTACAGGCCTTTCCTCCTATAGTAGGGTTGACTCTATTTGGGTTTTTTTGGTCAATTCCATTGGATTGTGTTACGCTATAGGCTTCTCTCTAGATGTCAAGAATCAAGATTCAATACCCTCTATTATCTTCATCACCCAATACAATATTTAAATTTTTCCCAAAGAAACGCTTATTAATTTGGCAGCCATTATTTCTCCCTGCTTTAAAAACCCTACATTTAAATGAAAACAAGCATTGCATTTCAACTACAAAAATCTATTAGTGTTAAAATGTACATGTGTGCTACATTAACGTCTGATATCACGCACGCATTTTCCCTCCACTCTTGCAGAACAATATTCGCCATCAGCATTCGCCCTAAACTCTTGCAGAACAACATTCGCCCTCAGCTCTTGCAGAACAAAATTCGCCCTCAGCATTCACCTCGAGCTCTTGCAGAACAACATTCACCCTGAGCTCTTGCAGAACAACATTCGCCCTGTATTCGCCCTCAGCTCTTGCAGAACAACATTGGCCCTCAGCTCTTGCAGAACAACATTCGCCCTCAGCTCTTGCAAAATGGTAAGTTCTTACTGCAGCCCCTTCCTCCTATAGTAGGGTTAACTCTATTTGGGTTTTTTTGGTCAATTCCATTGGATTGTGTTAGGCTGTAGGGTTCTCTCTAGATGTCAAGAATCAAGATTCAATACCCTCTATTATCTTCATCACCCAATACAAGATTTACATTTTTCCCAAAGAAACGCTTATTAATTTGGCAGCCATTATTTCCCCCTGCTTTAAAAACCCTACATTTAAATGAAAACAAGCATTGCATTTCAACTACAAAAATCTATTAGTGTTCAAATGTACATGTGTGCATCACTTGTGTAGGGTATTCCTTTTCCACTTTCACATTATCCAAGAATGTGTGTAGTATAGTTCATATTTTTTATGATTTAGATTATCTTGAAAAAGGAAAGGTAAATTATTTCCCATGGAAAAAGAAGGTTTTCCCTTTTTACTACTGGAAATGGTACAACAAAGTTCCATTTCTACTCGAAACTCCTATGAAACAGGAACTAAATAAAGGCCATGTCCTCAATGGACATCATTTGGCTTTGAAAATGGCCATTGCACCGTGTTGTTTCTTATATTACATCACGATAGTTTCTTAGGTCATTTCTTGTTTCTTGAGATGAAAAACAACCAAAGAAATTGTGAAGATCCTTTCAAGAAATAAATGACCATTTCTCAATCATATCTCAACCATTTTTTATTTTATTCAGTGGTTGCTTACTTTGAGAGAAATTTGACACTTTTATAAGGAATATAACATAAAAACACAAAATGGGAAGGAATTGATGAGGTAGATGACTTTTAGTTGTTGTCAATTAAGAATTGATAATACATGATGCATGTTTTGTACTACAAACTAGATTCCTTCCTAGAGTTAGGACACAGAGTATTGAATCAAAGTTGTAGTTTCTAACTTCTTGTATTGGTTCATCAATCTTGAAATTCGGACATTGCATGTCTTCATTGCTTCATGTTTGAATAATTTGCATCATATCGTACAATAGGAAATTAGAAATTATGATTATTATTACTTTATGGATCTGTTAAGTTACTTTTAAGTTTGCATGGTTTAGTGTGAAATTATTCTAGTGTGCCCCTAGGCCCAGGTGAAGGAATGCCAAGGATTGAGAACCCTAGTTTTTAAATGGTATTTTTTCTTATACCCAAAAACCCCTCAACATCACTTCTTATTAGTTCTTAACAATAGTGTTGTAAACAATTTGAGAATTGATATAGCAAAATCTCGCACTTCTCAAAATAAAGTCCTAAAGCTAAAGTGTGATACCATGTGTAATTCAATAGCCCCATTGTCACCTCACCAACCTCTTTTCACTTCGGGCTAGCTCTCCTCCAACTCAAGGGGGGTTATCCCTAGTAGATGTTAGGGATATAATGGCCCAACCAAACCAAGTCAAGAGCCCCCTAACTCTCTAAGTTTACTACTATCAATCAAAATATTGAACAATAGGGTCAGACATGCATCCTGAAGATAAAATTGCCAGGGTATTTTTGGGTAATTTCAAAGGGAAAGTCCCCAAACATATATAATCAAGGAATTATAACGTGATTTCAAACATTAAATATCAAAAAAATCGTTTAAAGGATATTGAAAGGAAAAAGGTGATGGAAGATAGAAAGTGCCTTACTTAAATGCTCTAAGGATTTTTCAATAGTTGCTCCAAAAGCTTCACTTCAAGGCCCTTCAAGATTGTCTCCAACAATGCTATACCATTAGCTTCAACAATGTTGCTCCAAAAATATCCTCAAGATCTTCACAACAAGTTTACTAGAAGTTGCTCCAACAATATATTCAATAAGGTCTTCATTGTCAAATCTCTCTTGTTTGGGTGCCTTAATGTGCAATGACATGTTTCCAGGACTGAATTCAATGCAAGGCATATTTGAAACTCTAACTCTGTCTTCCGGTGTATTATTAGAAATTATTTCAGTTTTCATTTTGTGTTTTCAAGTTAGATATTGTTTTCAAGTTTTTACATTTCTAATTTTATTGGAATGTGGCAGACTAATCAGAGCAGTGCAGGAACAACCCCGAGACGAGATGATTGCGGAAAGAGGCCAGCGGAACAACATGTAAAGTGCCAGCATTGCTCTATCTTCAGGTATTTTAGTTATTTACATTATTGAAATAATATTAATTTTGTTCAAATATGCAGACACCTAGCCATGGTACGCCTGATGATTCCCTCTTTGAGGAAGAGCTTTCTTCATCCCTATCTCCAGTGTTCTTGTTGCGAAAAAAGGCACGAGATGCATGGTCGGAATTTAATACTTTGATAGACACGCCTCAAACACCTGAAATAGAAGAGAGGATAAAATATCTTATGAGCCAGCTAGAAATATATCAGGTAATAATAAAAAGTCAAAAGGATATTTTTTTTGTTTTGCATGAGATGAATTGTGATAGTTTGATTTTTAATTTTTACATTGACTAAAATAACAAAAAGTTCTTTTGTATGTAGCGTTTTCTGGCACTTGCTGAACCCGGTGTTGGTGGTAGTGGGACACAAGGGCAAGAGATTGCCTAAAAACCCTCTCGTACACCTTCTACTCCTTTAGGTGCCAGCTAAGAAACACACCCTGCCCAAGCAGACACCCAGCCAACCGCTGAACGTGATGGCAATGATGAGGCTGATATGGCCAACTACATTATTGCGTTTCCTGGAGCTACACGTGTCAGCTCCACATGGACCATTAATGGCACGTTGTTGGTGAACGATGAAGGTGTTCCTATAAAGCATGTAAAACTCCCAGGTAAATTTTAATATTTTAACTATTTCATGTACTTTATCTAAAACATATTTATCATGATTTTTATTTTTAAATTAATGATAATATCTTCTTCTTCTTTTTTCTTTTTCTTTTTTTCTGTGTAGGAAACAATGAATTCTACAAGTTTCTGGAGAGCCATGCGTTGGTAATTTTTGGCCCAACCATACACACAGGGTGGAATTCCCAGAATTCCAACCTGAAAAAAGAACTTCTAGATTATCTAGAAGCCCTTTTTGGGGTCGGCACATTTGACAGAACATTGGTGGCTCGAGTAGCCAGCAAATATTTGAAATATACCAGGGACACCTATAGGACGCAATTGCAATTTAACCCTAGATATGAGTGTCCTCTCGCAGTTCCAGAGAGTGAGTGGAGAGCACACATCCATGATGGAAAAGAGAAAAGCGCAAAGAAAGAAGGAAAAATGCCAACTGGACCTGCAAGGTAAATTACAACTTTAATTCAATAGCTTTAATTTTCTCTATGTCTAAAATAAAAGTGTGCTACGTCATATCTGACTTCAATATTTTGATGCTAGGTTGCCTGACACCTCAAAGGCAACCAAGGCTAGGATTGAAAAAAAGGGCCATCACAAGCTAGGCTAGGGCGGCTACTTGAAACTAGTTGCAAGAATTGTAATTAAGTAGCTAAACATCTTATAATTAATTGTATCACGTTCCAACGTTTTTGTAATCCTATCAAATATGATTAAAAATACACAATCATATGTAATTTAGGGTGATGACTTCGGAACAGAAAATACAGAGGAAGATGAAAATATCGCTTTCCATTTCGGCTATCAAGCTGTAGTTGAACGTCGCAGAAGCTTGGGGCAGGTCCCAAGATCTAGAATGTCTGATAAGGTAAAACATTAACCTTTCAATATGTTTGTTTTCGTCCCTAAATTTAATGTCTAACAACTTTGTTTAAATCAGGGGAGCAGCAATACCGACGAGGCAAATAACCCAATTTTAGAGCCAGATGTAGATGATCCTCACGTGCAACCTGATCATTGTAGTGGGGACCAGGCCGAAAATGCTACTATCAGTGAGGGCCTTGACGGTAATTAATTTCTACTTATAATTTTTTCTAATTATACCTTGATGGTTGTCCTTATAATGTTTTTTGTTTAAATGACAGAGAATGTTTCCCTTGAGGATCTTACCACCAGAGAGGAAGACAGGGCAACAGTCCCAACGGCGATAACTGGTGCACCAGGTAAATAATCTCATTGCAATTTTTTTTATTAATATTACCGAACTAGTTCAATGATATTTAAAAACCGACAATTAAAATTTAATATTATCTGTTTTTGTAGGCGATGCCCCGTCACTGGATGAGACCAGACATCGTGACTACGCAACTAGGTCAGCGGCGACAACTGGTGCACCAGGTAAATAATCTCATTGCAATTTTTTTTATTAATATTACCGAACTAGTTCAATGATATTTAAAAACTCACAATTAAAATTTAATATTATCTGTTTTTGTAGGCGATGCCCCGTCACTGGATGAGACCAGACATCGTGACAACGCAACTAGGTCAGCGGCGACAACTGGTGCACCAGGTAAATAATCTCATTGCAATTTTTTTTATTAATATTACCGATCTAGTTCAATGATATTTAAAAACTGACAATTAAAATTTAATATTATCTGTTTTTGTAGGCGATGCCCCGTCACTGGATGAGCCCAGACATCGTGAATACGCAACTAGGTTAGTAGTGCGGGTTGAAAGGCATGAAACAGGAGCAGAGCACGATGATATTGATGATGTAATTAGGAGCTTTAAAAATAGGAAGAAGAAAAAGAAAATTTGACAATGTAAAATATTGTATTATTATAAGACAAACGTTACCATACTTGGAACGTTTTTTGCGTTATATAAAACTAATTTATCATACTATTTTTATGTCAAGCATTAATTCCAATGTTTCCTTGCGTACTTTTTGTTGAATTTTTTTTTATTAGTTATTGAATATTTTTTTTTATGCTCATGAAAGTAAAAAATGAAATATAGATTGGGTATTGGGGAATTGAGAGTGATGTGAGGGGGGGGGGGGAGGGGCCATAAGAGCTTCCACCTTCACGTGGTTGGCCCTGTTTAGTAGAGAATAATTTATTGGAGCGATTTAATCTTGGAGCAAACCTCCCTTGATCCAGCGTAGCAACAAAAAAGTCAATGTTGACTTAGTTGCTACTCTTTCAGATCGTGGGAGGCTTGTTCCAAGTTCATGCGATTCCAATAAATTTTTCTTGAAACGAAGAGGAGCTTATTCAGGTATGTTTTGACATTTTCAACATATGTTCTAACATTATCATAAGAATGCATCTTAGAGTAAAAAATAATACATCAATTACTTGTATTTATTGTATAGATAATGATGGATTTTGATTGACTTGGCAGTGCAGGTACAAATCCTCTTGCATCATGAGTAATACAACTTGTCAACCAGGGTCATGTCCAGGATATTTTTGCTTGTGCACTTGACCAGGTTCGTAATGTCACATTTTTTAAGTTCCTTTACAGTTCATAATTCAATATTAAGCTTGTTCATGATTATTATCTAGGTTTTTTGTATGTGTTTTTTCATCTATTTGATTGTAAGCAACTCTACATGTTTCCTGTTGTTCACTATGATTTCTCCCATTACCACTCCCAGGATGAATTCAACTTTATTGTTACATAGGTTACTTTATTGTTATTATGATTTCTCCATTTACGATTTCAGGTTACATCATGTAAAGTTGTCAATCTCAGGTTGGTGATGAGCTTTAGTTCTCCAAATTTGGGGCTTTTCTGATATTTTCTCCCTCATGTCATTCTTGCATCACCTCGTTGTTTGAGCATGCCAATTTTCTACCACTTGTACCAATTGGCACATGTCAATCTTTGAGTGGTGCCACATTTCACCTATTTTCAGTGAGAGTTTAGGGTTTCTCTAACATAGCTTCATAAATCCGATTCAGTGCCTGCTTGAATATCGTCACATAATACTCATGGTTTGGATTGATGAGCATGCTCTGAATGGTTGGTTGATTCATAAGAACCACCCATATAGTCATCTTGAGATATTTCAGAAGTTTTCTCGGGTTTCCTTTTTCACCATTTCCAGTGGGTGGGATGGTGTGGGGTGATCCATCAATACTGGTGCTCTTGTAGTAGGGAATTTGTTTTTGGGGATATAAAGGAGCATTTGATGTAGATATCCCATTGGATGCATTCATAGATGGGCACGAGAGGTCAAGAATTTAAATTAAAAATATGCAACCTCTAGCATGGCAACCTCAAGGCCGCGAGAGACACTGGTTAAAGATTGTTTTGTGCTGGCCTTAATATAGTCGTGATTTCTTTCTATTATCTTAATGCAAATATATAGTCCGATCTCATTAAAATGAGGATTGTGGTTGTATTTCTCTTTGTTTGTTTCTCTCTTAAAGCTCCAAAACTTGCCAAAAGTTGCGATAGTTGTTTAGTTTTCCTGTTACAACTTAAAAGTGGTTTTTAGCAATGGGAGTCATGTTTTTTAAGGTTCATACTAATATGAAGATCTTGTAATTATATAATTAGGATAAGAGAAGATGGCCTCTGCTTTGGGCAGTATGACAACAATTTCCACATCTACCTCATTGGGTAACAATGGAAAGGGGAAGAAGTTGGGTGCAATGTTTGATAATTATGGCAAACAATTGTCTTCTCTTTCAGTTTTTTCACCCATTTCCTTTAATTTCTCAAGCAGAAGAGGGACTCTGAGATTACGCGACAGAGAGAAGGTAGTTAATACAAGAGCTATGGAAAATGAGTTTTACTTCAACAAGGATGGCTCAGTGACAAAAAAATTACAGGTCAGAGAAAAAATTATGTTTAAAGGAAGGTCACATGCACGTGAAACTTCACTTGCGGTGGATCTTTCCTTGTCCACTTATATTCGATTTTAGTGTGTTATTTTAATTTTTCATGGAGGGTTGTTTTGGCATATGGTATGGCGTTCAATTGCACACTTACCGAAAGCATTGTCAATTTGTCTTGCAGGCGGTGTGAACAAACTTGCTGATCTTGTTGAAGTCACCCTTGGGGTGAAGGGAAAAATGTTGTCTTGGAAAGCAAGCATGGTTCTCCGAAAATAGTTAATGATGGTGTGACAATAGCTAAGGAGGTAATTTGTAGATGTGTGCTCTAGTTTTCTTTTTAACGTTGTATTAGTTCCCCCTCTTAAATGTCTTAGATTTGGTAGGCATAATTTGAAAACTCAAAGGTGAAAGGAAACATATTTGTTACCCAGTGATCTACTTCGCCTATGGACTAGCCACATTAGAGTAATGCATAAGGCTTTTCACAACAATAAAAGGAAAGGGTTATGGCTGAGTCAAATTTTATTGTTATTGACAGTGTAATGAAATGTATCTCAATGCTATGGTTTTGGCATTTTTATTGGTTGAATTAGAGGACCCAGTTGAAAATATTGGGGCCAAGTTGGTAAGGCAAGCTGTGGCAAAGACAAATGATTTAGCTGGGGATGGAACCACAACATCTGTTGTTCTTGCACATGTTGGAATATTGAAAAATTCCAGAACAATGAATGGAGAATAAATCTCCCTTCTTTTAACACAGAGAAAATAAAATTTCTTTGACAGGAGACAGAGTTTCAATACTTTGAAAACAAACTTCTATTCCCTTCAATAAATCAAAAAAAAACTATTACACTTCTTCCTCACTGAGAGGGATTACAAAATTATGACTGCTACAAAACGCAGTGCATAAAACCAACTCACTGTCTGTTCAAAACAAACATACTCTGTCCCTAAAACACTCTACTGTGTTTTTCACTTTCGCACTGTTGTGCATACACACTTAAAAAGTTACACTCAGTCTTTCACTTTTTACACACTGATGTGTAATAAAAATTTTACGTACTATCTATAAAAAAAATTGCCAAGCTTTTTGTCCTTTTTATTTTTATATGTCGTAACATATAAAACATATTAAAATAAACCCTCTTTTTAAAAAAATAAAATTAAAACTAAATTCTATGGCCCACCTTTCATTTTGCATATGATATATATATAACATATGTTTAAAACATATGTATATATTAAAGCATACATAAAATTAAATTATCAAAACATTAAAGAACCCTTTCCGTCGGACTTCAAAAGTCTGAATAGATTGAATTTCAAACCAAATTAGCGTTCCAAAATGGGATGCTGACGTCTGCCTAATTTGTAACGCGAATTCTCAATGCAATGTGCCTTATAAAAAATTCGGGTCCGGTTTTCAGGTTTTCAGATTCCCTTCAATTTCATGTGATCCAATATTAATGCTCCACGTGTCCTCCTTTTGAATTTACAAAACTGGGGGGTAAATTTCTGGTTGGTGAATTGCGTTAATGCTGGTTGTTGTGATTAAATACAATCCTGTACAGAAATATGGCTGCGGCCGTCTACAAAAAAAATTTGCAGGAATTTTAAATGTTGAATTAAATTTCTGGATTATGTGGAAGTTCAAAGAGTGACATAATCCCTTCCCTGCAACTAATTTCTAAGATAGTGGAAAGTATGGTGAGAGGAAAATGATGGGATTTACAATCAACCATATTCACTTTGAAAACAATGGGGAATTAAGAGACCATTATACCTAACAAGTCCTTACAAATATTGAAGCCAACGCACAAATACATGACAACAACCTTTATACGAGAAATATTTTATTTGAGTAAGGGAATAGCAGTTGTAACTTAAGGTTGCAACAATGGTTCCATAAAACAATTACTTGTATCCGACTGCAGTAACTATGGATTAAAGTTGCAACCAATGTGGCTTGAGGTTGCAGAAGTTGTGACTTGGGGATGCAACATTTGCGACTTAGAATAAAACACATTATATATCTATATATATATATATATATATATATATATATATATATATTAAGAGATTATTATACCTGAAAAATACTTGTCAATATTGAAGTTGAGGCATCGATACACGGTAACAATCTTTATACGGGAATTATTTTATTTGAATAAGGGAACAATAGCTGTAACTTAAGGTTGTAACAACGGTTCCATAGAACATTTTCTTGTATCTATTTGCAGTAACTATGCGTTAAAGTTGCGCCAACTATGGCTTGAGGTTGTAGGAGTTGTGGCTTGGGGATACGATATCCGCGACTTAGAATAAAAAATATTATATATGAAAGAAAGTATATATATTAAGAGATCATTATACGTAACAAGTCCTTGTAAATATTGAAGTTTACGCATAGAGACACAACAACAACCTTTATACGAGAATTATTTTATTTGAGTAATGGAACAACAACAGTAACCTAAGGTTGCAACAATGGTTACATAAAACTATTGCTTGTATCTAGTTGTAGTAATTGGGTGTTAAAGTTATAGTAGCTATGCCTATGACTTAGAATAAAACAAATTATATATATATATATATATAGAGAGAGAGAGAGAGAGAGAGAGAGAGAGATTAGAAAATATATTACAACAATATTTATTTAACTAGTATGTTAAAAAAATAAAATTTACTCAGTCGCAGGTGTGGGGGCATCTGGAAAGGTATGGATACCAATCCATTTAGAATATACATGGCATTAACACCAAAATCCGTGATTATTTTTTGAATATGGAAGATGAAAAACAAGAGATACATGCCTAAACAAATTAAGAAATGCTACTATTTTGATCACTCACACATTTACATATGCTATTGTCTACGCACCTTCTATTGGTGGACGATGTTATCCTATTTCTTGCAGGATATAGTAGATAGGACCAGTATGTGAAGACTCATTAGAGCTCTAAAATCATTTTGGGTTTCATTTGGAATATAAGTAAACCTACTCAAGTCTACCATCACTTTCAATGATTTGGAAGATATGTTAGAAAAAACAATCAACCAAGTGCACCCATTTCAAATACTTGGGATTTATGTTAAGATTTAATGACTATAGGTATGGAGATTAGTTCTTTCCATATCAAAAAGTGGGAAAAATAATCACAATATGGTTATCCTTGGGTGGCACATTAACCTTAGTAGTGTCCATACCAGGATATTGGCATTCCCTAGCTTATATTCTTGTTGGTATCTTGGAAAATATTAGAAAAAAATGCTTTCATTTTATCTAGAAGGAAAGGAAAAGAAAATGAGGCATCCCTATAGTAAAATGGAAATGGATTTCCAAGCCAAAAATCACATGATTCGTTGGATACTAAAGAATATTCATCATTTTTGGAAAGCATTATTTTCCAAGAGTCTTTGGAGAATCATAAAACATTTAGGCTTGTGGCAGGATGTAATAAAATCAAAGTAAATAGGCAAAATTTCATATAAGGATAAATTTACAAAAGTTCCAACAGTTCTTCCCACCATTTATCTTCTGGTATTCTGGTCCGTTGAAGTTTTCTCAATGTTTCATCAGCCTCAGTATATCTGAAAAAGGTAGGCTGAATTGGAAACAAATGTTTTACTTCATGCTCAAGATAAAATAAAATTTCCAATTTGTCATGAATATTTTTTCCTGTTGGCAATGCTGCTTCGGATGTACTGGTTGAAGAATTGGCTTGATTGTCAGCATACTTGTCCAATTTTTCAACATAGCTTTCAAGGTCCATTAGTTTATCATCTGAAACTATAGGACTGAGAAATCCTTTTTTCAAAAAAATATCAAATCTTTCTTTGAAGGCAAAGATTTCTTCTTGCATATCTGAGCACCTTCATTCTAGATTCTGCATAAGGTATCTCTTAGTAAAAACTCTTTTTATTTCCAAAATTGTTCCGGTCCTGTCTTGAATACCAAGTTCTACAAGTTGGTGTCTGGTTTGAGTGTTTAGAAACTGTATGAGTTGATTGGCTTCCTCAGTTATATTTCCCAATTCTTCTCTTGTACTTTGAACTTCTTCTATAGCCAATTTGACTAAATCATTCTATTCAACATAATCTGAATTGAAGACCAGACATCCTTTATTGATTGGATAATGTTGTCCCAAAGAATTTCATTTATTTCCTTTAAAGGTTTCTCCAATGTGAGATCCTTTTCCAATGCTTTAACCAATTTTTCTAATCTTTTGACCTCTCTTGTTTTATCAGCAACACTCATTTTTGAGAGATCATATCTTTGTTCTAAATTAGTAAGCTGTAAATTTGTGTGCTGGAGTTCTGTTACTTGAAGTTTCAATTCATTCATTGACTTCATTAATTCTTCAGAACTCAAATTGGAAGTATTTACCTATGATAGCTCTGTTGGCTGACCTGTTGTGGATGTACCTGTACCTGTAATTGCCTCTGTTGTTGATGCTGGAATAGTAGACTACTTGTTCTTTAATGCCTGTTCAAGCTCTTTTTCTATTTCATTTAGTTGCTCATTCAATTTCAAAAGCAAGTCCATCATTTCTTCTTCAAAATTTTTCTTTATCATCTCTTCATTTTGTGGATGTCTTGAAGCTGGCAATTTCAACTGCTTTCTCAAAGCTGCAATATCATCATCTTTTTTCTTGATTAGGGCCTCTATAACTTTGACATCTTTAGGATTGTGACCCAATCCAATGATTATTTCCTCCAATGTCTTTATCCTGTTGTCTTTGGCCTGAGAAGAGGCTTTTTCAAGTTGCAATTGTGCAGTAGTGTTCTCCAAAGAATCCTGCAACTTCTAAGTTGCCATTGCTTTATCAGTCAGAGTAGAATAGATCATTTCACTAGTCTGCTTATGTAACTCAATCTGATCTAAAGGATGAATATCCTTTGCTAAGACTTAAAAATTTGTTCTAATATAATCTGCAGCTGTTTGAGGCTGCTGCACTTTTGGTTTGAAGTGACTCATTATCATTTTGCCTTGTTGAATGTCATAAGCTGACATCAATATTTCTTGATTCTTAGGAGCCATCTTCAAATACTGATTGTAAACCTGGAGTCTTAGTGGATCATTCCTGGCTTTTTTATTGATAAAGTTTTTCTTTATATCTCCTGCATCTTTAATTGGTGGTTTGAAAGAAGATATTTCAACACTCGGTTGCTTTTGCAGCTCTTTTCTCTGTAAAGTAGTGGATGCCCCATTGACTGCACCTGTTTGTTGACTATCCAAATCTTCTCTCTGGCTATCAGGAATTTCCTGAAAAAAATCTACTTTTGGAAGAGGATTTAATTTTTGTCTTTTAGCATGAGTCTGTTCTGAAGATCCACCAACAAGGGTAGCAACTTCAGCATCTCTCTTCTTGCCTTTTTCTATATTGATAGGAGTTTGTAAAATTGAAATTTCTGGCTCATTGATTCGAATAGGAGTAATTTGTACTTGACCCTGTTCTTTAGAAGTCTCAGGTTGCTCTGTCATTGTGAATTTTTCAAATACTTGTATGTCAGGCTCCTTTTCTTTTCCTTTAGATTGTACTATGGCTAATGCACTGATCTCCTGTAAATTTTGTTGAGAAGTCCCTGCAGAAGAAGGACCAATACCTGGTATCTGCACCTGTCCAAAAGAGTCTAGGTCAAGTATTTTCTCAAGGTATTTCATTACATTTTCAACATTGACCTGCTCACTATCCTCCTCTACCAATGTTCCTTCCATCCATTTATCCATATTGGCATATTGTTCAATTTCTGGAATTTTGTGATGAATGTATGGTGATAGTTTATTTTTCATTCTTCTATCACAGATAAAGCTATTTGGGTCATAAGGCACCCAGTAAAAACTTTTTTGTAATCTGGGATATTCTTCTAAGATTCTATCTGCTTCTTTTCCAACATCTCTAGAGTTACAAATAAAGGGACCTAATTGACTTTTGATCCTGAGTTGAGCCTTTTTCTTTGCATTGCAGAAATGAACTATATATGAGTTAATCATCTGCCTGAAATACTCTAGTGCAAAGAGTCTCATGGGGACATATTTGGGCAACTTGAATGGGCACAATTCACATCCATATATTCTGATCTCATTGTGATTTTGATACAAGTACCAGTCACCTACCCTATATTGTTTTGAGAGCTGTAGAATTTTCTTGATTTCATTATTGACTCTAGGAGGGGAAACTCCTGTTAAAAAAGTGGTTGTAGGGTGTACAAATAGGTCAATAAAATCATTATAGGAGTAAGGAGAATCATAGGAATTATGGGTGATGGCAGACCAAAATATCACAGACCTAGGATTTCCTTTGGCATCAAGTTTCTGAACATGTAAAGGGAAACTTTATGATTGGTAATAAATCATGAGATGATATATAACAGAAGAATATTTGAACACTTTTTCATTCTCAAATCTCATGAACTGATCATGGATTTTATCAGCAATGTAGGATGCAAAATCATACTTGACAGCAGGGGACTGTCCAGGGATAAATATAGACAACAATACTAGGGTTAATTGATCAACATATTCACTATTATTGAAACCCATGATAAAGGATATCATATTCAGAATAAGCCTGCCCACATCAGTGAAAAAAGTATAACCATAGGGGGGAGGGCCTTTGGGCTGATGCTCTGGTAACATGAAGGTTTGACAAATGCAATTTAACTCTTCATGGGACAAATTGGCAGACTTTTCAAGTAATTCTCCCATGGACAGGGGAGTGAGGGCTTGACCAGGTTGAAATTGCAACATTTCATTTATCAACTGAGTAGTGATTGGGAAAAGGATGTTCTAACTCAGGGACAAAACTGCTCTTTGATTGGGGTCATAGTTTGCATGGCAGTAATGAATTAACTCAGGAAAAATATGGACTAAGGGGAGAAGATACATGGGGAGATTGGATTCCCATAATCCAATAATATTAGAACCATTTATAAAGTTATCTCTACAGCGGCAAAAGGTTCGAAGAGGATTATCACTAAGAACGAGGTCTTTAATTTGAAAATCTCTATCTGCTAGGGGAAACTAGTCTAAATCTCTATGAGGGGCATTCAAAGGTGCGACATTCAGAGCCACTAGAACATCCACTTCTGGTTCTTGTGGATTCAGAAATGAATTTCGGTTTTTTGTGAATAACAAACACAATTACAAGTTTTTGGAATGAAATTTACAATTCTGGTGATTGAACAAGACCAAATTGAACTTTGTTTCTGTCTTTCATGCGGAATTTAAAACAAAAGCTAGGATTTCACAGAGTTTTAATAGGAATTGGGGTAAATACCTGTTTTTTGGGAGATGAACAGTGATTAAATAGGTACAGGCTATAGCGTACGAACTCTGGATTAATGGTATGCAATTGTCTTCAGCAAAATATAGTTGATGGCACTTGACAGTTTGTTTTTGAAATTCTCTGCATGAGACTTTGGTTGTTCACAGAATAATGAAAATGACGCGGGCAAAATTGTTTTATTCACAAAGTCCAAAGGGTGACGGGGTTTTATTTATTTATTTAATGGATGACGTCAACAGGTACGGAGGATGAGTCATGGGAGGCAAGCGGTAAGCGGTTTCCATCGCACCGCTTTTGGGGAAAAGTGGTTTTGGGCGGAGGGCGAGCGATTCCATAGAATGATTGACGCCTGTCATGGCACTGTTTGAAAACCACCGGGCCATCGCGTGTTATTGTTCGGACGCGGATGGCTAGCGATATCATTAATAGCCATTGATCTCAGATGGGTTGATCGAACGGCGATGGGGACGTGGAAGTGACGGGGATTTAATATGGAGGGCCCGACGCAATTAAACGTTAATTAATCTCATCGGGGGGAATCTAATTGGCGGAGTTAATTAATCGTGAGGATTAATCAATTTGTTTATAAAAATGCAGAAAAGTGATCGGGAAATGATTTAACCAAGGTTAGCGGTTAAGGGAGGTATTCGGGATTTTACAAAGGGTTTATAGTTTTAACCTTGGGAAAGGGAGTCGGGGGATTAAAATACACAGGGGAAGAATTATTTTTGTATTAAAACACGTAATAAAACATGTTTTAATTATTTTTTCAATATACTTTTATTATATGATAATTAAATCAGATTAATCTAATTAACATAGGGGGTGGAATTTAATATTACAATATATTTAGCCAAAGGGGGCATAAAGTGGGTTTTTTATTTAAACATGTGGGAATAAATAACTTTGGCTAAAATTTATTAATGGGTTTTTGCGGATATTATATAAAAAGGAGTTATATATAATAGGAGAAGGTTATTTTTGTAAGGATTTAATACATAAAATCAATGTTAATATGACAAGGGGACAATGTAAACTCAGAATACATTAATATAACTAAGAAAGTGAAGATTTAAAAGCAAATTGCACTATAATCATTTCATCACTTAGACTTAGCATAAAATGTGATTTTGAGGGTTTTTTATGAAATAATGCATAATTTTCCTAAGTAAATTGGGATTTTACTTAGGAAAAGATGTTTAGAAATGAGTGAATGTTATGAAGAATGACTTCAAGTACCTAGGCTTTTCCAATACAAAAATCTTATTGAATCAGGTAATACAAAAATGCCAATGAAGCCAATCAAGTAGCTGTAACAATAAATGGATAACTTGATTTCTTGTGATCAAAATTGGAAGTATATTATGATCATGTGCCTTTATAATAAATGATATGATGTGTAAATTCCACTTTTGATGTATTTGATCCTTATAGAGAAAACATGTTTGCAAATTTGGGCTAAAAATATTCTCCATATAATCTGATATAGGATCAATAAAAGTATGATGTATGTTATTTACTTCTAGGCCTTCAATGACTGGTTGCTCAGTTGTATTCTGAATATTAAGCCTTGAAACTATTTCTTCTGTCTTGTGTTTGAAAGAATAATCATCCTCAATATGCAACTCAAAAGATAGTACAATTTCCTCTTGCTTAGGAGAAGGAAGATTTTCAAAGAATTCTTTAGAATTTCGGAAATTGTATGACTGAATTTGAGAATGCAAAAGTTTAATTTCATTTTCATAATTTTCAAAAATTATCTCAAGAACACATATTTTTAGTTTGGGAGAATATTTTCTTGATTTCAAAAGAAGAAATAAAGCTCTTAAAAAATCCTCATCAAGCTGAAGTTCTAATATCTCATCCCTCAAAATAGCTAGTGATTGTTTTGTGAAATTATCATAATTATCGTCATACTGATCATGTAAGTCTAAAAAATATTCTAAGAACCTTGATTTTCTTAGGAATAGGTCATTTTGTAATAGCTTACATCTTTTGAGGCTCCAACTTCACTCCTTCCTTTAAAACAATATGAACCAAATACTCGAATTCTTATTTCCCAAAAGCACATTTGGATATTTTTACATAAAAATGATTGTTCTCAATAATTTATTTAACTTTTCCACATGTTTAGTGTGGTATTCCCATGATTTATTATAAATATGTGTATTATCAAAGAAAACCAACACAAATTTTATAAGATGGGATCAAACAAAATTGTTCTTAAGTCGAGCCCGCCGGACTTCAAACGGTGATAAACCATAATTCAAACCAAATTCGCGTTCCAAAATAGCTTGCTGACGTCGGCCAATTTTGTGACGCGAAAACCAAATGAATTCCGCCCTAATATTTTTCGGGTCCGAAGTTGGGCTGGCGTACGGAGGGAGAGTTGTGACGCAAATTTCTTATCAAATTCGCCCTAATATTTTTCGGGTCCGGATTTCCACTGCGCGAGCGGCCCAAACAAAGATCCGCTCCAATCAATTTCTGCCACGTGTCCTCAATAAAAACTTGCCCTGCTCCCAGCTGCGGGTGCATTCGATGGCGTTTAAGGCGATGGGACATGGATGTGGCGATTTCATATCAATCGCATTAAGATTTAACGCTGTTCAATTAAATTCCAAGGTTTTCACAGCAAATTGCATTAAATTTTAACACTGTTCAAGATTGGACCTCCACTCCCGTTAGCGATTCTGCATGCTCCAATATGATCCGGCCTTCGGCTCTCATTAATGATCAGAGATTAATTATGACGAGCATCCTTCGATTGCATTGCATTGATAAAATGGCATTTCGCTATGGTTTTTCAGACGAGCCGATTGCTGGGTTACACTGCCTGTTCACTGTGACGAGAAGGAGAAGTGGCCAGCTAAACTGCTGCTTAGACCTTACTGCATATATGCATTTCTCTCGGTCTGGTCCTTGTCTGTCTTCCTCTGTTTCTTGGAATTATGCTTCTTCGTCTCCTCTTGTGCCCACTGCTGAGACTGCACCCATGCCTCGCCTGCGGCATAGGATGCGTTGCCGCAGGGGGAGCACTAGAGGTCAACCCCTGCGCGCTCCCTCGAGCCCCTCAACTGAGTCATCTTCCCAGTCCAGTGATTATCACGCAGGTCGCTATCCAGATACTAGAAGTGGGCGGGGTCGGGTTGTAGGATCTGGCCATCGTATGGGCTCCCCTGCTCCACATTTCCCCAGTGCTTCACTTTCTCCCACGACGCGCACTGCGCATTTTTCCTTTAATTTCTCTTTGAACCGCCCACGCATCACAGCGACAATTACTGTGGTTTTCCGGGAGGAGGTCCAGATGGAAGAACAATGCACCCGTCTGGCGGGAATGAGCTCAGAAAAATCCGGTCAGCATTCAGGCCTTCAGGAGGGGAGCGGTGGCACGACTGTGGAGGTAGCACCTAGCGATCCTGGACCTTCCGAAGGATGGTGCCGAATCGTCGAGGAGTCGGAGGAGTAGTTTGGTTAATTTGTTTTTCTTGCTTCGTGGCCCACTTAATTGGGCTGCTTTTAGATTATATTACTGTGCTGGACCTCTGTAATATTTCTGAATTCTGTAAACGTTCAAGACTGGTTTCCTCGTATGAGGGCAGTCTTCTTAATTTTTTGATTTTTTGATGACAAATTTGCCATGAGTCTGGGCAATGTTTTTGACTTTGGTGTAATTTTATTCCCACTGTTAATAGATTAACTTTACTTAGAAAAAAAAAATGTTGCCCTGTTTCTATTTTAAACCTATTTTTTGAAATACAGAGCCATGTTTGTATGATTGTTTATAGTGGAAGCACTGTGGGGTGGTTTATTATATTAATATTTCACGGTCGAATTATGTTCATAACAATTGGAAAAAAAAAATGTTGCCCTGTTTCTATTTTAAACCTGTTTTTTGAAATACAAAGCCATGTTTATATGGTCTACGTATTATACTCTTTCTCTGTATATCTACAGGAACCTTTTTGCTATGAACAGGGTGGATGTTGTAGCGGGCTACTAATGGAAACAAGCGAGCCTGAACCTTACATCTCGGATGCAACAGATGGTTACCAATACTCCTCACATGATTAGCGTTTTTCTCTGTTCAAGGATTTTGGGTACTTTAATTTGTATTTGGAACAATGGACGTCTGTACTCTATATGTTGCTTTACTATTTTACATACTGCTATTTCACTTTCTTATATATGCCTTGGGCATATTTGGATGCTTTCTTAGATTGTCGATAATCTCCATGTGGACCGTTATTGGGTTTTATATCATGTCCCTGTATGTGACATGGGGTATTTTTCTATCATTGTGTGGGGTGGGACTTCCACTTTTCTGGATGGATATTTGGGTTCCAATCTTCAAATGTGAAAATGTAATGACTTCATGGGCTGTTTTAATTCATATAATATATTCAAAACAACGTTTTTTCTCTTGTGAAAAAAAAATGATTAATGTTTATCACTCTGCCTTCAAAACTAGTGATGTTGGTTTATTGATATGGTCTGATGGTCTTTTTATATTTTGGACATATCACACTCCTCACATGATTAGCATTTTTCTCTGTTCAAGGATTTTGGGTACTTTAATTTGTATTTGGAACAATGGACGTCGGTACTCTATCTGTTGCTATTATTCTACATATTGCTATTTCACTTTCTTATAGATGCCTAAGACATATTTGGATGCTTTCTTAGATTTTCGATAATCTCCATGTGGACCGTTACTGGGTTTTATATCAAGTCCCTGTATGTGACATGGGGTATTTTTCTATGATTTTCTGGGGTGGGACTTCCACTTTTCTGGATGGATATTTGGGTTCCAATATTCAGATGTGAAAATGTAATGACTTCATGGACTATTTTACTTCATATAATATATTCAAAACATCATTTTTTCTATTGTGAAAAAAAAAATGATTAATGTTTATCACTTTGCCTTCAAAACTAGCGATGTTGGTCTATGTTGCTGGTTTATTGATATGGTCTGATGGTCTTTTTATCTTTTGGACATATCACACTCACATGATTAGCATTTTTCTCTATTCAAGGATTTTGGGTACTTTAATTTGTATTTGGAACAATGGACGTCGGTACTCTATATGCTGCTTTACTATTCTACATACTACTATTTCACTTTCTTATAGATGCCTCGGGCATATTTGGAAGAGCGACGCATGTTTGGAAGCGAAGGAAAAAGTGTCGGTAGTGTGACACTTTGTAAATGCGTTGGAATTGTGACGGCATGGTAAACCACGCTTTTCCCATCCTCGAACTGTCGCTCTTGCGACGACTATATGTCAGAATAACGATGATTTGGCCGTCGGAAATTGCGCCAAATTTTCTAGTGTAGAGACAAAATCAATAATCCATAAATATAGAAGACATTATTGGTTTTCAAAATCCATAAATATGGAAGAAATTATTGGTTTTCAAAATCCATAAATATGGAAGACATTATTGGTTTTCAATAAAGATAAATGATACCACAAAATTCCTTGCATCCTTCCTTTTCTTTTCATGTCATAAAAAGTTGATTGATTGTAAAGTGGCTTTGGAGAATTCGGAAGGATAAATCTATGGAACCATAAGTAAGCCAAGCTGTCTTATATCAGGTTTACCAAACTATAAAAGTGGCACTCAAAGGAAAGGTTTCAAACTACAACACTTCCTAATAACTCGCTTTAAAAGAATTGATCTGATTCACTACTCTCTTAATGTTCACTTAGTTGAACCTCAGAAAAATATTGTTTAGCTTGCATTCTAGAAGGATCATTCCCACCTAAGAATTTATAAAGTTATTGCAAAGGAAAAGTTACCTCTGTGATCATTGATAATGCACACTCTATAGCACCCACTGCTGTAAAGTTTATTTCTTTTCAAAGTTTATGATTGTTTGTAGAAACTCGAACACATAGTACAATATCAATTTCTCTCCAACCTCCTATGCCATATTTATCAAATTGCAGGTCCAGATTCGTTCATTGTATTTTTGGAAGTTGGTGGAAAATTTTTAAATACATATTTTATTTTTTTGTTCATGAATTGAGGAATGTGAAATTTCAACCGATAGCTAGATTGCTCCTTACTCTTCAGAAATTTAATTTTTCTGTTCATGAATTGAGGAATGTGAAATTTCAACCGGTAGCTAGATTGCTCCTTACTCTTCAGAAATGTCACATCTCAATGTTATCACATACGTTTGAAGATGATTTCATTTTAAAGCGGGAATGTTATCACATACGTTTGCAATGTGGTGTTTGGAAATCTGCTCAACAGTGACCTTTAAAGCGGGAATACCCATCGTTACAGGGGAATGAAACTAAGTAGAATGAGGGATATGATCCGGCTCATCTCGTTCCTAATGTTTCTAAAACTGTACAATCTATATTGCAAATTGAATGTTGAAACCAGGAACAGAGCATATAGGCATCTCTCTACCAAAGATTACCCTGTCCTTCATTGGAAGAGGTGGACTATTATCTACTAACAATGGAGGTTACTCTGAATCGTGTGATTAATAGAACAATGATTATGCCTGAAGATATTGAATAATTTTGGACCAATTTACAGATGAGCAGATAAACATTGATAATGAAAGAAGGTTGCAAACTGCTTAATAAAGATAATATCACCATGTCAAGTTTCCTAAATTTGCACTCTTCTAAGCTGGAATGTTTTTTAGGACAATTATTTGAAAGTGCTAATGACCCGCTCATATAAAATTAACGGACTTGAGAAAGACTCTATCTTATCCAGCAAACGGGACAAGTACGAGACTGTAGGATAAGTATTCAGGGTATGATCAATAAGAAGTTACAAAAGGATTTGAAAGCAATTCTTACAAAAATTTGGGAGGTTTTGAACAACTTCTCCTTCTATAAAGCCTACAACATACTCAGACAATTCAATAGAAAGGTGGAGACATAGGAAAATAAAGGTTGTTTTGTTGGTACAGGGCAATCAATTCTCAATGAAATTGAAGTCTGCAAGTAAATATGGCCATGATTTTAACATGTGCAAACACAAGTTTATATAGAACAACAGGTGCTGAATGTACTCGACTGTAAAAAAGGATCAAAAAAATGATTTGCAGCCCCAATAAGAAGTTACACAAGAACATGGAATTGAAATCAGTTTTCCTGTTTGATAATATGTGCACATGATGATGTAGCATACAAAAAGCACATAGTTGTTTCATTTTCTAAAGCTAGCTAGAAGATTTTAGCTATATGTCCTATACTACGTTGTAAATTTCCACAAAGAGTTTTTCGGAAAATCTGCTGATGGTTCAAACATAGGAATTTTCTTATTGTTTCTTCTCAGGTTTGAAATAAATTGGAAGAAAACTAAGTTAGTACATCCCCTGGCTTTACATCCATTGAAACAAATTGGAAGAAAACTGCGTTAGTACATCCCCTGGCCCCAATTGAAAGGTTTTCATTTTATTTGACAATAAGAATGTTGCATTCTATCTATGGTGGCATACTACCCAGAAGCTGACCTTCAAATAAAATAAGCAGAACATAAATATACGTGAAAATGAACTTCAGCCTGCTAAAATTTGCAGCCCAAAAATGCAACACACAAAACAGAGACTCCAGCACTAAGCATAAATAAAAACAAAAGTAATAACTAAACTGAAGCTATCCAGAACCAACAGTTCCATGAGGTTACTATCATTAGCACTGGACAAGTATAAGATACAAATGACCACAAAATTCCCCTGAATGTAAACATCAAGAGCTAGAAAAGCTACATTTGCAATGTGGTGTTTGGCAATCCGCTCAACATCAACCTTTAAAGCGGGAATACCCATCGTTACAGGGGAATGAAACTAAGTAGAATGACGGATATGATTTGTCTCATCTTGTTCATAACGTTTCTAAAGCTGTACAATCTATATTGCAAACTAAATGTTGAAACCAGGAAGAGAGCATATAGGCATCTCTCTACCAAAGATTACCCTGTCCTTCATTGGAAGTGGTGGACTATTATCTACTACCAATGGACACCAACTGCTTTGACCCCTCTATTAAGCACAAACAATCCCAGTGGGAAGGGAAATTCTCCAAATCACATACATGTACTTGGTAGACCTCTATCAGCACATTCCTCAATAGTAAATACTAAATATATAGTAGTATAACCTCTGTAGGCCCTTAAACAAAAATACAGCTGTACAGACAAAATCATCAACTAAACGAAATAACTGAAAAGCAAGAAAAGCAACGCTTAAGAAAATATAGGTCAGCACCCATGTGTACACATCGAAAAGGAAACCACAGATCTTCTCTTCATAGATTCCTTCAGAATCCCCAAAAAAACGTAACAATGGAGGCAGAGAAAGCGAAGGGACCGAAACTGAACAAAGAAAATGAGCAATATTATTTCTGTGGAGAGAAGGTTTCCAATTTAGAAATATGTAGATTGAATGGGTGCTGAATGTAGTTAAGTTATTAACATTATCAAACCTAAAAAAACACTCACATAAACAAACAAGTCCCTGCTCAGCAATTCTAACACTCTACAAAAGCCAAAGTGCAAAATGTGGGACAGAGAATGACCCAAGACACAATACCATAAACTTCAGTAATAATTGATGATGGCGTGCAGCAACTCAGCATAATGAACAAAAACTATGATCTAAACTTCATTTCAATTGACCAGATATGGCAGGAACTACATTACTGCGTCCAAATTTTAGCTACCATAAAGGATGGACACTGAACGCCATATGCAGACTGAACGGGTTATGAATGCCATACCTAACAACAGTGACCAGCACTAGAGGCAAACTAGAATAGACTGCAACAGTCAGCAGTAATCACAGGAAAACTGCAACAGACGCAGCAGTCAGCAACAATTTTCTTCAGTTCTTCACTATAACAGACAATAGCAGATGAGATAGATAAGAATGAATAAAAGAAAGACATTTAAAAGACAATATAAAAACTACCAGAACAAACTAATAACTACCAATCTTGCTGCTTGTTCCAACTGCGGCTGCAGCTCTACCTCCTCATTCTTCCAGCTGCCCCTTCTTTGCAGCAAATGAGTGACTGATTAATGTTGGAAATTCCATATTAAGGTTTTTGGTTATGTTTGTTTTTTTAACTGTTTTATATCTATGGCTCACCTTTCTTCAATCGTATAACAAGACATCTGACGATCAACAATAGTACACATAGGCAGGTAGGAAAGTTGTTTTCAAATAATAACGCCTTACAGCGTAATTATAGAGAATCAAATGATTTTATCATGCTTCTATTATCTGCAGTCCATGTTAATGTCACATTTTATTATTATTATTATTATTTTTCCTAGATATTTATTGTTTTGAGAAAAAAATTTAGTTCTAAAATTTTAAAACAGTTTTTAATTCTAATAAATAGATTTTAAACACTATAAAATTAGTTAAATCAAACACCTCCACCAATTAAAAATTTGAATTTAAAAAATTCAAAATTTAATTTTTAATTAAAAAAATATATATTAATTTTACAAAAACTTTATTAATCTTTGCAAATAGTTTTAAAATTTTTGCAAATTAATTAAGAATCAATGTTTTTTGACTCAAATTGATTACAATATAACTTGCCTAAGGCAGGTATAATAAGGGAATCTAAGAAATTTAAGGGATGTTATAATGATAACATTAATAATAATACTACAGATCATGAGGAGCTAAGAGTCACAAGTATATCCCTCTATCAGCTCTCCACAACCATTAAAGAATTGTGCTTCGGCATGATGTTCTCTCAAGAATATTGGAGGCTTTGGAAAACACTCTAATAAAATTCTTTGACATTTCATTATGTTTTCTCCCGCATCTCAAGTGTTGGGTCAACAACCTAGAAAACAACAAAAGAATGTTAGAGAAGAAGCTGACATCTATGGGCACACAACACCAACCAGTAGGGATGCTCCCAAAATATGGGAAAAGATCCTCTATTCTTATCCTAACCAACCTCCTGAAAACCCACTTGGCACTCCAAAATGGCTCTCTTATTCCTCCATCAAACTAATTTGTTCTTTGTCATATGTCTCTTTGTTTTCACTACAATTCTTAGAATTTTTTTGATTTTTTGGTCCTAAATTGTACTCATGTCTTCAATATGGTGACACGGTTTTACTATTACTCACAATTTATGATAACTAAAATAAAGAAACATTGTAATATTGAGCATGTTAGCTATTTAATTTGGGTCTCCTGGGTCATGTAGACTCGCTCTACTTTTTTGTTTGTATGTCAATTTGAGCTGAAAAGTGTGCTTTTGCAATAGGAAGACAATCCAGAAATTAGTTGTATGATGTATCTTAAGCAAAGTATCACTCCATTAACCTTTCATGGAGAATTTTGTAATTCCTCTATGAGCCTTGGCCACATTTTTTCTAATAAAAAATCTACAAGTGTTTGTTATAATAAACATTAATAATATTAGTAAAATAATATTATAAATTGAAGTTATAACTATAGTATTAAATTAATGATATAGTAATGAACTAATAGTAATTATATTAACTCAAGTGCCACACGAAAATGGAAACAAAAATTGTTATAATAAATACTAATAATGAGATTAAAAAGACCATAAAATGATAGTAATGATAATAAAGCTTAAATAGAAGAAGATAAAAGGAAAATATATATATATATATATATATATATATATATATATATATATATATATATATATATAGCGAAAGGAAAAACGAAAATGAGTAGAAAGAGTAAACCTAAAGGATGAGAGTAACATAATAACCAAGTCAAAATAAATTAAAGAATGGAGAAGATAACATAAGGGATGACATGGAAAAAGAGAGTGGTGAAAGAAAACAACTACAAGAGAAAGAAGGGGTTATATAGACATGTACCTAAATGTTAACGTAGGGATCAAAATTCCATTGATCTTCTACCCTTCATCTCTATTGAATGTATTAGGGAAATTTTCTATTTCAATTGATTCATGAAGTTTTCAATGATGACAATGATTAACTCTAGCTAGAATATTGGCATACTTGATACAGATATGGTGGTTTGTATTTTCATAGTGTCCTTCGAAGGCAGAGGTATTGGATCAATTATTCTTGAGGAGAGTGGAGAGACCTTGAATCATGTTCTTCATGGAATGGCCTATTTCTCCCACATAGTTCTTACCACAAGAGCAAGGAATCAAGTATACACATTTCTTATTGGTAGGGTCTATGGGATCTTTGACCAATAAAAGAGAGTTTTGAATGGTGTTGAAAGGTTTGAAGGTGTTGAAGGTGGTCACAATATTATTTTTCTTCAAAATAAAATAAATTTTGTCTATAGTTTCTCGAATATAGGGGAAGTAAACCTTGGTAACTTCATTGCTTATTGTCTTCTTTCCTTTAGGTCCCTATTGTCGCTGCTTAAAATACCTCCAAAATATTCACTACATTCGAATTTTGGAGCCTATTATCACTATCGTATCTAATGTGTCACCTTGATCATAAAACGTCGTCTCATGATATTCTATGTGTTTCAAGTATTCTTGAGTGGTCTCAAGAGTCGTCAAATTGATTAGAACATATTTATGTGCATTTCATGGTCGTAACATATTTGTTGTTGTAAAGCGACACTTTTGGGTTACAGTCCACACACTTCACTCGTTATACTTGGGGAATGCAAGAAAACTGGCATTTTGATGTATAATTATCATTTTTCAAGCTTTTCTAAGTTTTATCGATGAGTTGTTATGTGTCACACATGTTTTTATGTCTAAAACTCATCATGTTCTCTGCTTTTCCTATATCCAAGACTTATAAAAATATTTGGTTTTGAAGCAAACCCATTGAGGCCATGAGCGCATGAGCGCACCATTCGAGAACTTTTGGGGTCTAAATGGGCCTCCTTAGAAAAATTTACAACCAAAATAAACTTCATAAGAACCAATAGGATTCAAGACGATGGCATGGGGGATGATTCACCATTTTTTGGGGTAAAAAAGTAAAAAGATTAACAAATAATAAATTAATAAATTAATTTTTCAACTTGTATTTTAAACTTATATCCCTAATGGTTTACTCAAATTTTGAGTAGGAGTACTCTTTGTATAAAAAATTTAATTCCTCATCCAAGGAGTACCCATGTTTCATACTTTCAATGGACCCTGCTAAATGAAAAATGAGAAATACATGAAAAAACATGATTGCAATCACGTTTTTCATGTATTTATCATTTTTCTTGTAGCAGGGTCCATCGAAAGTATGTAGCATTTGTACTCCTTGGATGAGGAATCAAATTATTCATCCAACGAGTGTTCCTGCCCGAAATTTGAGTAAAACCTTAGGGAGATAAGTTGAAAATACGTGTTGAAAAAATAGTTTTTTATTTTTTCCCTCAAAAATTTGATGATATAATTTAATATTATTTTATAATTTCCTTAGAAGGCCCATTATACACCTTAAAATTCCCCTAATGTCTGAAGCCTTGATCAAGGATCCTTTGTTGTTCGGAAGTGTGCCATGCACCCTCCAAGAGCACAAAAAACACTCCTTAATACATCTTTCCCCTTCCTTGTCTTGAATTTCACTCTTCAAAAACCAAGCATTCCTTTGCGTGCACTCCTTCAACCTAAAGGAATGCGTCCTCCTTGATATCACTCCTTTGACCTAAAGGAATGTGCCCTCCTTGAGAGCACTCCTTCAACCTGAATGAATGTGCCCTCCTTGAGTGCACTTCTTTGACCTGAAGGAATGCACCCTCTTGAGAGCACTCCTTCGAACCAAAGGAATGCACCCTCCTTGAGAAAATGAGTGCACTTTTAAGGCATGAAGATTCCTCCTTCATCCTTCGAACTTGTGCCATGCACCCTCCTCGGCCTCTTGAGCACATGAGCACACTCCAAAGGAACAAAGCCTTATCCTTCAGCCTTCGGGAGTGCGCCATGCACCCCCCTTGGTTTATTGAGTGCATGAGCACACTCCAAAGGCATGAAGTCCCACCCTTCAGCATTGCACCCTCCATCTCTCCTTTGAGATCACAACACACTTGGGACTCCCAAAGCCTTCTCATTCATCTTTCATACTTGCACCATGTGCCTTGCCCTTATTGTCTCCTTCCCTTGAGCGCATGATGAAGCCATGAAGCCTCCTCCTCTCAACCCTCCAGCCTTTCAAAGTACGCCTATGCACCCAAAAGCTCCCTTTTCCCCTTTTGAGCACACTGAAAAGGAATCAATATAAAATTTTCAATTGAACATGGTATAATAGTATATTTTTAGGTTGATGGTTGCTTTCCATGAGTGATTACAACAATAGGTGTTTCAGGAACAACATGGAAAGAACATGCATGGAAGATTGGGCAAAGAGAAAAATCAAAGGAAGCATGGAAAGAACAAAGAACACACTTGAATCTTGATGATCAAATGACCCCAAAGACTCCATTTTATTAAAGACCATTTCGAGGGTGAAGTCATCAACAATCGAAGTAACATGAAGAATGGAGACACAATGGGCATCCATGTCAACACAGAAGAAATTCCATGTCATCAATCATTATTAGTCCCAGTCATCAAAGGTAGTGACATGTCATGTTTGTATCATATGATGATGTGTAAGTCATGATGTGATATTGTAATCTTTGTAAAGACAAAAAAGTGGAAGTCCAAGAGTCGTGTATGGACAAAAGAGCCATGGAAGTCCAAAGACATGTAATACCAAGAGTCATATGCAATTCCACAAATTATTTGGAATTCAAAAAGGAATAATAAGTCCAAACGTCATTAAGAGTTGGAAATTCAAGAGTCGTGGGGATGTGAAAGGTTATGCCTCAAGTTATATAATGATCCTCATTACTCATGAAAAGGAATTGTAAACCTGGATTCTCCCGAAAGGAATTTGAGAGAAAAATTTAGTACTTTTTTGGAGCAAGTAGTGGCTCTAATGCTCCACAATTGGAGTTAGTGGTGTTCATTATAGTTATGTATGTTAGGTATTTTGCTTCATATTGAAGCCTTCCAGGCCAACACGTTTTCACACATGGATTGTGAATGTTTCTAATATTGTTCTTTGAATGCTTATGGTTCATGTTTGCTTTCATTAGTACTGGAGCAATTGAACTATTTCGACGACTTTGGTGTTCCTTGTTGGAAATGTGTTGTTATGTTTATAATTATCGTCGCATCCTTGTGAAATATTTTTCTTGATCTTGGGCAAGTATTTCTCTTTCGTATGTGTCTCAAATAGGGTTGTACTATTACTTCTCTCTTAGATGCTCACTTCATTTCCCCCTCCGTAGTAAGAGAACCTTGGTACATCTGCAATTTAACATTCAGAAGGTGCACTCGCTTGCTCATTCAAAAGGACATTTTAAGTTCTCTCTCATGCTAACAGCTAAAACCAAAGCATATATTTAAGTAAAAGGCAGTTGGGTCATATTCTGGATGGGACTCCTACACCAAATATTATGAGCTCTAGTTGGGACCTTATATCGGGGAGATCCCCTCTGTGTTGGAGGTATCCAACACCATCAACATTCTAGCACTAGAAGGAGGGCCGATGATAGGTTGTGCATGTTGAGTCCGTTTTAATCTCTTATCTTAAATGGCTCTTTCCAAAATCATAATCTCAAAGTGTTTTTCTAACCTACCTCCTGGTAAACTTTCAATTTTCACAAAACCCTTTAATTCCTTATCTCAATTAAAGTTTGATGGTGAGGGTGGTACATTTATATCCAAGCACATAAATTATTTTCTTGGGTTTTGTAAATCTCTTGAATTCAATGATGAAGATGTTATGTTTATTTTTGTCACCCTCACTCTTGAAGGTCGTGTTAATCAATGGTTCCATACCTTATTAAGGAGTTTCATCATTTATTTAATAGGTATGATTACCGAGATGTTTGTAAAAGAATAAATTGGCTTAGAATGGATCTTGATGAATCAATTGAGGATTTTTCTAACAGATTCCTTCACATATATTATGAGTTTTGTGAAGAAGATATTGATTGGGATTTATTTAAGCAAAATTTTGAACATTTGGTTTGAACTTATTTAAATCACTTTGAATATAAACCTCAATATGTTCTTATTCTCCCAACTTTTGGAAATTGTGTGACACCCCAATATTAGAGGAGGAGACTATTGTTCCTTTTGTTCCTTGTCCTCCTCCTTTTGCAGTACCGATTTGGGTGCCTCGTGATAATGTTGAAGATGGGAAATATGCAAATCAAGTTCCTAACTCATCTTATCAACCACCATCCATTTCCCATGATCTTGATCTAATTGAGGCTAATTTGGAATGGTTCATGACGTCTATTGTGAAGATTAATCCCTCCATTCCACCATATCTTATTAACACTCATAACTCTAGTCTTGAATCTGATATTGATTCTTATCATTCTCTATCACCTCTTTTTCATGATCCCTTTACCGTTGATCCGCTTGGTCAATCTCTTCCAAATGTAAACATTGATAAGGTGAAAAGTAGTCATTCTTCACAGTTATAGGAGTAGGAAGGTGAGGATTCTCTTGACCTTTCTTTTCTTTTTCAAAATCCTCCATGTTGTTAGCTTCTTTCTCATAAACAATTATAAATCCAAAGTTAATTAAATTAAGTAAATATTGAAAATTAGGATTTTATGCCTAATTTTCTAGATTATGTTAGTTCCTCTTAATTGTGAGTTAGTTTAGGCCTACTTAACTTAGCTCCTATATTAGTGTGTGTGGTTGAGATATTTTCTCAACCAAGTTGTCCAAGATAGACGCACTATCTTGGGACAACTTCCTCATCTATTTATTTGTATTATAACATTATTTGAATAATGAATAATATGTGAGGACAACATTTTCCGCCATTTCTATGTCTCTGGTATTTTTATGGTGTGTTTTATATTTTTTATGAGTTGATTTAATTTCTACATGTGGTATCAGGGCTTCTATTTTTATTGAGAGATTTGAACCTGCTATAATGATTAGATATGTGGCGTTGTGTGGGTGGATAATTGTGTGTGGAGCAGAATGCGGTAGCCACCATGTGTGGATAGTCCATTGTGTTAAAAGAAGTGCACTAGTCTGTTTGATTGCAGAATTGAGGTGAAGGAGATCATTTCAGAAACAAGGGTTCTGTTAGTATATGTTTCCAATTTCGTTGGGTTGGAGTAAAATAGAATAAAGCTTATTCTATTTGGTGAAACACTTGTTCGTCTCATTTGGCGAAACAAAATTAATGCCTCCTTAGGAAAACCATGCCTTCGTATGATGCGATCATGACAGTCCATGAACAGACATTTGGTTGAGGCATTTGGTCGAAAAGTCTGTGAGCATACACCACACTGTCGTACTTGACAAACATGTTGATAAGCATATTGTGTAACAGTGTGTCTGCAGCAAATCCCCTTTGATTGATGAGGGCGTGGATTAATTTTCCCTATGATAAGGCTCTCTTCTGAATGTATCCTTGCAGTATCGAAACATAATTAGAAGAGTCTACGTTGTTGTCTACAACTTTCACAAATGTTTTACCACATCGGACAAAACTTACCCTACTCTCCATTTATTAATTAGTTTTACGGGACAGTTTTACTTTAACACATCCAATTCCATTATACGATTGCTATTATTTGGAGGCACACTGCATTTAGGTTATATAAATACAAAATTTAATATGGAATTCAAAGCATGGTCTGCATTTAGTGTTTTGTTGGATTTTGGATTTTTGAAATGATAGGAAAAAATTGGAGTGTTGGACCAAATTTAAGATGGACTCTTGCATCCAGAGATATCATTTGTGCATCCAAAAAGTAAGCGTGGTGATCTCATTTATGCATCTAAATAGAAATAATGGTGGACACTTATAACATTGGCTTTTTGCATCGAAGAGGTAGCATATTTTTGTGTGCAATAGAGAAAGAGATGAGCGAGACCTCTCTGTTGCACGTGGTGAAGTTGGTGCAGAAGTCGAAGGCCAGCCTAACCAGAGTGCATGGAATGTTGGGAATGAAAGGCTGGTTGTGAAAATAAAATCCAACCCAGTGATGTTATTATTATCTTCAGAAATGATGTTGTGGCATTCATAGTTTCCTTCGTTTGCTGATCGGTTGGAACCGGAGGTTATGGTGGTAAACGATTTTTTCATGTTTTTGTAAATTCATTTCATTAAAAAATCATGGAAGTCCAAAAGGTGGATTATAAAGTTTGGTTTTTGTAATGGAGTAATAGCCTCTTCAGGTGTACTCATGCCAAGTATCCTATGAGGACAACAGTTTTGCACAAATACCGCAATGTTGCATGCTTCCACCCATAGATGCAGCAGTAGGCCTTGATCATGCAACATTGCTCTTGCTGTACACATAATAGTTTTGTTATTTATCTCCACGACCCCATTCTGTTGTGGGTTATGAGGAGCTATGAGTTCTCTTCAAATTCCTTCTTTGCTTCAGAATTTATTGAATTCATTAGAGATGTATTCTCCATCATTATCGCTCCTAAGAGCCTTCTCTTATTTCCCCGACTCTTTCTCCACTAGTGCCTTAAACTCCAAGAACTTAAGGAATGTCTCATCTTTCTTCTGCATGAAGAAGATTAAGCACTTACGAGAAAATTCATCAAAAAATACTACATAGTACTTATGTTTTGATGTTGAATCAACATAGAAAGGACCACACACGTCTATGTGAACTCTCTCAAGGATCCCCAGAGCTCGGTTATCCTTCTCATGAAAGGTGGCCTTTACATATTTTCCCATAGTACATCCCTTGCATGTTTCTGACTACGCAAGTGTACCCCTGGGAAGACCAGTAGAAATCTGCTGCATGACTTTCAAGGCTCCATGGTGAAGATGGCCCAATCTCCTGTGCCATAATTCGCGCTCATCCCAGCTCACCACTTGATCTCCCTTGCCCATAATTGTTGCGCAACCATCTACCTCCAACTTGTAGAGATTCTTAACTCGAATCCCTATCCTCTTGGCTTGTCATGTTGTTTTATGTCACAGGAAAGATTTTCCTTCACTAAAAACAACATCATAGCCTATATCCTCCAACATTGCGACTGAGACCAAATTTTACTTCAAAACTGGTACATGCATTACATATTTTAATTGAAAGGGTTTACCTGACTGCCTCTGGAAGGTAATGGTACCAATCTCAATAGCACTATATCACCTGTCATCACCCATTTCAATAGGCATCTAGAGATCCTTCTCCTCCAAGTCACTGAAAAGTTCCTTGTCTCCCTCCATGTGAAAGGAAGCTTCACTATCCAAATACCACACAGATCCCAATGCACTTGACACCATGCATGCGATCAATGAGAAGTCAAGCTCAAATTTTAAGGTAAGGGCCTCACCAGTTGTAGATCCTCCAAGCTTCTTCTTCTTCTTCTTTTGTGGACAGTTGGTAGAAAAACTCCCATGCTCGTGAAAATTAAAACACTTCACCTTAGACATGTCCAGCTTCTTTCCATTTTGGACTCATATTTAGAATGAAATGTCTTCCCCTTCCCCTTCCTCACCTTAGAAGCCAAAGAAAAATCCTCTTCATCCTCATTCTTATATGAATATCCATCTCTGGTGTTTTGTCTGAACTCCTTCTGCACCAAATCTGACCATAGTAATTCCCAATCTGGCAAATTTTCCCTTCCATTGACAGAGTCTTGATAACTATGCCAACTCTTGGGAAGTCCTAGGAGAGCCAAACTCACCAAATCATCATCAGCGACTGTTATACCAACTCTCCCCAGTTCATCCCGACATTGGACAAAATTTGTTAGATATTTTGGTATGGAGTCTCCCTTCTGCATCTTGATATTCCTAAGTTTATCTTTGAGCGCCAATTTCCTATGGTCGATGCTGCTCTGGAATAGATCCGTTAAATCCTTCCACATTGCATATGGTGTGGATTTCCCATGTAGGATTGAGACAATGTGATCTCGTACTCCCCCCAACAGGATCCTCCTCGTATTTTCCACTTTATTTTGCCATGCATCAAGATTTGCAGCATCTGTCACAACGGGTTTAGGAAAATCATTGTCAATGAATTCATTCAAGCCATTGTCTTCGAGTACTGCCTCCATCCTATCCTTCCAAGCAATATAGTTTGAGTTTCCCTCTACTGCATACTCCAACCTCAAGCCATTGAAATCCATTTCGATCTTGAATCAGCTGTAGCACCAAGAAATTATTTCTACAAATTCGAATTCTATCCAGTCACAAACTCAGCTCCTGCTTCACTTCTGCAATTTCCTGTCCTCTGGTACCATGTAGAAATTATAAAAAATGCATGTATATATTGGATTCACTCCATATAACAATGTACTAAAGTTAAATATTGAATCGCTTCTATAAATATTTTGTGGAATTAAAAAAACACAATCGCTAATCACATGAAGTAAAGAAGAATCAAATCAGACACGACACAGATAATTTCCCGAGGAAAGATTGTTGCTCAAAACCCCACTATCTTCTATTGTATATTCAACATGGATCATGAAACAATTACATACAAAACTCTTCTCACAATATCCCTCCAGTACTTAGTTAATTGTCTCACACTGTAATCGACAAAACTAACCAACACATAGCCAATTCTCAGCCTCTAGATATCTTGCCTTGCTTGTGCAATCCTTGATGAATGCAATCCCTAAAAGATAGGAATTCTTGCCTTCCTTGATTGCAAAAGTATCATGGGCACTCCAATGGGTGTTTGGTTGCATGTGTGCAACCCAGTAATCCTACAATTGATAGTCAAATTCCCTTTCACCTAGATCTCAAATAGGTCTCCAATAGATCTGACATGCATGCAACTAATAATATTAAATCCACATTTCCATGTGAGATCACTGGTTGTGAATTAATTAATATTCAATTCACTTGATTTCTCACTAGTGTATCTTCAATTACAACTAGCACAAGTGAGTTTAACTCACTTAACTCAGTTAAACTGATTACAACCTGCATTAACTAATGCACTACTGCACTTCGAACTTTGTTATAGTTATAATTATTCTGCATGCCTCACCAACTACCTCTAATTCGAAATCCACTAGCTAAATGAGTTTATCACTCTCAGTTAACTATTTCAAGTTATCATTGAGAATAGATTACAATTTATTTTCCATATTAATTAAGGGATAACTAAAATAGACATGCACCCAAAAATAGCACTATGGGCCCCACCCTAGTTTAGGTGCTTAATAAACTAGGTGCGGGTGCTGAAAATTTCTTGTTGAATCTCAAAACTCCCTCTCAACAATAAATGGATTATCCTTCACCCCAATCCTATCTCTATGGTATTCTAATTTGCTCCTGGTGAGTGCCTTCTTCAAATATCTGCGTCCTTATCTTCCATGGGAATGTACTAAAGTAACATTATCCTTCTTTGCACACAATATCTGAGATGATGGTACCAGATATATATATATGCTTGGACCTATCATGAAACACATGATTAATCGAGAGTTTAAAGTAACTCTGATTATCACAATGAATCATTGTCGAATCCATCTGAGAACCAAATAAACCAACCAAGATCTTTATCATCCAGATAACCTCACATGCAGCTTGACTTTCTTCCATGTATTCCACTTTCGCTGAACTAAGTGCCACAGATTGTTGTTTCCTGCTGTACCAGGAAATTTTTGTCGATCCTATGCTAAAGATCCCTCCTGATGTTCTCTTTCTATTTGATGGAATTCCCACCCAATCTGCATCCATGAAGCATTAAAGCTTCACTCCCTCTGTCCATCTATACCATAGACCATACTTTGATGTGCCCTGCAGGTATCTCTAGACATGCTTCCCCACCTTCCAAAATAGCTTGGTAGGCTTAACCATAGCTTAACTCATATGGTTAATTTCGTAGCAAATGTAAGGTCTGGTGTTCACTAGATACATCAGTTAACCAACTAATTGCATGTAGACAGTAGCATCCACTACCTCTCCATAAGTAGCATCCTCTTTCCCCCAATTTCCTGGAAGAGGAGTATCCATGGGTTTACAGCCTCCATGTGAAACTTACACAATATCTCCTTTGCATACTTTCCTTGAGACACAAAAATTTCACCATCTCGTTGCCATATTTCCAATCCAAGGAAATAGTCAAGGAGTCCCATGTCCTTCATTTCAAACTCCCTTGCAAGATCCTCCTTGCATGAGTGTATCAACTGCTCATCACCTGTCAAAATTAGATCATCAACATAAAGAAATTAGATCATAAACGTAAAGAAAAATGATCAATATCTTACCCTCAACCACGATCTGGTATAGGTTTGCATCTACTTCACTTTTGGTGAAGCCCAGTCCAGTGAAATAGATGTCTATCTAAGTGTACCAAGCACGGGGTGCTTGCTTCAGCTCATACAATGCTCTTTTGAGTTGGCACACATGCGGCTCACTGTTGAAGATTTTTAAACCTTCAAGCTGCTCTATGTACACCTCTTCCTCAATGATCCCATTGAGAAACATAGTTTTCACATCCATATGATGAATGCGCCAGCCCATCTACGCTGAGAGTGCAAGGATGGATCTTATGGAAGAGTACATTGAAATAGTTGAAAAAGTCTCATCATAATCTATCCCCTCGATCTGTGAGAATCCCCGGCCCACAAACCCAGCCTTGTATTTCTCCACACTCCCATCAGCAACTTGATTTACCTTGTATATCCATCTCGATCCAACCACTGATTTTTCAACCAGTCTTGGGACTATCTCTCATGCACTGTTCTTGACAATGGAGTCATACTCCTCCACCATTACATCAACCCAAGTTGGTTGCTACATTGTTTCCTGAAAGGAATATGGTTCAGTCACAATACATTTTTTCATAAGATCCATGTATCTAGTAAATCGGTCAGGAGACTATCTCTCTCTGCACTATGAAGTAGGGGTTCCTACATTCTTTGCAACATCAAGTCTCAATCTATTAGCTTTTTTGGTGTGCCTTTTTCCATTTCTGATGGATGGCTCTGCATGAGTGTTTTCCTCCACTCCATGAACCTCCTCATGTGTTTAATCCACATCTTAGGACTCATCCTTGAGAACCAATAGTTCCTCCTTTGCATGCAAGTCTAACTCCCTCTCAAGAGAAAACCGCATGGCTTTCTCCTCATCAAATTTTATATCCCGTCACACAATAGTCATTATGTTGTTTGGAAAATACACACAATAATTATGGGGTGTTTCAATGTACCCCACAAAAGTCCTGATCTCAGTGTCGATTCCAGCTTCTTCCTCATGTCCTTGGTCACATGCACATAAACATATGAGCCAAAAAACTTAAATTGTGAAACATCAGTTTTCTTACCAGTGAAAGTCTCTTTAAGTGTACTCATGCCAAGTATCTTATAAGGACAACAATTTTGCACAAATACCGTAGTGTTTCATGCTTCCACCTAGAGATGCATCGGTAGGCCTTGATCACATCGATCTTGCTGCACCCACAATAGTTTTGTTCTTTCTCTCTGTGACCCCATTCTGTTGTGGGTTACGAGGCACTATGAGTTCTCTTCGAATTCCTTCTTTGTTGCAGAAGTTATTGAATTCGTTAGAGATGTATTCTCCACCATTATTGCTCCTAAGAGCCTTAACTTTCTTCCCCGACTCTTTCTCCACTAGTGGCTTAAACTCCAAGAACTTAGAGAATGTCTGATCTTTCTTCTCCATGAAGAAGATACAGCACTTACGATAAAATTCATCAACAAATATTACATGATAATTATGTTTTGTTGTTGAAGCAACAGATAAAGGAGCACACACATCTATGTGAAATATCTCAAGGATCCCTGAAGCTTGGTTCTCCTTCTCATGAAAGGTGGAATTTATATATTTTCCCATAGCACATCCCTTGCATGTGTCTAACTACACAATTGTACCTGTGGAAAGACTAGTCACAAATCTATTGCATGACTTTCAAGGCTCCATGGTGAAGATGTCCCAATCTCCTGTGCCATAATTCGCCCCCATCCTGACTCACCACTTGATCTACCTTGCCCATCATTGCTATGCAGCCATCTACCTCCATCTTATAGATATTATTAACTAAAATCCTTATCTTCTTGGCTTGTCCTGTTGTTTAATGTCGCAGTAGATATTTTCCTTAACTAAAAACAACATCATAGCCTTTATCCTCCAACATTGCATCTGAGACTAAATTTTTCTTCAAACCTGGTACATGAATTACATATTTTAATTGAAAGGGTTTACATGAATTCCTCTGGAAGGTAATGGTACTAATCCCGGTAGCATTTTACCGCTTGTCATCACCCATTTCAATATGCATCTAGAGATCCTTCTCCTCAAAGTCACTGAAAATTTCTTTGTCTCTCGTCATGTGAAAGGAAGCACCACTATCCAAATACCACATAGATCCCAATGCAATTGACACCATGCATGTGATCAATGAGAACTCAAGCTCAAATTGCAAGGCAAGGGCCTCACCAGGTGTAGATCCCCCAGCCTTCTTGTTCTTCCTCTTTTGTGGACATTTAGTAGAAAAATACCCATGCTCCTGACAATGAAAACACTTCACCTTAAGCATGTCATTCTTCTTGCCATTCTTGGACTCAGATTTAGAATGGAATTTAATCCCCTTCCCCTTCCTCACCTTGGCAGCCAAAGAACAATACTCTTCATCATCATTCTTAGATGAAGATCCGTCTCTGGTCTTTCATTTGAACTCCTCCTACACCAAATCCGACCACATTCGTTCCCAATCTGGAAATTTTTCCCTTCAATTGACAGAGTCTTGATAACTGTGCCAACTCTTGGGAAGTCCTAAGAGAGCCAAAATCACCAAATCATCATGAGAAACTATTATACCAATGCTCCCTAGTTCATCCCGACATTGGACAAACTTTGTTAGATATTGTGGTATGGAGTCGCCCTTCTCCATCTTGATCTTCCCGAGTTTATCTTTGAGCACCAATTTCCTATGGTTGCTGCTTATTTGGAATAGATTTGTCAAAGCCTTCCACATTACATATGGTGTGGCTTTCCCATGGAGGCTTGAGACACTGTGGTCTCGTACTCCCTCCAATAGGATCCTCCTCTCCTTGGCCACTTTCTTTTGTCATGCATCAAGATTTTCAGCATCTGTCACAAAGTGTTTAGGAACATCATTGTCAATGAATTCCTTCAAGCCATTGTCTTCGATAACTGCCTCCATCCTATCCTTACAAGAAATATAGTTTGAATTTCCCTTTAGTGTATACTCCAACCTCAAGCCATTGAAATCCATTTCGATCTTGAATCAGTTGTAGCACCAAGAAAGTATTTCTGCAAATTCGAATTCTATCCAGTCACAAACTCAACTCCTAGTTCACTTCTAAAATTTCCTGTCCTCTGATACCATGTAGAAATCATAAAAAATGCATGTATATCTTGGATTCACACGATCTAACAATGTACTATAGCTAAATAATGAATCATTTCTACAAATATTTTGCGGAATTAAAAAAACACAATCGCTAATCACATGAAGTAAAGAAGAATCAAATGACACACAACATGGATAATTTCCCGGGGAAAGTTTGCTACTCAAAACCCCACTATCTTATATTGTATATTTAGCATGGATCATGAAACAATTACATATAAAAATATTATCACAATAGCCCTATAGTACTCAGCTAATTTTCTCACACTGTTATGGACAAAACTGACCGCCACATAGCCAATTCTCAGCCTCTAGACAGCCTGCCTGCCTTGCGCAATCCCTGATGAATGCAATCCCTAAAAGATAAGAATTCTTTCCTTCCTTGAATGTGCAAGTATCATGGGCACTCCAATGGGTGTTTTTTTTCATGTTTGCAACCCAATAATCCTACAACTGATAGTCAACTTCCCTTACACCTAAATAACAACTGGGTCTCCATTGGATTTGACATGCATTCAGCTAATAATAGTAAATCCTCATTTGCATGTGAGATCACTAATTGTGAATTACTTAATATTTAATTCACTTGATCTCTCACTAGTGTATCTTCAGTTACAACTAGCGCAACTGAGTTTAACTCACTTAACTAAGTTAAACTTATTAAAACCTGCATTAATTAATGCACCACTACACTTCAAACTTTGTTACAACTAGAATTACTTTGCATGCCTCACCAACTACCTCTAACTTGAAATCCACTAACTAAATGAGTTTATAACTCTCAGTTAACTATTTCAAGTTATCATTGAGAATATATTATAGTTTATTTTCCATATTAATTGAGGGATAACTAAAATAGACATGCACCCAAAAATAGCACTGTGGGCCCCACCCTAGTGTAGGTGCTTACTGTGCTAGGCGTGGTTGCTGAAATTTTCTTGTTGAATCTCAAAAATCCCTGTAAAAAAGAAATGGATTATCCTTGACCCCAATCCTGTCACTATGGTATTCGAATTTTCTCCTGGTGAGCACCTTCGTAAGAATATCTGCATCCTAATCTTCCGTGGGAATGTACTGAAGCAACATTATCCTTCTCTGCACACAATCTCTAAGATGATGGTACCGGATATCTATATTATTGGACCTATCATGAAACATAGGATTAATCGAGAGTTTAATGCAACTTTGATTAGCACAATGAATCACTTTCGGATCCATGAGAACCAAAAAAACCAACCAAGAGCTTTCTCATCTAGATAGTCTCACATGCAGCTTGACTTGTTGCCATGTATTCCGCTTCCGATGAAATGAGTGCCACAGATCATTGTTTCCTGTTGTACCAGGAAACTATTTTCGGTCCTATGCTAAAGATCCCTCTTGATGTGCTCTTTCTTTCTGATGGACTGCCCGCCCAATCTGCATCCATGAAGCCTTGAAGCTTCACTCCCTCTGTCCATCTGTACCATAGACCATACTTTGATGTGCCCCTCAGGTATCTCATGACATGCTTCCCTGCCTTCCAAAATAGCTTGGTAGGCTCAACCATAGCTTGAATCAGTTGGTTAACTGCATAGCAAATGTTTGTTCTGGTTTTCACTAAATACATCAGTGAACCAACTAACTGCATGTAGACAGTAGCATCCACTACCTCTCCAAAAGTAGCATCCTCTTTCCCCCAATTTCTTGGAAGAGGAGAATCCATGGGTTTACATATCTCTAAGTGAAACTTACCCTGTATTTCCTTTGCATACGTTCCTTGAGACACAAAAATTTCACCATCTTGCTGCCATATTTCCAATCCAAGGAAATAATGAAGGAGTCCCATGTCCTTCATTTTGAACACCCTTACAAGATCCTCCTTGCATGAGTGTATCAGCTACTCATCACCCGTCAAAATTAGATCATCAACATAAAGAAAAATGATCAATAGCTTACCCTCAACCACAATCTGGTACAGGTTTTCATCTGCTTCACTTGTGGTGAAGCCCAGTCCAGTGAAATAACTGTCTATTCGAGTGGACCAAGAACGGGGTGATTGCTTCAGCCCATACAGTGCTCTTTCGAGTCGACACACATGCCACTCATTGTTGAAGATTTTGAAACCTTCAAGTTGCTCTATGTACACCTCTTGCTCAATGATCCCATTGAGAAACACATTTTTCACTTCCATATGATGAATACACCAACCCATCTGCGCTAAGAGTGAAAGGATGGATCTTATGGAAGAGTACCTTGCAACAAGTGCAAAAGTCTCATCATAATCTATCCCCTCGATCTATGAGAATCCCCGGGCCACAAATCTAGCCTCATATTTCTCCACACTCCCATCAGCAGCTTGCCTTACCTTGTAGATCCATCTCGATCCAACCATTGATTTTTTGATCGGTCTTGGGACTATATCCCATGCACTGTTATTGACAATGGAGTCATACTTCTCCACCATTGTATCAACACAAGTTGGTTGCTACACTTCTTCCTGAATAGAGTATGGTTCAGTCACAATATATCTTCTCATAAGAGCCATGTATTGAGTAAATCGGTCAGGAGACTGCCTCTGTATGTGCTGTGAAGTAGGGGCTCCTACATTCTCCACAGGATAAAGTCTCAATATATCAACTTCCGTGGTGCTCCTTCTGCCATTTCTGATGGATGCCTCTGCATGAGTGTTTTCCTCCACTCCATGAACTTCCTCATCTGTTTGATCCACATTTTGAGACTCATCCTTGGGACCCAACAGTTCTTCCTCTGCATGCAAGTCCAACTCCCTTTCAAGGGACAAACACATGGTTTTCTCCTCATCAAATTTTATATCTTGTCGCACAACAGTCATTCTATTGTTTGGAAAATACACACGATAATTATGGGGTGTTTTAGTGTACCCCACAAAAATCCCGATCTCAGCTGTCGGTTCCAACTTCTTCTTTGTGTCCTTGGTCACATGCACATAAACAAATGAGCCAAAAATCTTAAAGTTTGAAACATTAGGTTTCTTACTAGTGAAAACTTCTTCAGGTGTACTTGGTGAGCCCTAGTATTGCACCAAGAGTGCTGCAACTCCCAGGGGCTTCCCTACTTTACTTTATCAACCCGGGGTCCGTACAAAATTTAAGGTGACAGTGCTATATACACAACAGATGCATTATGTTCATGTCATCCTCTTTTGCTTTATGAAAGGGTGCTACTTCTTAAACTATGAGAACAACTGGAAAGTAAATTGTTGGAAGGAAATGACAGAAAGGAAACTAATTCTAACCCACACTTAACTTGGCCAAACGGCTAAATGCACTCTACTTATCCTATGATATATCTACCATGCTTCTATCCATGCAACTAGGCTATCCATGACTTAATTATAATTAAAAGGAGTTAATTTGCAGCTTGGAGGGAAGAAAAGGGCCAAAAGAGGCTAATGGGGGGTTTAACACATGAAACGAGCTTTGGAAGCGGAAAGAAGGGGTTAAACCCTTATAAAACTTTAATATAGCGTGAGAAATGAATTTGGAGCGGACATAACTCAAAATTGCGATGGAAAAGTGTGATGGAGGACAAAAGTTGCGATGTGTGATGTCGCAATCAAAACTTCACAAGTTTAAAGGGATAGTGGTAAATGTTAACATAACGAAATAAATGTGTGAAGTGCGATTTGTGATGCATGATGTGTCAGAGTGTGACATGCCAGAGTTATCGCATCGACGGAATAAGCGGTAAGTGTTGTGCATAAAAGTAAATGATGTTGTTTCCAATTTTCGATTTCGCAATATTGTAATCGCAAGAACGAGCGGTAAGTGTCTAAAAGTAAAAGCTAAATGGTGCAAAGTGCGATTTGCGGTGGGCGATGTGGCGGTGGGACCGACAGCGAGGCGCGATCACAATATCATAATCGACTAGAACAACAGTAAGTGTTAAGGGAGAAAGGAAAAAGTTGCGGGATGCAATTTGCGATAGGATAAGAACTGTGGGATGTGATTTGCGATAGGATAAAAAAACTGCGGGATGCAATTTGCGATTTTGCAATATCGCAATCAGCAAGATCGAGCGGTAAGTGTTAAGGGGAAAAGCTAAAAGTTGTGATTTGCGAAGTGCGATGTACGGTGGCTAGAGACTCGAGGAGAAAATGTGGAGGTTGGGTTTTCAGTGGTTTTGAATGGTTTTTCACGTGTTTTCCATAAAAATTGTAAGGCAGCTGTGAACAGAGAAAAATAGAGAAATAAGGCTTTGAAGGGATTAAGTGTGTTACGCAAAGAAAAGGTAAAAAAAATGTTAAGATGAGAACAAAAGGAGGGGAATGAAGGCATAAGATCAATGCTTAGAAGTGATACACACCTGCAAATCCATGCACAGGAAACAGAAAAAAATGCGGGATGAAACAATGAAAGAAAGACTTGGACTTGTTGATACAAATTCTTCCCAAAACTCAAACAGAAAGCAATTTTGGCTTGTGGGAAGGTCTTCCCTACTGGAACTTTATTGACAGAGATTAGAGGGGGGAGACTTGACCACAGTTTTTGGGGTTTTCCCTCTATTTTATTATGCATAAGCAATTATAACTACAACAGCACAAAAACTAAACAACAATGAAGCTTATCAGAAGCAAATCTAACTTAAATAGCAGAAGCAAAACTAGCTAAATGACAGAAAGGAAATGATAGGAACAACAGAGAAGTTTAGGCACATGGATTGGGCCCTAACCCATGAGCCTAACCCTCTGAAACTTAAATCAGTCAAATGAAATCAGTCCGCTCATTTCATAAAAGAATAACTTCATACATCTCTAAAAGTTTAATCACTAAATAAATAAATAAAGGTCAAGAGCTCACAACAATAGTTCTAAATGGAATCAAGACTAGAATAGACTAACTCTTCCTAGCTCTAGCTTTTCTCTATTTATTTTACAGGGCAGCTACCAACAAATCCCTAGAAAATGGTGATTGAGTCTACTTGACTCCCAGTGAACAAGGATTGGGTGCACTCTTCTTTGAGTTGCTTGGCTGCCTTTGGAATTCGAATTGCTGGAGAGAATCCTTGGGGATCCTTTGGCTGCTTTTGGAATTCGAATTGTGGGAGAGAATCTTTGGGATCCATCGACTACCTTTTAGGGTGGAAAATCCTCTTATAGTTCCTCTTTGTTGTCCCCTCCGAGTCTTTATGATAAAATCCTTATAAAAATTATTAATAATTCCTGATTTTCTGCACTCAACCTTATATTAGGCACTCAGAGTATGTTAGCCTAAATCACCACCTATACTAGCATCATAAAATCAAATGATAATAAAAATGCAAGAAAAAAGAGATCTAAGAAGGAAAAAAGGTGACTATTAACCCCTCCAAATATGTCTAATGATGGAGCTCATCATCACCCCCCTACTGAATGGTTTCTCATTCTCTGAGAAACTAATCCTCCTCCTGCATTTCCTTTAAGGCTCTGACAGCCCCCATGATTTCCTGAGGAAGAAGTGTGGGGGTTTCCCCAAGGGGGTAAAAACCATTATTCTTTTCTGCACTCTCCCATTCTGTATCTTATGCATCTGTGTCCTCTTCATCAATCAGCCCCAACAGCAAAGGTGTGTTGAGCTTTAGTCCCAACCCTTGGATATTTTTTGCCTACATGGCCCTCTTGTACAATGGTTCCCTTTCCAATGCACCCCTTAGTTTTTCTGGAGTATGGTACTCCCTGTTCTTGAGGCTGTGAAGGAGGTTGTTCCATCTGCTCTGGTTGGCCATAATGCACTCATATTCTATCTGCCTAGAGACATCATCAAAGTGGCCTATCACCTAGTTTTGAGTCCGAAGGTAGCTTTCAACCGTGCAGGGTCCCTTTCAATCTCTCAATGGTTAAGGATGACTCCTCTTAGGCTGAACAATTTTGGTCTGATATATATGGGTTCTTTATTTCTTCTTCCCATGACCTTTCATATCTCTTTTTCTCTAGTGTATCCATTCACCATCCAAGATGCTAGAGCCATTAACTTCATATCCCCCATTGTAGGATTGGGGTCCCAAATATCCAGATTTGTCAGCACATAGTTATGCACATAAAACTCTGCTATATTTTCCTAATCAGTCATGTTAGCTCGCTTGTATAAATTCATGAATTTCCTGCAATCTTGTGAAGGTAGTGATCCATGGGAGGCTATCGTTTTGATTTGAAACAAAATCCATTGTTCTTTGAGGTACACAAAATATGAGTCAAAGGGGAATCTGTGCTGAAGGGCTTCTATGCATAAGTCCTCCCTGGTGGCTACTTGCTCCTCTTTTTGTTGCAATTTCTCCTTTGGCACTACATTCTCTACCTGTTCCTTCTGCAACTGCTCCTTCAGAATTATCTCTTCAATTCTTTCCTCCCCCCTTGGTGATTCTTCAATGATAATTGGGCTTATGGGAAAAGTTTCTGGTTCTCTATGATTCTTGTCAGCTCTAGAATACCTAGAGGTACGCCTTTTTCTCTTTGTGCTCAGAGGAGCTATGGTGGAAACTATCTTTTTTTATTGAGGGGATGTGGTGTTGTGTTGTGAGCCTATTTCTCACCCACTTTCTTCTATCTCTATGACTTCGATGGCCATATCTTCTATTTTTCTTTGGCCCTTTGTCTCTTCCTCTTCTTCTTTTGATTCTTCTTGTTTATATCAGTTCTTCCTCTTCTTCTTCTAGCTCTTCTTGTTTTTTCTGATTCTTCCTCTTCTTCTTTAAGCATTGTGTGCTTTCATCGGTCTCTCTTCCTTTAAAATTTTTATGGAATCTCCTTTTATTAGATATCTTAGCTAATTTTGGAGTGCTTATGTAACTTGGCTCATCTCTAGTTCTGTTGTAGACTGTTGTTTCCTTCTCTTGTTAGTTCATGATGGACTGTGTGTTTCCTCCGCTCATTCTCCTCTACTCCACTTGATTTAAATTATTTTATTTAGCATGCCCAGGTGGCGTGTACTTCCATTTTTATTCCAGCCATACCTCACGGTGGTGGCCGAGTTAAGTGGCCACCTTTCTGCCCCCTAATCTCTAAGTCTGAAAATTAATTATTGCTGGCTATTATGGATGCATAACAAGGGGTGAGAAGCTATACCTGAGTTTACCTATTGTTTCTAAGATAGTTGCAGGAGCTAGAGGTTGGAGACAAGGCTTTTAGATGTTGCATTCCTCACCATATTCCTGTACTCTGAATGAGCAGCTTCCTGAGTGAGCTACTAATCTTTGCTTTTTGTTTCTCTCTGTTGTGGATGTTGCGTGGGGTGCTTGATATTCCATGGGTGTGATTATCGTTCTCCTAGAGTCTATTATGCAGATTTCCTTCTTGTTCTTCTTGGCAGTCCATGAACAATTTTTTTTTTTTTTTTTTTGGAACTTCCTAATGTTTGTATCATTCTATTTTTCTGTTGCTTCTCTTGCTACATTGTGCTCAGGAATGGAGGAGTGTGGTGTATGGAAGTGATGGAGGAAGTTATGAATATGAATGAAGTGAATGATGGGATGGATGGTAAGATAGAAGAAGGGAAAAGAAGATGAATGCTTCCTTGTATTTCCAGAAACCATTAACAACCTGCAAAACAGAAAACACATAAAACACAGAGATGCAAATATATTTTTTTTGGTTATTTTTCTCTTTTTTTCTTTTTTTTGAAAGAAAGTGGGTTGCCTCCATGGAGGTTTTCAACCCGCAGACTTACCTTGGGCACCTCAGAGAGGTTTTCACCCATGGATCTTTATTCTCTTTTTCTCATTTTTTTTAGCAAGTGAGTCGCCTCCATCAAGGTTTTCAACCCACAAGCTTATTCTTTTTTCTTTCCTTTTTTTTTTTAGGAGGTGTGGGAAACTATGAAGTTTCCCATTACATAAACATCTCTACTTATTGAATTTATAAACTCTACCTTTGACAAAGGCTTCTTGTAAATTTTAATTTTGTGACCATTGACAAGCAAGGGGATTCCTTCCTCATCTATGGTTCTGATTTGAACTGCGCCATTATCAAAACATTTTTCCACTGTCTAAGGTACTAACCATCTTTTCATCAACTTGCCTTTAAAATATTTAAACCTCAAATCATACAACAACGCCCAATCTCATTCTTAGAAGGTCTTCTCTTCGATGTTCTTGTCATGCCATACCTTCCTTTGCAGCTGAACTACCTCTATGTGAAGAAGTGCTTGCATTCTAAACTCATCCAATACATTCAGTTGCAACAACCTCTCTTTTGGGAATTTGATAGATCTAGATTTAATTCAGCTACCATTCTTAAATTATTGAATTCAAACTCAACTGAAAGTGCATCTTTCTTACCATAAAATAGTTCATAAGGAGTGAATCCTGTTGTTGTCTTCCAAGTAGTGTTGTAGGCCCAAGTAGCTTCTACCAATCCGTCTGCCCAATATTTTCTGTTGCTGGTCACAACCTTAGTGAGGATGCTCTCTAAATATCTGTTAGTTACTTCTACTTGGCCATTCGCTTGAGGGTGATAGGAAATAGAAGTTCTATGCTTAATATTGTGTTTCCTCAAAATATTCTCAATGAAGTGAGAGGTGAATTGTGCTCCCTGATAAGTGACTATTTCTCTGGGGTATCCAAATTTGTAAAACACATTCTCCCTCAGAAATTATGCTACTTTCTCCTCGGTTTCTACCTTCACTGATTTTGCTTCAACCCACTTTTTCAGGTAATCAATGCAGACTACAATATACTTCTTTTGTCCGGATGGTGGATCGATAAGTCCAACAAAGTCCATGCCCCACTTATGAAATGGCTCAAGAGCCACCTGAGGGTGTAAAGGAATTTCATCCCTTTGTGTGGGTTTTCCCATCCTTTGGCACTGGTCACACCTGCTGGTGTATCTTCTGGAATCTTGGTGAAGGGTAGGCCAATAGTATCCTTCCTGAAAAACTTTGTAAGAAGTTCTCTTTGCAGAAAATTTTCCTCCACATGGGTTGTCATGACATTCAGAGAGGATATAAATTTTTTTTCCCTCCCTCACACATCTCCTTAGCATTTGATCAGGGCCCAACTTGAAAATATTTCCCCCAATCCATGTGAAAGGGGAGCTTTTTTTGATGATTCTACTCCTCTCCTTGAATGAAAGATTAGGAGGGAGTTTTCCAGAAACCAAGTAGTTGGCTATATCAGCAAACGATGGTGAGAGTGTTGATATGGAAAAGAGGTGTTCATCTGGAAACTAGTCATCCACCATTCCTTCTTCACTGTCAAGTAGAACTAACCTGTACAAAAAATCAGCAACAACATTTTCCTTTCTAGGTTTAACAACAATAGTCAAATCAAATTGCTACAAAATTAAAAACCATCTAATTATCCTAGTATTTACACCTGTTTTGTTCATTAAATACTTGATGGCTGCATGGTCAGTGTGGACAAAGGTTTGATATCCAGTTACATAATGCATGAATTTGTTCAAAGCATGGACAATGGCTAACATCTCCTTCTCAGTAACCGTATAATTCAGTTCAGACTTTGACAAATTCTTGTTGATGAAATAAATGGAATAAGGGATTTTTTCCTCTAATTGTCCTAATGTTGCCCCTACATATTTTTTGGATGCATCAATGTGGATGTGGAAAGGCAGAGTCCAATTTGGACCTCAGAGGATGGGGGCAGTGTTAGAAAATTATATATTACAGAGAAATGCAACAAATAAAATATGTGGAAAACACAAGCACACAGAACACATAAAGCCAGAGAGACACAGATATACGTGGTTCACCCAGTTTGGGCTACGTACACCCCGAACAGCCAGTCCCTCCTTTCTATTGTCCAACAAAATGAAGAGACGCAACCTACAAAAAATCCACTGTAATATCCTATTTTCTCTCTCATAGTCTCCCTATCTGTTTCTCGCTCAGAGACTACACATACAATACATAGCTGCAATACAATGCCCTCATACAAGCGAGGGGTTGCCTTCTAGGGAAAAAAACCCTAAACTAAACATAACTTCTACTGTCAGATCATTTTCCTAATGAACGACCCAGATTGACTAGATATTACTATACTTTTACAAGGCAATTTTACATCCGTTTTTAGCTTCAGGGGTGCTGCCCCCGAAACCCCCTACCAGGGGGGGGCTCCATAAAGTTGCAGCTGCCCCCCCCCCTGGACCCCGCAGGTAGCGTTTAATTACAGGCGGCATTTCCGCCCCATTAAGGTACAGGGGTCCAATGCTGTGATACAAAATAAACAAGATAATCAGGCTCCACACCCAACAGGAAGTAGTCAACTATTTCTTAATGAGCTCGAAAGCCTCTTGACAATGACCAGACCAAATAACACTTGGAGACTGATTTGTAGCAACTCCACCACTGCTTCATTTTCTGGACAATGACTCCTCTTTGGACCTGGTCATTTCTCATCTTCATCTTCACTCTTGAAGACCAATTGAAAATGAGCATATTATCAGTTTCTCCCTGGTTACAACTTTTGTTAGCATATCTGCAGGATTCTGGCTAGTGTGTATCTTTTCCAACTTAAACTGTCCATCTTCCAATACTGACCGTATGAAATGGTACTTGAGTTGTATGTGCTTAGTCCTGGAATTAAATGTTGAGTTCTTTGCAAGATGAATAGCACTTTGGATATCACTGTATAACATGCCCATATCATGCTTCTTACCCAATTCATCCATAACCCTTTGTAACCAAATCATTTCTTTACTAGCCTATGTAGCAGCAATATACTCTGATTTTCTTGTTGAAAGTGCAACAACACTTTGGATTTTTGAAACCCAACTGACAGTTGTTCCACCTACAGTAAATACATATCCTATAGTGCTCCTCCTGTTATCTCTGTCACCTGCCATATCTGCATCAACATATCCCTGTAGAGAAATGTTTGAACCACCAAATAATAATGCTTGATTTTTGGTACCTCTCAAATATTTGAGAATCCATTTCACTGTCATCCAATGTTATTTTCCTGGATTTTTCATGTACCTACTTACAAATCCTACTGCATGTGAAATAGAAGACCTTGTGCAGACCATTGCATACATTAAGATTCCAACTGCTGATGCATATGAAACTTTAGACATATAGTCCATTTCTTCTTGGGTCTTGGGGCACATCTCCTTACTATGTTTGAAATGGCTAGCAAAATGTGTACTAATTGGTTTTTCATTCTGCATATTAAATCTTTTCAACACCTATTGTATGTACTCATTTTGAGACAGTGTTAATTTGTGATTTTTCCTGTCTCTAGTTATTCTCATACCAAGGATTTGGGAGTAGGATTTGTTTTGCAGCTCCCAAATACTTCATTTCAAATTAATTTGCCAATTTTCTTTTGAGCACATTTATTTCCTGCATGTTAGACCCTGCAACAAGCATGTCATCTACATACAATAACAATATAATATAGCTGCCATCATTTTTCTTTTTCAGATAAACACAATGATCAGAGTGACATCTAGTATAACCTTGTTTAGACATAAACTTGTCAAATTTTAGATACCACTGCCTTGTAGCCTGTTTTAAGCCATACAAGCTCTTCTTTAACCTGCACACTAATTTTTCTTTCCCTTTGACCTCATATCCTTCTGGTTGCTCCATATAGATCTCTTCCTCCAAATATCCATGGAGAAATGTTGTCTTTACATCTAACTGTTCAATATGTAAAAAAAGTTTTGATTGAAGTCATCTTAACAACAGGAGAAAATATTTCATCAAAATCAATACCTTTCTTTTGTGCAAACCCCTTCACCACAAGTCTAGCTTTGTGCCTTTGTTTTCCTCCATCTTCTTCCTTCAGCCTGTAAACCCATATATTCTGCAATTTACTTTTACCTGCAGGCAACCTGACTAAGTCCCAAGTCTGGTTATGCATTAAGGAGTCCATGTCTTCTTCCATGGTTAGCTCGCACTTCTTCCTACTTTCAACCTGCATTGCTTCTTCATAACATTCAGGTTCACCAGAATCAGTCAACAATAAATAATATAATGAAGGACAGTATCATTAACGGGGTCTACTTATCCTGATAGATCTTCTAACACCACTTTCAGGTGTTTCAGGTGCCTGTTGCTATTGTTGTGGCTATTGATTATTATTATCTTCAGGCACCTTTAATTTTTTAGTGATCTCATCAAGAACTATGTATTCTTTGTTTTATTTTTCTTGTTTCTTTTCCTGCAACTGATTCTTATATGATACCTTTTCATTGAATATTACATCTCTGATCCTAATTATTTTGTGATTTTCATAATCATATAAGCGATAACCAAAATCATTAACACCATATCCAATAAAGGTACATTTCTTTGATTTTTCCTCAAGATTTGTTCTATTTTCTTTATTAATATGGACAAAGGCCTCACAACCAAAAGGCTTTAAAAAATAGTAGTTTACCTTTTTACTTGTCCATGCTTCCTCTGGAATACCACCATCCAAGGAACTTGAAGGTCCTCTGTCTATTAGATAAACAAAAGTATCTACAACATCTTCCCAAAACTATAAAGGCAATCTTGCATGCAATCTCATGCACCTTGCACGCTCCATGATTGTTCTGTTCATCCTTTTTAACTCACCATTTTCTTGTGGTGTTCTTGGAACTATCTTCTCTCTGCAAATTCCATGCTTTGAACAGTACCTATCAAACTCTTTGCTGCAATATTCACCTTCATTGTCTGATTTGAGACACTTCAACTTCTTTCCTGTCTTAATCTCAGCCAAAGCTTTCCATTTCTTGAAAGTATCAAGTACATCATATTTATTTTGAATACTATAAATCCAAGTTTTTCTAGTTGCATCATCAATAAAAGTAACATAATAATGAGAGCCACCGAGAGATGATATCTGAGCAAGTCCCCATACCTCTGTATGCACAAGCTCTATTTTTTTTCTATTCTTTTCTTTTCCAACTCTGAGAAATATAACTCTTTTTTTTTTTCCATAAATAAAATTCTCACAGAAATCCAAATCAACATTCTTCAAACACGGCAACAAATTTCTTGAGTGAAGAATCTTCATCCCCTTCTCACTCATGTGTCCGAGCCTATGATGCCATAATGCTACATCTTCTCCTTTGGAAGTTAAAGCATTAACATAGTTGGAAATACCATTGCATAAATACAATGTACCAATCTTTTTTCCTTTTGCTATTACCAGGGCTCCTTTGGTGACCTTCCAAGACTTATCTGTGAAAGTTGTCACATGACCTTCACCGCCTAATTTCCCTGTTGAAATCAGATTTTTCTTCAGATATGGAACATGACTTACCTCATTTAATAGCCATTGGTTTCCATTCTGTTGTTTTACAATAAATTTACCCATTCCAACAATTTTACAGGGTTTATCATCACCCAAACAAACTTGTCCAAAATCTCCTTGAACATAGTCATGAAAATATTTCTTATCAGGTGTGGCATGGAATGAGGCCTCTAAATATACCACCCAGGAATCAATAACATTTTCGAAAGAAAGAATCAAAGAATCTTGTAACACATCACCTGTCACATTTTCTTCATGATTGTTTTCTTGTTGTGCATCTCCTTCTTTTCCCTTCTGAGATCTACAGTCTTTCTTCAGGTGTCCTTTCTTTCCGCATTTCCAACACACTATCCCCGATCTGGACTTGATTTTGCCTTTCCTTGATTTGCTGCGATATGCTGAGCTATTTCCTCTTTGCATTCTTCTTCCCCTAGACTCTGCACTCAAAGCATTACTCGATGTCTCACCGGAGCTTTTCCGTCGCATTTCCTCGCTAAGGATAGCACCGACAACATCATCAAACTTTAAAGTACTAGATCCAGAGACAGAGTTACTAATGGCCATAACTAAACCATTCTTGCTTTCTCGAAATGAGCATAGAAATAAAATATCCCTAACTTCATCATCAAATTTTACCCCTACAGAACTTAACTGACTGGTAACTGTATTGAAATTATTTAAATGGTCTGCAACAGATCCACCTTCCGACATCTTCATATTAAATAATCATTTAATAAGAAATAACTTGTTTGAGGCCGAGGGTTTTTCATATAGTTTCGCCAACGCCTTAATCAAACCCTCTGTTGTAGTTTCCTTCGAAATATTGAAGGCTACCGACATCGCAAGGCACAACCGTACTATTTTGAGTGCCTTTATATCGAGAATCTCCCATTCTACGTCTGTCATAGCCGTCAGCTTCTTCTTTTTTTCCGCTCAATGGTAAGTACAGATATTTCTAATACAGATAATCTTCCATCTGAATCTTCCACAGCTGGAAGTTTTGGCCATTAAATTTCTCAACCCTAAACTTACCATCTTCTGCCATTGCTCTCACTTGAACCAGGAACCCTTCATTCTTGCGAGTTTATCAGCCAAATAGACCTTCAAATCTGATACCAGTCGTTAGAAAATTATATATTAGAGAGAAATGCAACACATAAAATATGCAGAAAACACAAGCACACAAAACAAATAAAACCAGAGAGAGACAGATATATGTGGTTCACCCAGTTTAGGCTATGTCCACCTCGAACAGCGAGTCCTTCATTTTTATTATCCAGCAAAATGAAGAGACACGACCTACAACAAATCTGCTGTAATACCCTCTGTTCTCTCTCACAGTCTCCCCATCTGTTTCTCACTCAGAGAATACACATACAATACACAACCGCAATACAATGCCCTCATACAAGCGAGGGGTTTCCTTCTAGGGAAAAAAACCCTAAACTAAACATAACTTCTATCGTCAGATTATCCGCCTAATGAACGGCCCATATTGACTATAAATTGCTATACTTTTACAAGGCAATTTTACATCTATTTTTAGCTTTGGGGGCGCTGCCCCCGAAACCCCCTGCCAAGAGGGGGCTCCATAAAGTCGCAGCCACCCCCCCTAGACCCCCTAGGAAACATTTAATTATGGGCGATGTTTCTGCCCCATTAAGGTACATGGGTCCAATGTTGTGATACAAAATAAACAAGATAATCAGGCTCCACACCCAACAGGCAGTAGTCAACTATTTCTTAATGAGCTCAAAAGCCCCTTGACAATGATCAGACCAAATAAAATCAGAATCTTTGGCCAATAACCCAAATAATGGTGAAGCCATCTTGCTGAAATCTTTGATGAACCTTCTATAGTAACTAGCTAAGCCTAAGAAACTCCTGACATCTTTCTGCTTTTGAGGAACAGGTACCCTTTTGATGATAGTGATTTTTTCGGGTCTACCTATATTCCTGCTTGGGATATGGAGTGTCCTAATACAACCCCTCCTCCTTCAGGAATTCATACTTTTCTGGGCTCAAGGAGATATGCATCTCAATGCACCTTTTGTTGTGCTATACAACAACCGCCCATTTATCTTTTATAAATGGGGACCCTTTAGAAATAAATAGGAAATTCTTTTTATAATTTCCTAAAATAAAAAAATTAGAAAATAAATTTTATGTTTTTTCCTTAAAGTGCATCACATATTACATGTTTTATTTCAAAAAAGAATCATAAAATGTAAAATATGTGAATTGTGAAATGCGCTCAAAGCCTCTCCAAAGATATAATTTAACAAAAAACCTCAATCATCATTATATTTTTTTTTCCTTTTTTGCATCGCACTTTACTTAATCAATAAAGCTTTAAGAAGAACATAATATAAGTTGCGATACCCGTGGACCCGACAAGCAAATGAAACAAGAAATATAAAATCTTTCAACTATCATGGTCACTTGAATGTTTTCATAATTCACATTGCGCTCAACTTATAATATACACTTAAACTTTATCCCATAAAATTTGTGATCTGCGATTTGCGCATATTGCATTTCACAGCCTTTAAAAGTCAAGTATCTGTTGGGAAAAATACTGAGAGGGGGGGTGAATCAGTATTTACTGCATATTCAAAACTTTTACTTTTTCTTGCTTCTAAAACCCATACGCTACTTTCCTGAAACAGACTCGCGTATATACGCGTATACCCTTTATGAAACTCACGTATACATAGATATCTAATTATGTCATTAGTTCTTCACTTAAATCATTCCATCATTCATTCATCAGATGTTTAATAAACAGTAAACATATGCAGTAAGAATAGAGTAAACCATCACACAAAGCATCACACATGAACACCGGGATTTTTAGGTGGAAACCCAAGTCGGGAGAAAACCACCGCTGTCGTTGCTCAGCCTTCAATATTTTATTATAGAGAAAACATCTTACAACATATGTGCTGGTGCAGACTCCTACCAGCACGCAGGCACCCACCTGTGCTCGTTTACCAGCCTCTCCTGGAAGGGAGCTCCAACCCCCTGACTCGTTTACCAGCCTCTCCTGGAAGGGAGCTACGACCCCCTGATCTCGTTTACCAGCCTCACCTGGAAGGGAGCTACAACCCCCTGACTAAAGGCTACAACCCTCAGCACCTCTATGGACCACGTTTCATCAATTTTCACACTGGATCCAAAGCTTCCTTTAGAACACCACTTGCAGGCCACGTTTCATCATATTTTCAGACTGGACCCACTCCATACATTTAAGCACAGTCAACCATGAAACAGATACATATAACTCACTGACAGATATCAGTAAACCAGCAGAACAGATCAGACATTTCTTACCACAGACTTCAGCAAACCCTATTTTGCATACGCGCTTTCCTTTCACTGATGTCGCGTATATACGCGCTTCCGTTCACATAAACCAGCGTATACTTCTGTACATATTACAGATCCAATTTCATTGCGCATACGTGCTTTCTCTTCATCGAAGCCGCGTATATACACGCTTCCTCTTCGGCGAACTAGCGTATGGTTCTTCAGACTTTTATGTCATTGCAATTCTTCACAACAGATACATCACTTCAGATTTTACCCTTTACCTCAGACAGATGTTCGCCTCATCACAGATCTAATCATTCCATAAATAGATCTAGCAAATACAAGTACATTTCAGATCTAGATCCCCTTCTTCATCATTGGTGCATCATACATTCAGATCTATCATTCAACTGTAACCCTTTCCATTCAGATCTACTTCAGAGAGAAGTATTCATTCAAGCTCAGACATCTTGCACCCACCCTCATGATTTGCACAATGAAATTCTTCTCCTTATATAGGTTTACCCTTTTTCAATACCATGGGCCAAAACCACATTACTTCCGATGGTATTCCTGGACGGGGTCATTTAGACAAATCATTACCCAATACAATGGGTCAATACCATGGTGGTTACCCCTGGTTTTTCACTTTAAGAGAGCTTTTGCCCATACGTGACTTGGCACGTTGATTCCCGCGTGCATATGCGACTTCCCCTAGGCAAATCCGCGTATGCCTAGAGACATACTCTTTTCATCAAGATTTAGCACATGCTGAATTCCTTTCTTCATTGCCTTCTGTACACACTGTAGATACATCAGATTTACTTCATCAAGAACATATTCTATCAAGCACAACTTCATCAAGTAAGTTGCCATCATCTTCATCAAGTGGGTTGCCATTCGAGGACATCACTCAGCATCATATTTCTAACAAACATCATTTCATATTAGATTTACATCATTTACCAAGTCCATCAGGTCAAGAATAACTTCATCAGGTGGATTGCCATTAAGGACAACACATGCCAACAATCTCATGTCTTCATCTTCATTAAGTGGGTTGCCATCAAGGACAACACTTTGCATCATATTGCCAACAATCTCCCCCTTTGGACTTGATGGCAACCATGATGGTGTTTGATTATCACAACAGATAGGTATATTAAGAATACAATGACACCATGTCACTCTCCCCATTTTGACACCATTCTTTCTCTTCATTCAAACACCATGTCACTCTCCCCCTTTGACATCAAGGGAAAAGGGCGGATCAAAGCCAACATACTCTCCCCCTTTTCTCCGCATGTAGAAGAAGCGTTCTGTAGATCTGATGTATATTGAAGTGACCAAGCTCCCCCTGAGTTCATGCTGAATCGTCAAACATATTTTTTTTTTTTTTTTTTTAAAGAAGTACATCACTCTATGAACTTCCTATCACAAAAGACTTATGCTTACATCAAAGATCCAACCAAGTGGATTTACATATGAGACCCAAATACCCAACCAAGTGGGTTTACACATCTCAACTCAACTACCCAACCAAGTGGGTTTACAAATTTGACAAGTCCTTACATGACTGAATATTACAATTTTACATCATGGGTCTCAACAAGACCTTTTCATCAAACTACAAATATAACTTTACATGACCAACACTAGAAAGTCCTCAATAAGGAGAACATATTTCAGAACCATCATAATGCCAAAAATGCGTTATAATTAGCAAAGCTAATGCTCCCCCTGAATCTGTGCATCCAAGCATCCTTTCCATATGACTAAGGCTCCCCCTTAGTTTGTGCATCCTGAACACTTTCACCAACAAATCATCAAGGCATCTTTATCAATACATTAGAAATAGAATTATGAGAATTGGAACACCACCAGAGATACCAAACAGTATCAAAGATACCAAACAGCACTGCAGTTGTGCTGAAGAGAGCTGACTCCAAATAGAAAAATGTCAGCAATCAGACATACGCGGTTTTCTGTGCATGAACTCGCGTATATACGCGACTGTGTTTCAGGAAACCCGCGTATCCAATACCATCTTCTATATTTTAACCAGATCTGATCCTCTTGTGAGAAAAAGACAGTGTTCAGCTTCTTTCTGGGATATTTGAATGCTTCCCTAGACTACAGATAGATAGAACAATGTAGTTGTGTCTTCAAGCGTCATCCAACGGTTGTAGCATAAGCACATTAGTAACCAAGCCTTCAGATTCTTTGCAGCATCAATACAATCTTTCCAAAGGAGATTATCATACCAGAACAACATCTTCAAATATGTGTCAAGCAATCATCCATGTGGTCCAATATCATCAAGATCTTCATGAAGTAACATATGTAGGCAAAAGATCTCAACCATAGTAACAAACTCTGCATGATCTATTCTTATTTCTGAATCAAACGACATCCAACTCATCCATGTGTGAGCACAAAAGATACTTATCTGCAACCAGGGCTCAAAATCTCATCATAATAAGCCATGTACCAAGTCATCATCATTTGAGCATGAGTATCACAAAAACCAAAGAATAAGAAGTCATATTGCCAACAAAGCAATCATTAGTATTCATCCTGCTGCTCCCCCTGAACCAGTGCTCCTTCTTAACTTGTGCAACCTGAATACGTTCATCAGCAAGTCATTAGCAACAATCTCTGCATGAACTGCCCTTATCTCTGAATTATAAAACTTTCATCTCAACAATGAATACTCTTCATCAAAAAGCAAATAGGACTCATCCACAATCTTCAACATAAGAAACCATGTATCATATCATCAGTATTTAGAACTGAGAAACTAAGCTGATATTGAGTCAATAATACAGTTATTAACAGTCAGACTGATGCTCCCCCTGAACCTCTGCTCCAGATCTTCAGCTATCATATAAATTCTCTTATCATCAATGCATACGCGACTGTGTCTGTTGGAACTCGCGTGTATACGCGACTTTTGTTAATAGAACCCGCGTATGGAAAGTGAAGCATAGAAATTTTTCACATTCCTTCATCTCCCCCTGAACTTGTACTTCCTGTACCTGTCTTCTTCATATCAGATGCTCTGTCAGAAATACATATAACGAGAATAATCAAATCAATCATGAGAGACATCATACATTGCTCCCCCTGTGACGATACATTACTAAATCTCATAATGTATCCCACATCATTCCTGCAGTCAATTAGAGAAGTAAGCTTCAGAAGCGGATGACTGCAGTAGGGTCAAAATTCCCTACGTTTCTGATCGGTCCTCCATCTTTTTCCAGATTTTTTTGAACTTTCTATTTGTGTGTTGGAAGTTATCCAATTTCTCATATTTGTTCAACCTGCATTCTTTTTCTACATGTCCATACTTGTTACAAGAATAACATCTCATGTGTCCAAAGAAATAAGCATAAGAATCATAATGAGTATTTCTAATCTTCCTCCTTTTACAATCAGCTGCTTTATGTCCATACTTGTTACATGAAAAACAATATCCCTTGAAGAAACCGGAGTACCTTTCTATGTAGGAACTGTTTGATTGAGGCTGAAATGATCTGCTCCTGCAATTTGCTGCAACATGCCCATAATTATGACATTTAAAGCATTCAACTTTATTGACTGATTTCCTTTGAGATTTCATCATTGTTGGTTGACCTTTTGTTTCTTTCAACACTTCAGGTTTTGCATTGACATCCTCGGAATTTTTAGCACTTCCTTGTGAGCTAGATTCTCCTTTAATAGTTTCATGGAAACCAAGACCAAGTTTGATAGCAGGAGACCTTTGATTACTCAGAATATTGTCCAAAATGTTAGTACTATCTTGAAACCTCAAAAGTTTAACATTTTCTTCTAATTTACCTTTGAGAATGTTTACCTCAACCTCCAAGGCTTGACATTGCTTCGTCAAGCTTTCTTCTTTCCTTCTTCCATCTTCTACTTGATCCTTCTGATTTAGAATCTCTTCTTTCAACCAATTTTCGTTTTCTTCACATGTTTGTTGCAGCTCTTCATTCTTCTTATTTGATTTTTCCAGATCTTCTTTGAGAGAGATGATTTCTGCTTCAAAGCCTTCCTTTTCAAATGGTTGTAGAGGTTCCTCATTCTTCTTACTTGATGCTTCAAGATCTGCTTGCAGAGAGATGATTGCAGCTTCAAGACCTTCATTCTTCTTTCTTGATTTTTTGAGATCTGCATTTAGATCGTTGATTTCTGCTTCTAGTTCTTTAATTCGATTGGATGCATAAGTATGAAACCTTTGATACTTGTCAACCTGTCCATTCAGCATTTCTATTTGTTCTTCCATTTGAGAGATCATCTCTTTGTAGATAGAATCTTTCTTATCAATTTCCTTTTGTTGTTCTTCAACTTTGATCTTGATAGCTTCTTCTAGATCCACAACTTTACTTTCACTATCTTCACTATTGTTTGCACAAAGAAGAGTATTACAAGGACCACAATCACTATCTGATTCATCTTCTTCAATTTCTGCTATACAAGATTTCTGAGATATCTTCTTGTTTCGAGTAGCCTTCTTCTTTTGCTTCTTTTCCATGAGTACTTTCAGATCATGGTCAGAATCTTCTTCATCTTCACTGGACACATCATCTTTATTTGCATAATAACTCTTCCTCTTTTCAAATTGTTTCCCTTTACCATGTTTTTCTCTATAAGGACATTTAGCAGCATAGTGACCAACTTTTCCACACTCAAAACATTTGAAGGGAAGCTTACCTTTGAATCTTCCAGTTCCTAGTTGGAGTTTTCTCACGAAATTCGCTTCTTCTTCATCGGATATATAGTTGGATTCTTTGACAACTTCCTTTTCTTTTCCTCTTCCAGATACCTTAAAAGCAGCTTCTCTAATTTGAGAAGGACCTCCTTGTCTCATTTCAAAAGCAGTCAGAATACCATGTAATTGAACGATAGTAAGAGTTTGCAGATCTTGCCTTTCTTCAATAGCTGAAACTTTAGAGTCAAATTTTGAAGTCAAGGATCTTAAGACTTTTTCCACCAGAGTAGTATCGATTATGGTTTCACCCAAATTTCTCATCCGATTTACAATATCATCTAGACGAAGAAAGAAACTGGCAACACTTTCATCACTATGCATCTTCAAATTTTCATATTCGATTCTAAGAGTTTGGAGTTTTGCACTTTTTACCTTTGTGTCTCCTTCATAGCTTAGAATGATTTTGTCCCATATTTCTTTTGCTGAATGTAGCTGCATCACTTTAGCAAATTCTGATTCGGACATGCTTCCTAGCAAGACATTTACTGCTTTGGCATTGGTTTCATACTTCTTCCTTTCTGCTGCATCAGTAGGAATACTTGCCGGGTATTGATAACCTTCTTCCACGATTGCCCATACATCTGCACCAAGACTTTGCAGATATGCTTTTGTTCGTACCTTCCAGAATACCAGATTGCTTCCATTGAATAGAGGTGGCTTTATAGACATTACTCCTTCTTGACTTCCCATTGCGACGGATCTCCTTCAAGCGATCAAGCTTCTGCAGAAGGACCTGCTCTGATACCAATTGTTGGGAAAAATACTGAGAGGGGGGGGTGAATCAGTATTTACTACATATTCAAAACTTTTACTTTTTCTTGCTTCTAAAACCCATACGCTACTTTCCTGAAACAGACTCGCGTATATACGCGGATACCCTTTATGAAACTCGCGTATACACAGATATCTAATTGTGTCATTAGTTCTTCACTTAAATCATTCCATCAGTCATTCATCAGATGTTTAATAAATAGTAAACATATGCAGTAAGAACAGAGTGAACCATCACACAAAGCATCACACATGAACACCAGGATTTTTAGGTGGAAACCCAAGTCGGGAGAAAACGACCGCTGCCATTGCTCAGCCTTCAATATTTTATTATAGAGAAAACATCTTACAACATATGTGCTGGTGCAGACTCCTACCAGCACGCAGGCACCCACCTGCGCTCGTTTACCAGCCTCTCCTGGAAGGGAGCTCCAACCCCTGACTCGTTTACCAGCCTCTCCTGGAAGGGAGCTACGACCCCCTGATCTCGTTTACCAGCCTCACCTGGAAGGGAGCTACGACCCCCTGACTGAAGGCTACAACCCTCAGCACCTCTATGGACCACGTTTCATCAATTTTCACACTGGATCCAAAGCTTCTTTTAGGACACCACTTGCAGGCCACATTTCATCATATTTTCAAACTGGACCCTTTCCATACTTTTAAGCACAGTCAACCATGAAACAGATACATATAACTCACTGACAGATATCAGTAAACCAGCAGAACAGATCAGACATTTCTTACCACAGACTTCAGCAAACCCTAGTTTGCATACGTGCTTTCCTTTCACTGATGTCACGTATATACGCGCTTCCGTTCACATAAACCAGCGTATACTTCTGTACATATTATAGAACCCATTTCATTGCGCATACGCGCTTTCTCTTCATCGAAGCTGCGTATATACGCGCTTCCTTCGCGGCGAACTAGCATATAGATCTTCAACCATTATAGAGCAGCATACTTCTTCAGATCAGAGATTCAGTTTAGAATTACCCTTTTACTTCAGACAGATGTTCGCCTCATCTCAGATCTAATCATTCCATCAATAGATCTAGCAAATACAAGTACATTTCAGATCTAGATCCCCTTCTTCATCACTCCTTCATCGGTGCATCATACATTCAGATCTTTCATTCAACTGTAACCCTTTCCATTCAGATATACTCCAGAGAGAAGTATTCATTCAAGCTCAGACATCTTGCACCCATGCTCATGATTTGCACAATAATTTCTTCTCCTTATATAGGTTTACCCTTTTTCAATACCATGAGCCAAAACCACATTACTTCCGATGGTATTCCTGGACGGGGTCATTTAGACGAATCATTACCCAATACAATGGGTCAATACCATGGTGGTTACCCCTGGTTTTGCACTTTAAGAGCGCTTTTTGCCCATACGCGACTTGGCACGTTGATTCCCGCGTGCATACGCGACTTCCCCTAGGAAAATCCGCGTATGCCTAGAGACATACTCTTTTCATCAAGATTTAGCACATGCTGAATTCCTTTCTTCATTGCCTTCTGTACACACTGTAGATACATCATATTTACTTCATCAAGAACATATTCTATCAAGCACAACTTCATCAAGTAAGTTGCCATCATCTTCATCAAGTGGATTGCCATAAAGGACAACACATGCCAAAAATCTCATGTCTTCATCTTCATTAAGTGGGTTGCCATCAAGGACAACACTTTGCATCATATTGCCAACAGTATCATGAAATATTATAAGGAATGATTGCGATTTGTGTAGTTAATGAATTCATCATGTGAAACAGCTTGTGTCATATCAAACATAATTTAAGATCTTAACGTCTTTAAAACAATTGATAGATCTTACATGTGAGGCCATGTGAAATATTAAATTAGAAATTATGAAAGATGATTGATAGATTGATATCTTCTCACATGTTTTTGAAGTAAATGATTGATTTAACCTTCTGATACTCCTTATGTGTTATATTCACTTTGCCCTCAGGAAATCAAGTGACGAGTTGAAGAAGATCAAAATGAGAAAAAGGGGCAAAGAAATTTCTCAAACATCGTCCACAGAAGACATAGATATGTCTCCATTATTTTTAGATACCATCTGCAACAAAGATTGTGGCAGTTCGACATGGAAGGCAATGTATAAACTCTTCGAAGATGAAGGACCAAGGGTGATAAATAAAGTATCTACAACAGGCATTGCTTCTACCTCTGATGCAACCCTTTTTGACGTTGCATGCTCATACATTCACAGGATAGCTGCAATACCAAATATTCTTCCTTATACAGATATGGTTAAGTGGGCAATTGACCACTTAAACATTAAAGATAGAATGTTAAAAACATCGACAGGATAAAATATAGGTTCTTTCAAAGCAGAGGATTTAGCAACAATGTATCATCTACCAACCCCGCAGTAGAAATACGACAATAAATATGTGCAGAAATTCAAAGGAGAACATCCAGATCTTATCAAATTCATCCATGAATGGAAGGACAATGAAGGGAAATTGAAGCAAGATAAGTCTAGTACGTACCTAATTGAACAAATTCCTAATCCCTATTGTTAAGTCGCTGGTATGTTATGTAGAATATTTTCCAAGAATGATAGCACTAGATTTTCAAGAGATTGGGTCCCCCTAATTGACGCAATCGTCAATTGATCTATCTTAAATTGGGAAGACATTTTATCCAATTAACTATCCAAGCATATAAATGAATATAGGAATAAAAGAAGTATTTCATTCAGAGAAATATCTCCTTTTTATATTTCTGCCTATATCATGGATGTTATCTGTTTTATTTCTAAATTTCCTACCATGGGTTGGAAATGGACTACCAAGGACCCTAACCCGATTCACATCTACCACAGAGAACTCTGGGATTCAGAGTTCCACTTACATTTTTATAAAATATGTTACGGAGTCATATTTCCCATATATCAGAAGATTTTCAACAAAAGAGATCCTAGGGTTTCTGAAGAAGCCAATGTAGATATTCTTCCAGTAGCTAGATGGTTTGCCAAAGAAAATTTTACATACATTAGGGTATTTGGGAGTTATGCTTCTCCCCATGTTTTACCTTACTATGTTCCCAATAAATTACTTGCAAAATAGCCTATCAACTTGTCAATGGTGTCATGAAGCAGCTGAAGGATGGTAAAAAGGCTATTTGGCCTAATTTCCCTCTATAGTGTGGCACCTTTTCTCTGGCTAATATCGGCCATACTTACAAAGAGGTTCCTAAGATTCAGCTATTGAAATTGGAATTTATGCCAGGAATATTATATGATCCCAATAATGTGATTAAAAATTACATCGCAGAGCTTAAAATGAAACCTTTTGTAAAGGAAGCATATGGATTCGATGACCTCTTCCAGGGCATGGAAAATTTCTCTGATATTACCAAGTACGTTTCTAGTCAACTAAGTCAAGAGGATGTTGAAGCTTTTCAAGCATACAAAAACAAGAGACTAGAAAACGTTCCTTTAAATTTGTTGACTATTGAAGATGAAAAACATACTCCAAGTGTTACTTTGGATGATGAAATGAAAGATGTATCTGAAGATGAATCAAGTCAATCACAACAACAGTCTGATAATTCAGATCACTCTGAAAATGAATCTGAATCTAAGAAAGTAAACTCAAAAAAGAAAATTGACCAAGATATTCAAGAGATATGAATGTTGTAGAAAACAAGAAATGATGAGACGGAATCAAATTCCGAAACAGTTCTATGCAGTCATAACATGCTAGATCAGTCCAAGTCATCACAAGAAAAAGATCTTATAAATGAATGGGAAGAATTTTCCGAAGCAATAAAGACCCTCAAAGAAAATCCCAATACTGATCAAGCAACAAGTTTCCAAACGCCAGAACCCTCACAAAAAATAGTTGAGACTATCAATCCACTCCAAAGAGTTCCAACAATTCATAACAAAGAAATCATACCGGCCTACCCTACAGATCAGATAGTTCTACAGATTGGAGATATTCCCTCATTAGATATTTTCTACAGTCCCACTTACAAGGCTGTAGATAAAAGAAATAAAAGAAGAAGGATTGATGAAATAAATCCAAAACCAACAAATGAATCAGTTGATGTACTATGGAAATATTGCTCAGATGATCCCACTAAACATCTAACCAAATTATCACAATACGTAGGGGCATATTCTACCTCTACTGTTGATAAAGCTACTGAGGTTAGAGTATTGTTGAAACAAAAGGAAACCAGAGTACATGAATTAGAGCAGTTGTTGAATGAAGAGAAATCCAAGTCCATTTAGCAAATCAAAATAAGCACAACCCAATTTCATGAATATATTGAAAGCCTCAAATTAAAGTATCAGAAAGAGCATAATGAAAAGCAAGCACATCTGGAAATAGCAATGGCTGAGTTACAGAGTCAACCACAATTAGAACAATTTATCAAAGGAGCACTTGATGTAAACACCATGCTAAAGAAACAACAAGAAATGTTTTGTCAACAAGCTTCCATGATTGTTTCTTATTGTGATTCCATTAAAATAATGATTCAGCAAATAGAAATTTACAAGCTGGAATGTGAAAGACTTGAAAATAAAATCGAAGAATGCATTCAGTGGCAAATTTCAGATACAGGAAAGCAAGCTAATCTACCACAAATAGATAAGTTTCACAAAGAACTATTATTCGCAGAATGGGGAGCACAAATTAATCAAGCAGAGAAAGCAGCGACCAAGACGTCCAAGAAATCAAATGAGATTATTCAGTTTATATGTGAGCAATTGTTTAAGACAGAAATTCTTGAGGAAAACACGTCTAATGTGTTTTCAGGAACAAAAGAAGTAGAAATAAAGTGGAGACAGAGAGCAGATACACAAGAGGAAATGATCAAAAAATTTAATAAGTTTGATCAAGAAAATTACTGGAATTTTTTGATCAAACCTTACCATCAACATCAAACTCTTCAATCTCTTACAGATTCAGAAAAAATATCTCAGTCAGTAATCTCAAATGCTATTTTCAAGGGACAGATTCAATCATGGATATCACAGCCAGCTCAGCTCAAAGCAATGTTAGATATTTGTCAACTTCGTGATCACATTCAGAAAGAAGGGCAGGATTCACAAAATTAGGATTGTTAGTTTAAATTCCTAGATTGTTGTTTAAGTAAGCTTTTACAGGAAGGTTGTTTGAAACCTCCTGTACATTTTTGTAATAATTTAATTTAATTTTATAGTTAGTTTAGTATTTAAACCCTTCTCATGCATTTAAAGAAGGGTCTAGAAATTCGTCAAAAATATTTGCAAAGAATGCACTATTGTAAGTTTGTGAGTGCTTTGATGAATTAATGGAACATATTATGTTATCTTTTAGCAATTAAAGCCATTTAATTGATGTTGCGCTATTGTACTCTTTAAATCGCCTGAAAGTGGGAAGAAAAAGATTCATTGCTGTCAATTTACAGAGTAGAACTTCATGCATATGGTACTTCTATTCACTTGTGTTAAGTCTTATTTCTTAAATTGATAGTTATTTTTTTATTGCATTATATATTTGGAAGGTTATCATATATAAATATTACATGCACTTTTGTTCTAATATTTATCTATGGTTTCTTATTGAATATGTAATCACATTGGAAAATGCAATATGTTTTACATAATTCTTCTATGAAAACTATTTTGTTAGAAGAATCATTTTACATGATTTTCATCTCTTTCGACTATTAAATGATCTATATTACTAATAATTGAAGGATATCATTTTAAATCACATAAAGGAACAACACTTAGATAGATTCATATAGATTAAAATCATTATACATTTGCATGTTATATTCACAAACACCCTCATAAAACATCCTTATTGGGAAACTAGTCCCATTATCCCCAGTCAGAGCCACTATACCAAACGGAAAAGGAGCTGCTTTAAGGTCCAAAACGGGTGGTTTTCCCCCATGTTTTGGCCACAGAATTCTGAGGCCTCAACACCTTCTTAGTACTTTACCCAAATTGGAGAGAGTTTCCTAGAAGTCATCCCCATATGGTGTGAAATTATCCATGTAGATTTCGACAGAGTCATGGACTAACTCAGAAAAGATGCTGAGGACAACCCTTTGGAAGGTGGATGGGGCATTGCATAACCCAAAGGGCAGGACTCTATAAGAAAAGGTACCCCAAGCGCAGGTAAAAGTAGTCTTATCCTAGTCTTCAAGGCTGATTTGAATCTGATTGTACCCACTAAACCCATCTAAGAAGGAAAATAATTTCTTCCCTGCAAGGCCATACAAGACTTGGTCTATAAAGGGTAAAGGGAAATGGTCATTCTTGGTGGCTTTGTTAAGTTCTCGACAGTCAACACAAATTCACCACTTCCCATTCTTCTTTGGGACTAGGAAAAGAGGAGATACCCACTTACTGTCGGATATATGATATATGAACCCTGCATCCAATAGTTTCTGAAACTCTTCTTTGACTATGTCCTTCAGAGTGAGTTCATCCTTCTTTGGGGTTGTCTCACAGGCTTGCATCCTTCTTTGCTATAAATGTGATGCCTGCATATTGAAGGATGCACCCCTTTCATGTCCTTGCAATCCCAAGAAAATGCTTCAAGATTTTCTTTCAAAAGATGGCGTAGGTACTTCTCTTCTTAATTCGAGAGGTTTGGGTTGAATTTTAGAGATCTGGATGGGCCAAAATCAATAGCCTTGGTGGTTTCATAGGTTGTCTCAACTGAGTGTGCTTCCATCCACAGTCGGCTTATAGACTCTTTGACTAAGGTTTTGAGAGGAGTGTTAGTGGAGGACTGGTTTTGAATGGCATGGTCAATGAGTTCATCTTCATCAAGCTGCCCCCCTCTAAGAATAACATCTATGGTACATATAGGGGAAGTGTTATATAATTCATATTCTTCATCCTCCAACCATATAGGGAGATCATGATCAATGGAAGGCTGGGCTGGAGGATATAAAACTAGTTGTTTAGACAAAGGCCCATTTTTGATAACCATGTTTCCGACCCGAAAACTAATATAAGCATTTGCAGTGGCTAACCAAGGTATCCCTAAGATGAGAAGATAAAAATTAAAATTTTTTTTTGGTTGCAGGACCAGGAAATTGGTAGGATACTCCCAAGAGTCAATGGTAACCATAACATCCTCAACAATTCCTTCTAGAGTTACTGTGGACCGGTCTGCAAGTTGCAGAACTATTGTGGTTTTCCTCAAAGTCCTTGGAGATTAAGTTTCAATATAGTTTCGTTGGTCATGATATTGATGGCAGCCCCTAGATCAATCATATTGTTGGGGAATATGAAACCGTCTATATGCACATCAACAACTGGACTACTAGGGTCCATGTATTTTGGAAATATCACCTTCCCCGGCATCAAGTCAGACAATTGTCCTGCCACATTGATGGTGGGGGTATCTCTCTTCCTTCTCCCAGGCTTCTTGAAGAAATTTTCTTTGATGAGCCTATTATAGATAGGGAAATACTTAATGGCTTGGAGAAGTGGTATCTTTACACAAAAATTTTCCAATTCTCCTGGGATTTCAGTCTCCTTTGGGGTGTGCTGACTAGGGTGGATCAAGCGCTTGGGAAAAGGAGGTTGTTGGATCTGAGTGTTATCTTCTTCCTTTTCCTCCTCAACCTCTACAGGTGGAGATGGGGGATGATTGTCTGGGAGTAATCTTCCCAACCTGAGATTAACCTTTTATATCTCCACAGAATAAGCTGGATGGGATGTTTCTCCATTGGGAGCCTGTTGTTCCTGTCTGTTGTTCAGGTTCGGATTGGGCTGTGAAGGTATAGGTAACCTAAGTGGAGCGACATGAGTAAGCTGAGGTTGAGGTTGGGGTGGAGGCATTAGAGTAGGTAGTTGATTTTTTTGAGGCCTCCACCCTTGGGATGGATTTTTCCACTGAGGTTGTTGTGGAACATACTGCTAAAATGGTTGGTTTACTGGTTGAGGATAATATGAAGGGTTGGAAGGCCAAGTAGGAGGTGTAGACCAGGATGGAGGAGTGGGGGTGTACCAAGGTTGCATGGGTGCACTCTGATTATTGTAATAGTAAGAGTAAGGTGTACCTTGCATACCTTGTTGATATGGTCGAGGGCCTTGAGGCCTTCTCTGGTTGATGAAACAAAGTTGCTCTAGCATTGTTTCCCCAACTTGATATACAACTTTAAGTCCAGGTAAGGAGGGACACTTGTCTGTGGCATGATTCTCTTCACAGACTAAGCAATCCTCTATGACATTCAGTGAACATTCATTTCATGGGTGCTTCCTGTACATCTAGGACAGAATATGGCCAAGGCTCTCTCTACTTCCTCTTTCTTCCTTTTGACCTGCATTGTGTCCATTTGCAAAGAAAAGGTGTGCAGCATGTCACTCTTGAAGTCTTCTAGCATTTTTCTAATCTCATGTTTTATGAAGGTGGAAGAGGAAGGGGTATCAGATGTACTTTGGCTTGCTCTGCTCTTCTTCCTAAATGCCCTAGAATGGTTTTGAAAGACAATTTTGATTGTTTCTTAGGGTTGTTGGTAGATATCTCCTCTTGATATCATATTCATGGTTTCTATCATCTCTTCACTGATCCCCCGAAGAAGTACAAGTTTAACTGAGTCAGGATCAAGAGTAAAATTGACTCTCTTATAATTAAATTGAAATCTCTCTTCATAATCTTCTAGGGATTCATCAGGCCCTAGAGTCATCCTAAATATCTCGTCCTTAGTTTCCTTGGACCTACAGTAGTCTTTGTACTTATTTTTTAATGTCTCTTCCATATGTGCCCAAGTAGTGATGATATCCCCAGGAAGACCCATGAACCAATGCAAGGCTGCATCCTTAAGGGTGGATGGGAATAGCTTCAACTTCTGATCATCGGAGGTGTAGTCATAAGTTCTACAAAAAACAGCAAATTAAAACATGAATGTGTCAGGGTCCTCAAAGGTAAGTCCATGGAAGTGTGGAAGAGCTGAGGGGCTAATTTTTTTCATCTTAGTTTCCCCATCTGCCTCTCTTATGGGAAAGGCTCTCTGGGTCACAGCCATGGTTAATATAGGTGAATTAGGTCCCTTAGTTGAAACAAGGTATTCTTCTTCTTCCCCAATAGGATCCTCAAAATATTCAGAAGGCTCTCCTATCGGGGGTTCAATCTCACTGCCACTGAAGAAGAGTGAAGGGTGGCTAGGAGGTGATGTGGGGCTTTTAGGTAAGATTTGTCTTTGGGTATTCATAGTCCTACGAGGCATGGAAATCATATATTTTTGTATTTTTTTTCAATATTTCTGGAATGACATGAAAAGAAAGGAAAGAAGAAAATAATGTTAAAAACAAAATCAAAACATCTACTAGACACCTCCCCGGAAACGGTGCCAAAAAGTGGTGAGCCTTGGTATTGCACCAAGAGTGCTACAACTCCCAAGGGCTGCCCTACTTTACTTTATCAACCTGGGTTCATACAAACTTTGATGTGACAGTTCTATATACACATTAGATGCATTCTATTCATCTCATCCTCTTATGCTTTACGAAAGGGTGCTACTTCTTAAACTATGAAAACAATTGGAAAGTAAATTGCTAGAAGGAAATGACAGAAAGGAAACTAAACTGAATTGTTGAAAGGAAATGACAAGAAAGGGAATTAAACTAAATTTTTGAAAGGAAATGACAAGAATGAAACTAATTTAATTCACAGAAAACAAATAGCAGAATGGAAACTAATTCTAACCCACACTTAACTTGGCCAAATGGCTAAATGCACTCTAATCCTATGATCTATCTACCATTCTTCTATCCATGCAACTAGGCTATCTATGAATTAATTGTAATTAAAAAGAGTTAATTTGCATCTTGAAGGGAAGAAAAGGGCCAAAAGAGGCTAATGTGGGGTTTAACACATGAAACGAGGTTTGGAAGCAGAAAGAGGGGGTTAAAACCTTATAAAACTTTATTATAGCATGAGAAATGAATTTGGAGTAGAAAAAACTCAAAAGTGTGATGGCAGAGTGCAATGGAGGAAAAAAGCTGCGATGTACGATGTCGCAATTGCAAATTCACAAGTTTAAAGGGATAGCGGTAAAGGTTAACGGAACGAACTAAAAGGTGCAAAGTGCACTTTGCGACGTGTGACGTGGTAGAGTTATCACATCGATAGAATAAGTGATAAATGTTATGCGTAAAGGTAAATGATGCGATTTGAAATTTCTGATTTATCAATATCGCAATCGCAAGAACGAGTGGTAAGTATTTAAAGATAAAAGCTAAATGGTGCGAAGTGCAATTTTCGATGGCCGACGTGGTGGTGGGACCGATAGCGGGGCGCGATCGCAATATCTCAATCGGCTAGAACAACGGTAAGAGTTAAGGGAGAAAGGAAAAATTTGCGAGACGTGATTTGTGATAGGATAAGAACTGCGAAATACGATTTGCGATAGGATAAAAAACTACAGGATGCGGTTTCACAATATTGCAATCGGCAAGATCGAGCAGTAGGTGTTAAGGGGAAAAGATAAAATTTGTGATTTGCGAAGTGCAATGTATGGCGACGGGAGACTCGAGGAGAAAAGAAGGATGTCGGGTTTTCAGTGGTTTTGAATGGTTTTTCACGTGTTTGAATTCCTTTGAATTCCTTCTTTTCTGTAGAAGTTATTGAATTCATTAGAGATGTATTCTCCATCATTATCGCTCCTAAGAGCCTTCACTTGCTTCCCTGACACTTTCTCCATCAGTTCCTTAAAGTCCAAGAACTTAGAGAATGTCTGATCTTTCTTCTGCATGAATAAGATCCAGCACTTACGAGAAAATTCAGAAACAAATATTACATAGTACTTATGTTTTGTTCTCGAAGCAACAGAGAAAGGACCACACACGTCTGTGTGAACTCTCTCAAGGTTCTATGAAGCTCGGTTCTCCTTCTCATGAAAGGTGGCCTTTACATATTTTCACATAGTACATCCCTTGCATGTGTTTGAATACACAAGTGTACCCCTGGGAAGACCAGTAGAAATATGTTGCATGACTTTCAAGGCCCCATGGTGAAGATGGCCCAATCTCCTGTGCCATAATTCGCCCTCATCCTGACTCACCACTTGATCTGAGTTTCCCATCACCATTGTGCATCCATCTACCTTCATCTTGTAAAGATTCTTAACTCGAACCTATCCTCTTGGCTTTTCCTTTTTTTTTGTGTCGCAAGAAAGCTTTTCCTTCACTAAAAACAACATCATAGCCTCTATCCTCCAACATTGCGACTGAGACTAAATTTTTCTTCAAAATTACTACATGCATTACATATTTTAATTGAAAGGGTTGACCTGACTACCTCTAGAAGGTAATGGTACCAATCCTGGTAGCGTTGTACTACCCATCATCACTGAAACGTTCCTTGTCTCCCACCATGTGAAAGGAAGCGCCACTATCCAAATACCACGCAGATCCCAATGCACTTAACACCATGCATGTGATCAATGAGAAGTCAAGCTAAAATTGTGAGGCAAGGGTCTCACTAGCTGTAGATCCTCCAACCTTCTTATTCTTCTTCTATTGTGGATAGTTAGTAGAAAAATGCCCATGATCGTGACAGTGAAAACAATTCACCTTGGACATGTCCTGCTTCTTTCCATTCTTGGACTCGGATTTAGAATGGAAATTATTCCCCTTCCCCTTCCTCTCCTTGGCAGCCAGAGAACAATCCTCTTCATCCTCATTCTTAGATGAATATCCATCTCTTTTGTTCCATCTGAACTCCTCCTACACCAAATCCGACCACAGTCCTTCCCAATCTGGAAATTTTTCCCTTCCATTGACAGAGTCTTGATAAAATTGCCAACTCTTGGGAATTCATAGGAGATCCAAACTCACAAAATCATCATCAAAAATTGTTATACCAATGTTCTCCAGTTCATCTCGACATTGGACAAACTTTGTTAGATATTTTGGTATGGATTTTCTCTTATCCATCTTGATCTTCTTGAGTTTATCTTTGAGCGTCAATTTCCTATGGTCGTTGTTGCTCTGTTATAGATCCGCCAAAGCCTTCCACATTGCATATGTTGTGGCTTTCCCATGGAGGCTTGAGACAATTTGGTCTCGTACTCCCTCCAACAGGATCATCCTCGTCTTTACCACTTTCTTTTTCCATGCATCAAGATTTGCAGCATCCGTCACAACAGGTTTAGCAACATCGTTGTCAATGAATTCCTTTGAGCCATTGTCTTGGAGTACTACCTCCATCACATCCTTCCAAGAAATATAGTTTGAGCAGCTCTCTAGTGCATACTCCAACCTCAAGCCATTGAAATCCATTTCGATCTTGAATCAACTGTAGCACCAAGAAAGTCTTTCTGCAAATTCGAATTCTATCCGGTCACAAACTCAACTCCTGCTTCACTTCTGCAATTTCCTGTCCTCTGATACCATGTAGAAATTATACAACATGCATGTATATCTTGGTTACACCCGATATAACAATGTATTAAAGTTAAATACTGAATTGCTTCTACAAATATTTTGCGGAATTAAGAAAACACAATCACTAATCACATGAAGTAAAGAAGAATCAAATCATACACAACACACATAATTTCTTGAGAAAGCTTGTCACTCAAAACTCCACTATCTTCTATTGTATATTCAGCATGGATCATGAAACAATTACATACAAAACACCTCTCAGAAGAGCCCTCTAGTACTCAACTAATTGTCTCACACTGTCATGGACAAAACTGACCAACACATAGCCAATTCTTAGCCTCTAGACAACTTGTCTTGCTTGCACAATCCATGATGAATGCAATCCCCAAAACATAGGAATTCTTGCCTTCCTTGACTGCACAAGTATCATGGCCACTCCAATGGGTGTTTGGTTGCATTTGTGCAGCCCAATAATCCTACAATTTATAATCAACTTCCCTTTCACCTAGATCTTAACTGGGTCTCCACTGGATCTGACATGCATGCAAATAATAATAGTAAATCCTCAGTTGCATGTGAGATCACTCATTGTGAATTAATTATTATTTAATTCACTTGATATCTCACTAGTGTATCTTCGGTTATAACTAGCACAACTGAGTTTAACTCACTTAGCTGAGTTAAAATGATTACAACCTGCATTAAATAATGCACCACTTCACTTCGGATTCTATTACAACTAGAATTAATCTACATGCTTCACCAACTACCTCTAACTCGAAATCCACTAGCTAACTGAGTTTATCACTCTCAGTTAACTATTGCAAGTTATCATTGAGAATATATTACAATTTATTGTTCATCTTAATTAATGGATAACTAAAATAGACATGCACCTGAAAATAGCACCGTGGGCCCCACCCTAGTGTAGGTGCTTAATGCACTAGGCTTGGGTGCTAAAATTTTCTTGCTGAATCTCAACAGAATTGTACAGGTGAATTTTTGGTTGAAAATGACACCCCAGTTTGAATTGATAAGGTGGTCAAACTAAGACAATTAATTCAAGCAAGTCTTCAACTTTTGAACTTGTCATTTGTATTTTGGGTGCATTTTCGACAGTGTTCGACACCCTTTGCCAATAAGCACAATGAATTCAATACAAAGTTCATAACATCAAGCGAGCGAGTGTGAAGTTCATTGAAGAAACAATCAGTGCAAGCAAGCGAGTTCGACTCTAATGCAAGTAAATGTAATATTAAAACAACAATCAAGCAAGTTGAAATCTACAACAAGCGAGTGTGCATTCCAGTGAGCGTGAAACAAGATAAACAAGTTTTCACCAAGTAAGAGATCAAGAAAATTCTAAAGCAAGCGAGCATGTCATTCAAATCAAGCGAGCGAGTTCACATGGTGAAACACATCTAGCTGTTACAAGTGATTCACAATTTAATCCTATCAAATGCTGAAGACATGGTGCAAAACAACAAAGAAACTCTTGCTGATATTTCAAGGCATCTACAACAGACAAATGAAACGATTGAGTACCTTCAACTAGAGTCGCAACTACAAAGAAATGAGTTGCATGAGCAGAGTGATGCTTCCGAGTTTTTGAACCATACCAATAAAGATGATAAGACATTTATCCAAACAACTTCAAGTGTCGAAGTCATTCAAGATCAAATTTCTTCCAAAACAATCATCAAGCCATGGGAAGAAATTCAACGTAATAGAAATCGAAGAGGACTAGGATATGTCAAAGATGACGACAACTTACATATCCCCAATTATTCAAAGCCCATCAAGTTCAGCAGTGCAAGATTTCTTGAACAAATCACATCAACTAATTATATGAAAGTTGGAGACAAACCGACATGCACACAAATAAAAGTTGCAGTCAAACCAAAATGCTCACATTGTAAAAGAACAGGTCATATGGAAGATCATTGTTTTGATCTCCATCCTTGTCACCATTTTGGCAGGCCGAATCATTCATCAGAGAAATGCTGCAATCAAAACAAACCAGCCAAATTAAAGATCAATTATGAATGGATTGATCCTTGGGAATGGTCGTCAACAATCAAAATATTGGATAAGTTCTACAACGGAATTCAATCACATCTATTGTAGCTAGTAGTCAATAGATGATGGTACTCTCATGCATATGAATGGGAGAGTACACCAGTGATACACTCTTACACCTGAAGGAGGGGAGTTCAGAAATAATTTCCAGATGATTGTCTCTCCTTTCAACTGACAAAGGGGGGGAAATGATAATGAAAATAGAAGGTGGTTGTCAGACTAAAATTTTTTACAACATTAGCAAAAGCAGCTAGTGGGAATCTTCAATAGCCAGTGGGCATCTTCAACAACCAGTGGCCATCTTCAGTAGCCAGTGGGAACCAACAATGAACAGTTTCTGACAGCATCAAAAAATAAAAAATGAGTTATTTTTTGACATCATCAACATCATCAACCAGTGGGTGATCATCATCAGCAAATTCGCCAGTGGGCGTCTTCAAAAAAATTTCAGTGGACAAGAAAATTCGCCAGTGGGCATCTTCACAATTTTGTTAGTGGACAAAGGATGATGATTGCAAACAAAGGACAGATGGATCCTTTTGCAATTTTTCACGTGATGGAGTTGTCAAGAGAAATTTAGAGATGAATCAGACATGCAGTTGACTCATGGTATCTTCAGATTGCAGTTTTTTCGGCATCCAACTTTGGCAGTTTTTCAAGTAGTGTTTTTGATAAACAATTTCAGCATGAGAACTTGGAAGATGGTTCCTCATTCTTATTTTTGATTTATCATTGAGGGGGAATTCTAGCCTCTTTCTCATAAACAATTATAAATCCAAAGTTAATTAAATTAATTAAATATTGAAAATTAGGATTATATGCCTAATTTTATAGATTATGTTAGTTCCTCTTAATTGGGAGTTAGTTTAGGCTTACCTAACTTAGCTCCTATATTAGTGTGTGTGGTTGAGATATTTTCTCAACCAAATTTTCCAAGATAGACACACTATATTGAGATAACTTCCTCACCTATTTATTTGTATTATAACATTATTTGAATAATGAAGAATATGTGAGGAATGTCGTAAGGCTCTCATGCCTTTTCCACCAGTTCTATGTCTCTGGTGTTTTTATGTGTTTTATGAGTTAATTTAATTTCTACACATGTCAGGATAATGTTCTTTCATCCTTGGTTTATTGTGAATCTAAGAATCTCGACGATGGATTAAATAAAGTCAACTTTCTTAATCAGTCTGAAGTCTTGGACAACCTTCATTTTGCTGATTTTTACTCCATTATGTATGTAATTATGGTTTCACAAGTGCACCTACTAATATTTCATTTTCTCAAGAAAATTATGTTTCAAAATATTTATATCTTGAATCTAATTCGATTAATGAAGGATTTTTTTTATTGAAACTGCCTCTTCACCTCACTATCCCTTGTGTTCCACATTTTTTAAGGCATTAAATTATGATGGGGATACTTCATTTAATGAGTTATATTTTGAATTGACACATTGTGGTAAGATCATTCATGACGAAGAGGAAAGTAGCGAAGTCATCAAGTATTCATTCCATTCCTTATTATTTCCAGTCATGCATGACAAGAATTCCTTAGTGCAGATTACTCATGAAATTCACTCAATCTATTCATCCTCAGATGTGCAAGAATAATAACTTTATAACTTGGGTAGTTTGTTTGTTAAATATGTAAATTATGATCAAATTAGTAATGTAGATGGATTCCAACTTGATACTAGTGATATTTTTTCAATTATTTATGTTAGTTTTCCACATACCATGCATGATCTAACTCAATCTTCAAAACGTGATTCTACAATTATTAAAAGTTATGGGACTCATCAGGGAGTTGAGGCACTTCAAATTGAGTTGATAGTTATGTCAAGTTCTCATGACTCTGGTAAGGCCCCCGAAATAAAACATATTTGGATATCCTCACAAAATTATTTCCTTTGCATGGTTTCACTGGATGTAAATTCCTTCTTAAAATAATTATGGTATTTTTCACATAACTCTTCTGACTTTCAGGATTCAGTTTCTGATCAAATTGAAAATTTTGTTTCAGTCAACTTATCTTCATGCAAATCTCTTGAATCTAACTTGTGTTTGGAGTGTATTACTTCCATGAATATACAAAACCATGAAATTGATCATTTTAAATATTATCATCGACCGAAAGATCCATACATATCAGATACTTTTGAAAATAATCAGCTCCTAGTCCTCTCGTGAATTTTATAATGCTACCAGATCTCCTCTTGAGTGTTAGTGAATTCTTATGTTTTTTTTTTAATCAAGTTCCTCTTTTTCACCCATCGTATCTTGATTGGTTTCAAGTGTTTGTGATATTTGTATTCCTTTTTTATTCTTTCAATGATTATGATGCAAGTTTGTCACCAGTCAGAAGAAAATGGTTTGCAAGATTCGACATATGAGGAAGATGATTCTTTTGTTTGAAGCATTCCCAAATTTGTACAAATTGATTTATCCTTGCTTTTTACTGATCAAGAGTCTTGTGTTTTAATTAGCCCATCTGATCATTGTTCTTTTTCTAACAATTGTCATCTAATTGATGATTTTCCCACTAGTATATCTCATGAAAATTATTTTAGAACGAGTGGTATTTATGGTTTATCTTCTATATTTTCAAATACATGTTAAACAACTTAGGAACTTCAAACTTCGTTGATGGTTATGTTAGGCCCTCATTATCTTTACAAGATTTTTGAACCTGGTCAGATTCATTTTCCCTTACGAGACTCCCATCCTAATTTTATGACATTAGTTGAAAATTTATCTTTACAAAAATCTCAAGGTCATCAACTCAAAGCATATTACTTAGCAATCTCATTTGTTAAAAGCAAGTTCAATCTCTCTTGATGTTTTATAAGGAATACAATAAAAGTGCAAGTACATTCACAAGGAACCATCAAGGTTTGTTTTCTTATGTTTTTCATTGAAAAGGTAAGGTGGAAGGTTGGGTAAAGTCATGGTGACATGACACATCTCTCTACATCTAGGAAATCCCTTTTATATTTTGTGCAGGATATTAAAGTTCTTATCTTTTGTGTTGCACATTGTATTACGTTGGTTTTCATTGCTCGTATATTTGTGATTGCATGTTGGGATAAATTACGTTGGAGTCACTAGAAATATGATTACACTTAGCCCTGACATTTTAGCTGGTTAGGTTAGGAGTAGGCTTAGTTGCACTTATTCAATCTTGCATTGAATCCACCTTCTTTCCTACTCTCCATCTAATATATGTATCTATTTTTTTTTACGATATTTTTTTCTTTAGTATCCATTTTCTTTGTCTCTTATTTCTCCTTTTGATTTTGTATGTCTTTTATTTCCTGTTTTATTAATAAGACCTTGTGTGAAAGAGTGCATCGCAAAAAAAAAATTGTGGTGTAATGAAAGAGAAGTGTGACAACCAGAACGCTTGGCTTTTTGTTGTTCTCCTTCTTTGTTTGGGAAAATGGCATAGGTTGAGCTAAGTCCAGATGGAAAATATGATTAGTCCAATAGGAAAACCTTGAGGGAACCTATTAAATCCATGCCTATGTTATTATCTTAGCTACTCAACTTGGTATAAATATACTTATGTGTTAGCTATTTTTCAATCTAGTGGAGAGGGGATAAGGGGAAAATCTAAAGCGAGAAAACCAATATTAGAGGTCTTAAAATACTTCTCTGGAGGGGAAAGCTCCTCCGCTCTCAATAAGTCAGTATCCCTCTTCCACCCATTGAAAATAACAAGTTTCGATGCACAAATATATTAAATAAATAAATAAAGTGTGAAAGAAGAGAAAGGATTTATGCGGAGAGAGGTGGAGCAAGAAACTTCATCGAGTTACTGACTAGGCTCGCTGGAAACGAAACAACATTTATGCTCCAAAAGTGACTCTATCAAGGTATTGTTTAGGTATGCCAACAATGGAGCGAAACCAGAGATGAAAACTCATACTCTAAATATCATAAAATCGTTGTGAAAATTACCCTTTTCTAGATTTAAACAATTCTTATATGGTGTATCGTTTTGTGTATGTTCAACCAAGTAGAGGAAACTGAGATGTTATATATAAAACTGGGTCGAAAGGGGGGAATTGAGGAAATAAATTCTTACTAAAGGTATGACCCTTAGCCAAAATATATTCCTAGATTTATAAGTTGAAGCTCACCCAGTGTGTCGCCAAGTTCTGTCACTTCTACAACACCCTCCAAAAATTTCACTACATTTGAATTTTGGAGCCTACTATCATCCTCGTATCTAATGTTTCACGTTTATCATAAAATGTTGTCTCATGATATTACATGTGTTTCAAGTGTTATTTAGTGGCCTCAAGTTTCATCACATTCATTATAACATCTATAGGTGCATTTCATGGTTGTAACATATTTATTGTTGTAAAACGAAACTTTTGGGTCGCACTCGCACACACTTCCCTAGTTGTACTTGGGGAATTCATGCAAAGTGGAATGTTGAGGTACAATTATCATTTTTCAAAATTTTCTAAGTTTTCTCAATGATTTGGTTTGTGTCACACATGGTTTTCTGTCTAAAACTCATCATGTTCATTGCTTTTCCTATATCTCAGACTTAGAAAAACCTTTGGTTTCAGAGAAAACCCATTAAGGCCAAGAGCGCATGAGTGCACTCTGAATCCTTCATCAGGGATCCTTTTTTATTTGGAAGTGTGCCACATGCCCTCCAAAAGCATAAAGCACACTCCTTAATCGACCTTTCCCCTTCCTTGTTCCAAATTATATCGTTCAAAAACCTAGCCTTCCTTTGAGAAAACTCCTTCGACCTGAAGGAGTGCACCCTCCTTGAGAGCGCTCCTTTGACCTAAAGGAATGTTCCCTCCTTGAGATCACTCCTTCAACCTGAAGTAATGTGCCCTCCTGAGCACTCCTTCAACCTGAAGGAATGCATCCTTTTTGAGAGAACTCCTTTGACATGGAGGAATGCACCCTCCTTGAGCACATGAGAACATTATGAAGGCAAAAAGCTTCCTCCTTCAGCCTTCAGACTTATGCCATGCGCTCTCCTTAGCCTCTTGAGCGCATGAGCACACTCCAAAGGTATGAATCCTAACCCTTAAGCCTTCTGGAGTGAGTCATGTGCCCCACCTAGTTTATTTAGTGTATGATCACACTATAAGGTCATGAAGCTTGATCCTTCAACCTTTAGGAGTGTGCTTTGAGCCCTCCATCTCTCCCTTGAGTGCAAAACGCACTTGGGAATCCAAAATCCTTCCCCTTCCTCCTTTGGACTTGCACCATGTTCCTTGCCTTGATTTCCTCCCTCCCTGAGTGCATAAACGCATGTCGAAGCCCTTAAGCCTCCTCCTTTGATCCCTTCATCCTTTCAAAGTGCGCCTATGCACCCAGAAGATCCTTTTTCCCATTTTGAGTACACTAAAAAGGAATGAAAAGAAAATATGCATTGAAAATGGTAGAATAAGAGATTTCCAGGTTGATGTTTTATTTTCATGAGAAATTTCAACAATAGGTGTTTCAGGAACAACATGGAAAACACACTCGTGGAAGATCGGGCAAAGAGAACAAACAAATGAAGCATGGAAAGAAAAAAGAACACACTTGAATATTGATGATCAAATCACCCCCTGAGACTCCATTTGATTAAATACCCATTAGAGTGTGAAGAAATTAACTGCCGAAGTAACATGAAGAATAAATACACAAGCGGAAACTATGTCACCACATAAAAATGTCCATGTCATTAGTCACTATTAGTCCCAATCATAAAATATAGTGACATGTCATGTATGTATCATATGATGATGTGGAAGTCGTGATGTAATATTGTAATCATTGTAAATAAAAATAAGAGGAAGTCCAAGAGTCATGTATGGACAAAATATCCATAGAAATCCAAAATACATGTAATATCAAGAGTCATATGTAATTCCAAAAGTGATTTTGAAATTCAAAAGTCATAAAAATTCCAAAGGTCATTAGGAGTTGTAACGTGAAGAGTCATGGGGATGTGAACTGTCATTCCTCAAGTTATAAAATTATCCTCATTACTCAAGAAAAGTAATTTCAACCTTGGCTTCTCGCACAAGGCATTATAGAGACAAAGTTAGTACTTTTGGAGAGCAAGTAGTGGCCCTAACGCTCCACTATTGGAACTAGTGGTGTTCATTTTATTTATGTATATTGAGACTTTTTCTTAATATTGAAGCCTTCCAGTCCAACATTTTTTCACACATGGATTATGAATGTTTCTAAGAATATTCTTTGAATTCTTATGGTTCATGTTTTCCTTCATCAATACTAGAGTAATTGAACTATTTTGGTGACTTCGGTGCTCCTTGTTGGAAATGTGTTGTTATTTTTATAATGGTCGTCACATTCTTGTGAACTATTTTGCTTGATGTTAGATGAGAATTTCTCTTTTCCATGTGTCTCCATTAGGGTAGTACGATTACTTATCTCATAGAGGCTCACATCATTTTCCCCAACACAGTAAGAGAACCTTGGTACATCTTCAATTGGACATTCACAAGGTGCACTCACTTTCTCATTCAAAAGGCCATTTTCATTTCTCAATCATGTTTGCAACTAAATCCAAGTCATATCTTTAAGTAAATGGTATTCAATTTGTATTCTATATGGGACTCCTACACCAAACTGGGTGAGTTCTAGTTGGGAACTTATGTCGGGAAGATCCCCTGTATGTTGGCAGTATCCAACACTATAAATAGTCCCCTATTAGCATTTTGGAAGGTCCAATTCCTTGATGTTTCTTGTATTAATTATTCTTGAAAATCTCAAATACATGGGCATTCTTAGCTTCCAAATGGTCATTATCAAAGATTCATAAGGCTTTTGTGGACAAATTGTTTAGAACCCAAAATGTTTAAGCTAGATGGTGGTGGGATTTGGCATGGAGTTCATTTTCTATGGGGGTATTTTTTATGTATACCTAATGTGAAATGGAATCATTATGTTCTATTGTAATAATAACATAAATAAAGGCAAGGATACTATCAACCTGTACTTCCATTATGAATTTGATGAATTTAGATTGGTTATTCAATTGCTTCTTCAAAATTTCTAATTTATTAGAGCCTTGGGACCACATGATAAAGAATCATCAATAAATATCATCCAAAGCTTAGGTTGGAAAGGAGGACAAGACAAATATTTATTTTTGAAATATTCCTTGAACAAATTCATCGCAATGGGAGAGAGTGGGGATCCCATAGTTACACCACATGTTTGTTGATAAATTTCTCCCTGGAAGCTAAAAGATGTGGATCTTAAACAAATTTCAACCAACTTACCAGTGTTAGGGTCAATGGCATTATTGATAACACTCATGGTGTCATCAACATGAGTTTTTTTAAGAAGAGAAACCACATCAAAGATAACCAATATATCATTGCGGTCCAATCCAAAGTCCTTAATTTTGTTGATGAAAATAGTGGAGTCTTTAATAGATGAATAGGTTTTCCAACCAGGGGATTTAGTTTACAATCTAAGTTCTTGACTTTCTAGTAAGTGGGCATAACAATAGTATTAACAATGACTTTGAGAGGAACCCCATATTTATGAATATTTGGTAGACCATAGATCCTTTGGGTTCATGTTGTTGCAATAGAATTGAGGAGTTAAAGACCTCCTTAGAAATTTTTCTTAAGGATTTATGTTCACTTTCCTATAGCTCCTATGATTAAGAAAATCCAACAGCTTATTCACATAATAATTCTTATTCATGATAGCCACAACACCACCTTTTTCCTCTTTTAGCATGATAACATTATGGTTGTTGTTAATTATTTTCAAAGCTAGGTAATATTCTTTATTGATATTGATTTTCAAGAGATTTGATTTTTTATGAATGAGAATGATGGATTAGTATTGCCTAAACTCAATATCTTTTCTTAACGAATTTGAGTTTAGCCATCAACGTGAAAGATAGAAAGTTTAATAACAACCATCCGTGATTGGTTAGAACATGTAGTGAGAGAGATTCATTAGTTATTGAAAAATCATTGTTACTAGAAAAGTGTACAACCATCAAAGAGTTGGAATCATCATTGGATGGTCAAACATGCCCATTTTCACCAATGGAAATATCCTAGGAAGTTATTAGAGCTGTGATGGGAGTTTGGTCACATTAAATTTTTGTCAAACCATGTCTAACTCAATTCAAATTTTTAGGACATTAAGTTAGATCAATTAAGATGGTGGTTTTGGAATCCAAGTCAAAGATATGAGTAACATTGTCCAAGTTGTGATTAACCATGTCTTAGCCATGATCCAGACAATCGTTATCATCATTAATATTTACCTTAAGGTTGTAACATGCAAGGATGGAATTTGAGCAAGAACCGAGCCAGGTTAACAGGAATTAACATCATTCATACATGGGAAACCATATGCATTTTATCGTTGCTAAATGTTGTCTTGAATCGTAACCAAAGAGTAATTAATATTTTTATAAAGTGCATTAAGGTTACAACTATCATAATATGAATCTCAGTCTTTGTAAGCATGAAGGGTGTGTAGATAATTATTGTAACTAGGTGCAACAATATAAATTAAATGGTTAGTAAATGTCGATATCCATCAATCCATAGTAGGAATCAAGAGTGACTTATCTCATGATAAATCTCACATTGCCACGATTTAGACAAATCAAATTAATTAAATTATAACTTTGTTTTAAATTATTAGTATTAATATAAAACAAATATGTGAGTTAAACATATGTGCATTTACAAAAACATGTAACAAGGAAAACATAGTAAAGAAAACAATAAGAAATCATAGTTGAATGCCATGAATAATCTAGCATTTTTGGACATGACATTATTTTTAATTAAATTGAAAAGAAAAAGTTTCATAACTACTTTAAGCTAATTCTCAACCCTTTATCCCCAACTACTAATTCAAATATTTTTTGGATATTCTGTCGAAAATTAAATCCCTACCATTCATATAATAATAATCAAATTAAAGTTCGTGAAATCCTATTCCAACGTAGACACATCAATTGATATAATTACCATTATATTTTCAAATTAAAGTCCTTTCATCTCTTCAAAATACCAAATTAGATTTATATGTTTATTTTTTTGTTGAAAATTGTAGTGAAAAATGGATTCCTTGATTTGTGCCTTAATTCAAGGAGTCAATTCGAATTTTCTTCTTTGGCATGCTCGATTTACTAAATAATAGGATATTTCCTAAATATCAGGATGATTTATGTAGCATTTAACTAATGTGTTAAAGTAGAAGGCCAAGTTCATTGTCTTCTAGCACAAGTTTACTTGGAAAAGGACGAGTGAAATTCTCTAATTCTAGATTGACACTTAAGACTAGTTGGATGAGCCACTCAATCAAGAGTTTGATTCCTAAGACTTCCTAACTTTATCCATTCAAATTTCCTGTAAAAGGAGGAATGAAGGCACTCATTATATCATAATTGAGAATGAGTTTGTGTGTTGCTTGTGAGAGAAAGGTGTCAAGAGACCTTGTGCGAATTGGTGAAGAGCAAAGAAAATCCTCAAGGAAATAGGAGGTTCCCTATTTAAGAGGAGGAGAATTTGCGTGAGGAATTTAGGATCCTAGTGCGCATATATTTAGGAGGAAAGGATAAACATTCTTGCATGTTGTTTCAAGCCTACTTCAAGGTTGATAGATCATTGTATTCTCAATTGAAGAAAATTATTTTTGTAAGATATATATCGCTCATTCTTATTCAATAAAGTTCTCAAGTAGGCAGAATGGTTTTCCCAGTTGGGTTCCCTAGAAAATTTGTGTTGTTGAATTTTCTGACTGTGTATCTAATTTTGTTCCTATTTTTTGCAAATTAAGTAGAGAAATTATGTTTCTATGTGAAAAGAAACTTGTTTTCATATTGTTCAAATTAGAAGTTGCAGAATTTCATGGATTTTCTACATGGTATATGATCTGAATATGGGCAATTTTTTTATTGCTATGCAAGCTCCCTCATCAGTATTAAAAATGTGTTTAAGTATCGTCTCATTTAACCATTTTTGAAGGGGCTAATGTTGAGATTCAACAAGATGATGAGCTTAGTGAAAATTAAGCACGTTCACTAAGTGGGGCCCGTAGACTATTTTAGGTGTGTGTCTATTTTTAGACATGGTGAGCATATTCTATAAGTTGCAGGATGCTATTTTAATAGATGGTTGATCAAGTTGGAAAAATATATGAAATCCTATTTTTAGAAGATTGGGCGAAGTCTATTTATAGATCTCTAATCTAAAAATAGATGCATGTCGATTATTATTAGCCCTTAATAATAATCCGATAATAAATATCAACTTATTCTCTTGGAGCACTTTATTTCAGTGAACATATTTGGAAAATCAGTGGGGTGAAGGAATTACACAATTCCTAGGGTGGTTGGTGACTCATGCATGGAGGACTCAGTTAGAACTGAAGTGGCAGAGTTGTGACAGAGTTGGAAGAGTAGTTGTGGGAGTTGTTATTTAGTTTAACTCAGTTGTGCTAGTTGTATCTAGTTCTAACTGAAGATACACTAGTGAGAGTTTAGTAAATTAATTATTTAATTAATTCAAAACTAGATACTCACTTGCAACTGAACAAATACAAAAATTAACTACTTGGATTTCAGTTCCAGTGGAGACCAAGTGGAGAGATAGGTGAAAGGGTGAGATGGACTATCTGTTGTGACTATAGTGATGCATTCAATGCGTCTGACACACAATGGAGATGCCAATAAGGATTGTGCATTCAAGGAAAGGCCAATTCGAATCCAGTCATAGGTCTTCTTTAGCAGAGATTGCGCAGTGGAGGCAGGCTATTAGAAGGCAAGAAATTGGTGCATAGATATGCAAATTTATGAATGACAGTGTGTAATGACTGTTGATTGTACTGAGAGCTTGATGTATTAAGCTTTGTATGAGATTATTACATGATCCATTGATATACATAATATATGATAGTTGGGGTTTTTAGCTTTAAGCTCTCCCATTAAACAATTGTGTTTATGTGCAATTGATTTTTCTTCTTATGTGTTTTGCAATTGGTGATTTAATTTCCGCAAAGAATTAAGTGGAAGGATTATATATTTAATATAAGTTAATTTCTTAGTTCATGGGAGTCCAATAATATACATGCATCTTGCATAATTTCTACCTGGTATCAGAGTAGTGTTAATCACTGAATATTACAATCTTGAAGCAGTGTTGAGTTTTGTGTTGGTGGACAATTCGAATTTGCTGCAGAAATTTCTAGGTGCGACGGTTGAGTATTCATTAAAATGGCTTTCAATGGGTTGCGGTTGGAGTATTCTCTTGAGGGTAGCTCAAACTACATAGCCTGGAAGGACAGGATGGAGGCGGTACTTGAAGATAATGGTCTGAAGGAGTTCATTGATAGCGATGTTCCTAAGCCTACTTCTAGCAATGTTGCATTACTTGACACATGGCAAAAGAAGGTAGTGAAGACATGAAGAATTTTGTTGGAAGGTGTGAAATACCATATTGTTTCAAGCCTTCATAGAAAATCCACTCCATTTGCAATGTGGAAGGCTTTGACAGATCTTTTCCAAAGCAGCAGCAACCATAGGAAGTTGGCGTTGAAATATAAGCTCAAAAAAATCAAAATGGAGAAGGGTGACAATATTCCAAAATATCTCAAGAAGTTTGTCCAAAGTAGAGATGAGTTGGGGAGTGTGGGAATCATAGTTGCAGATGATGACTTGGTGAGCTTGTTTCTCCTTGGGTTACTGAAGAGTTGGCATAGTTATCAGGACTCTGTCAATGGATGGGAGAAACTGCCGGATTGTGAGCGACTTTGGTCGGATCTAGTGCAAGAGGAGATAAGGAGAAGTACTAGGGATGGCTCTTCATTGAAGAATGATGATGAAGAGAATTTCACTTTGGCTACCAAATCAAGGAAAGGGAAGGGGGGGAAATCCCATCCAAAATCTGAGGCTAACGGCAAGAAGCTGTATTTGTCCAAAGTGAAGTGTTTTCACTGTCACAAACATGGGCATCTCACCACTAACTGCCCATAGAAAAAGAAGAACAAGAAGGTTGTTGGAGATGCAGTGGGTGAGGCCTTAGCCTCGCAATTTGAACTTGATTTTTCTTTGATCGCATGATTGGTTTCAAGCGCAAAGGGATCGATGTGGTATCTTGATAGTGGTGCTTCCTTTCACATGACGGGAGACAAGAAGTTGTTTAGTGACTTGGAGGAGAAAGATCTCCAAATGCATATAGAGGTGGGCGACGATGGTAGATACAGTGCGACTGGCATTGGAACCATACCTTTGAGAGGGAGTCAAGTAAATGATTTATGTTGAAATATGTTATGCATGTTCCAGGCCTGAAGAAGAACTTGGTCTCGGTCGCGATGTTGGAGGATAGAGGTTATGACATTGTTTTCAGCGAGTGAAAATCTTTCTTGTGACACAAAAAAATGGGTCAAACCAAGAGGATAGGGATTAGAGTTAAGAATCTCTACAAATTGGAGGTAGATGGCTGCACTGCAATGATGGGTAAAGCAGAAGAAGTGGTGAGCCGGGACGAGGGTGAATTATGGCACAGGAGAATGGGCCATCTTCACCATGGTGCCTTGAAGGTTTTGCAACATATTTCTACTGGACTTCCCAAGGGTACTCTTGCACAGTTAGATCAGTGCAAGGGATGTACTATGGGTAAGTTTGTGAAGACCGCCTTTCATGAGAAGGAGAACCATGCTTCGGTGATCCTAGAAAGAATTCACACAAACGTGTGTGGACCTTTCTTGGTTGCTTCAACATCAAAACACAGGTATTATGTTATATTTTTTTATGACTATTCTCGTAGATGCTAGATCTTCTTCTTGTAGAAGAAGAGAAAAACATTCTCAAAGTTCTGTGAGTTTAAAGAATTGGTGGAGAAGGAGTTGGGGAAGCAAGTGAAGGCTCTATGGAGCGATAATGGTGGTGAATATATCTCGAACAAATTCAAAGAATTTTGTAGCAAAGAAGGAATTCGAAGAGAACTCATAGTGCCTCATAACCCACAGTAGAATGGGGTCACAGAGAGGAAGAACAAGTTGATCGTAGGTGCTGCATGAGCTATGCTGCATGACCAGGGCCTACCAATACACTTATGGGTGGAAGCATGCAACATTGCAGTTTATGTGCAAAATCATTGTCCTCATAGAGTACTTGGCATGAGTACACCTGAAGAAGCTTTTACTGGTAAAAAGCCTGATATTTCTCATTTGAAGATTTTTTGCTCATCTGTTTACATTCATGTGACAAAGGATGCCAAGAATTAGCTGGAGCCGACTACAGAAGTTGGGATATTTGTGGGGTACACAGAAACACCTCATAATTATCATGTGTATTTTCCAAACAGTCGGATGACTGTGGTGCGACGGGATATAAAATTAAATGAGGAGAAAGCCATGAAGTTGTCGCTTGAGAGGGAGCTACACTTGCATGCAGAGGAGGAACTTCTTGTTCCCAAAGATGAGCCTCAAGATGTGGATCAACCACAGGAGAAGGATCATGGAGTGGAGGAGTCCACTCACACAGAGCCAAACATCAGAATGGGCGGAAGACATACCACATATGTTGAGAGGCTGAAGCTTAATGCGACACAGAATGTAGGAGTCCCTACATCACAGCACAGATAGAGAAAGTCACCTGACCGATTCACTGGATACATGGCTCTCATGAGGAAATGTATCATGAAAGAGCCATATTCCTTTGAGGAAGCAGTGCAGGAGCCCACATGGGTAGATGCCATGGTGGAGGAGTATGACTCCATTGTCAGAAAAAATGCTTGGGAGATTGTTCCAAGCTGGTTGGTAAATCAGTGGTAGGTTCAAGATGGATCTACAAGGTAAATCAAGCTGTTGATGGGAGTGTCAAGAACTATAAGGAAAGATTTGTTTCCAGGGGCTTCTCACAGATCGAGGGGATTGATTATGAAGAAACCTTTTCACTTGTCGCACGATATTCTTCCATAAGGACCATCCTTGCTCTCTCAACACAGATGGGTTGGTACATTCATCAAATGGATGTGAATACTATGTTCCTTAATGGGATCATTGAGCAAGAAGTGTACATTGAGCAGCCTAAATGATTTGAGATCTTCAGCAGCGAGTCGCATGTGTGCAGACACAAAAGAGCGTTGTATGGGCTGAAGCAAGCACCCCGTGCTTGGTACACATGGATCGACAACTATTTCACTGGACTTGGCTTCACTAAGAGTGAGGTGGATGCAAACCTATACCAAATTGTGGTGGAGGGTAAGATTTTAATAATTTTTCTCTATGTTGATGATTTAATACTAATGGGTGATGATTAGTTGATACATTCATACAAGGAAGACCTTGCAAAGGAGTTTGAGATGAAGGATTTGGGCCTCCTTCATTATTTCCTTGGATTGGAAATATGGAAGCGAGAAGGTAAACTATTTGTGTCTCAAGGAAAGTATGCTTGGGAGATACTTGGTAAGTTTCACATGCAGGACTGCAAGCCCATGGATACTCCTCTTCTAGGAAATTGGAGGAAAGAGGATGCTACATCGGCAGAGGTAGTGGATTTTATTGTCTATCAACAGTTGGTGGGTTCGCTCATGTATTTAGTTAATAAAATACCAAACATATGCTATGACGTGAACCAGCTTAGTCAAGCGATGGTGAAGCCTACCAAGTTGTTTTGGAAGGCAGGCAAGCATGTCCTAATATATCTCAGGGGCACATCTGAGTATGGTTTATGGTACAGACAAACGGATGAGGTGAAGTTGCATGGATTCACAGATGCAGATTGGGCAGGAAGCCCAACGGATAGAAAGAGAAAATCAGGAGGGGTTTTCAGTATTGGATCTATAGCAGTTTCTTGGTGCAGCAGGAAACAAAGATCCGTGTCACTTAGTTCAGCAGAAGCAGAATACATGGCAGCAAGTCAAGCTGCATGTGAGGCTATCTGTATGAGGAAGATCCTGGTCGGTTTGTTCGGTTCTCATTTAGATCCTACTATGATAAATTGTGATAATCAAAGTTGCATTAAACTCTTGATTAATCATGTGTTTCATGATAGATCTAAGCATATAGATATCTGGTATTATCATATCAGAGATTGAGTGCAGAGGAAGATCATGTTGCTTTAGTACATTCCTACGGAAGATCAGGATGCAGATATTCTAACGAATGCACTCACCAGGAGAAAATTCGAATACCATAAAGGCAAGATCGGGGTGAAGGATAATCCATATCTTGCTGAGAGGGAGTGTTGAGATTCAACAAGATGATGATCTTAGTGAAAATTAAGCACCTTCACTAAGTGGGGCCCGCAGGCTATTTTTAGGTGTATGTCTATTTTTAGACATGGTGAACATATTCTAATATAAGTTGCAGGATGCTATTTGTATATGGTTTATCAAGTTGGAAAAATATACGAAATTATGTTTTTAGAAGATTGGGCGAAGTCTATTTATATATCACTAATCTAAAAATACATGCATGTCGATTATTATTAGCCCTTAATAATAATTCGACAATAAATATCAAATTATTCTCTTGGAGCACTTTATTTCAGTGAACAAATTTGGAAAATCAATGGGCTGAAGGAATTACAAAATTCCTAGGGTGGTTGGTGACTCATGCATGGAGGACTCAGTTAGAACTAAAGTGGCAGAGTTGTGACGAAGTTGGAAGAGTAGTTATGGGAGTTGTTATTTAGTTTAACTCAGTTAAGTGAGTTAAAATCAGTTGTGCTAGTTGTATCTAGTTCTAACTGAAGATACACTAGTGAGAGTTTAGCGAATTAATTATTTAATTAATTCACAACTAGAGACTCACTTGCAACTGAAAAATACAATAGTTAACTACTTGGATGACAGTTTCAGTGGAGACCAAGTGGAGAGATAGGTGAAAGGGTGAGATGGACTATCTTTTGTGACTATAGTGATGCATTCAATGCATCTGACACACAGTGGAGATGCCAATGAGGATTGCTCAGTCAAGGAAAGGCCAATTCAAATTCATTCAGAGGTCTTCTTCAGCAGGGATTGCGTAGTGGAGGTTGGCTGTCACAAGGCAAGAAATTGGTGCATAGATATGCAAATTTCTGCATGACAGTGTGTAATGACTGTTGATTGTACTGAGAGCTTGATGTACTAATATTTGTATGAGATTATTACATGATCCATTGATATACATAATATATGATAGTTTTGGTTTTTATCTTTAAGCTTTCTCGTTAAAAAATTGTGTTTATGTGCGATTGGTTTTGCTTCATATGTGTTTTGCAATTGGCGATTTAATTTCTGCAAAGAATTAAGTGGAAGGATTTTATATTTAACATAAGTTAATTTCTTAGTTCATGGGAGTCTGATAATATAAATGCATCTTGTATAATTTCTACATGGTATCAGAGCAGTGTTAATCACTGAATATTGCAATCTTGAAGCGGTGTTGAGTTTTGTGTTGGTGGAAAATTCAAATTTGCTGTAGAAATTTCTGGGTGCGACAGTTGAGTATTCATTGAAATGGCTTTCAATGGGTTGTGGTTGGAGTATGCCCTTGAGGGTAGATCGAACTACATAGCTTGCAAAGGATAGGATGGAGGCGATGCTTGAAGATAATGGTCTGAAGGAGTTCATCGATAGCGATGTTCCTAAGCCTACTTCTAGCGATGCTGCATTACTTGACGCATGGAAAAAGAAGATATCGAAGACAAGAAGAATTCTGTTGGAAGGTGTGAAAGAACATATTTTTTCAAGCCTTCACAGGAAATCCACTCCATTTTCAATGTGGAAGGCTTTGACAGATCTTTTCCAAATCAGCAGCGACCACAGGAAGTTGGCGCTGAAAGATAGGCTCAAAAAAATTAAAATGGAAAAGGGCGACAGTATTCCAAAATATCTCACGAAGTTTGTCCAATGTAGGGATGAGCTGGGGAGTGTGGGAATCACAATTGTGGATGATGACTTGATGAGCTTGGTTCTCCTTGGGTTACCAAAGAGTTGGCATAGTTATCAGGACTCTGTAAATGGACGGGAGAAATTGTCGGATTGGGAGCGACTTTGGTCGGATATAGTGCAGGAGGAGATAAGGTGAAGTACTAGGGATGGCTCTTCATTAAAGAATAAAGATGAAGAGAATTGTGCTTTGGCTGCAAAATCAAGGAAAGGGAAGGGGAAGAAATCCCATCTAAATTCCTAGGCTAAAGGCAAAAAGCTAGATTTGTCCAAAGTGAAGTGTTTTCACTGTCACGAACATGAGCATCTCGCCACTAACTGCCCACAGAAAAAGAAGAAAAAGAAGGTTGCTGGAGTTGCAGCAGGTGAGGCCTTAGACCTCGCAATTTGAACTTGATTTCTCTTTGATCGCATGCTTGGTTTCAAGCGCAATGGGATCGGTGTGGTATCTTGATAGTAGTGCTTCCTTCCACATGACGAGAGACAAGGAGCTGTTTAGTGACTTGGAGGAGGAAGATCTCCAAATGCATCTAGAGATGGGTGATGATGGTAGATATAGTGCGACCGGCATTGGAACCATTACCTTTGAGAGGTAGTCAGGTAAACCATTTCTCTTGAAAGATGTTATGCATGTTCCATGTCTGAAGTAGAACTTGGTCTCGGTCGCGATGTTAGAGGATAGAGGTTATGACGTTGCTTTCAGCGAGGGAAAAAATTTCCTACGACATAAAAAAAGGGGTCAAACGAAGAGGACGCGGATTCAAGTTAAGAATCTCTACAAGCTGGAAGTTGATGGCTGCACTGCAATGATGGACAAAGTAGAAGAAGTGGTGAGCCGGGATGAGGGCGAATTATGGCACAGAATATTGGGCCATCTTCATCATGGCGCCTTGAATATTTTGCAGCAGATTTCTACTAGACTTCCCAAGGGTACTCTTGCGCAGTCAAATGTGGGATGCTAGGTAAGTTTGTGAAGACCACCTTTCATGAGAAGGAGAACTGTGCTTCGGTGATCCTGGAGAGAATTCACACAAACGTGTGTGGACCTTTCTTGGTTGCTTCAACAGCAAAAAACAGGTATTATGTTATATTTTTTTATGAATATTCACGTAGATGATGGATCTTCTTCATGCAGAAAAAGAGAGAAACATTCTTAAAGTTCTGTGAGTTTAAAGCATTGGTGGAGAAGGAGTCAGGGAAGCAAGTGAAGGCTCTATGAAGCGATAATGATGGTGAATATATCTCGAAATAATTCAAATACTTCTGTAGAAAAGAAGGAATTTGAAGAGAACTCATAGTGCCTCATAACCCACAGCAGAATGGGGTCACAAAGAGGAAGAACAAAACGATCGTGGGTGCTGCACGAGCTATGATGCATGACCAGGGCCTACCAATGCACTTGTGGGTTGAAGCATGCAACACTACGATTTATGTGCAAAATAATTGTCCTCATAGAGTACTTGGCATGAGTACACCTGAAGAAGCTTTTACTGGTAAGAAGCCTGATATTTCTCATTTGAATATTTTTGGCTCATCTATTTACATTCATGTCAAAAAAGGATGCTAGGAAGAAGCTGGAGTTGACTGCAGAAGTTGGGATATTTGTGGGGTTCACAGAAACACCCCATAATTATCGTGTGTATTTTCCAAACAGTCAGATGACTATGGTGTGACAGGATATAAAAGTCAATGAGGAGAAAGCCATGAAGTTGTCGCTTGAGAGGGAGTTGCACTTGCATGCAGAGGAGGAACTTTTTGTTCCCAAAGATGAGCCTCAAGATGTGGATCAGCCACAAGAGGAGGATCATGGAGTGGAGGAGTCCACTCACGCAGAGCCAAACATCAGAACAAGCAGAAGGCGTACCACAGAAGCTGAGAGGCTGAAGCTTGATGCGGCACAGAATGTAGGAGTCCCTACATCACAATGCAGACAGAGACAGTCACCTGATCGATTCACTGGATACATTTCTCTCATGATCAAGTGTATCGTGATAGAGCCATCTTCCTTTAAGGAAGCAGCGCAGGAGCCCACATGGGTAGATGCCATGGTGGAGGACTATGAATCCATTGTCAGAAACAATGCTTGGGAGATTGTTCCAAGTCGGTTCGTAAATCAGTGGTAGGTTGAAGATGGATCTACAAGGTAAATCAAGCTTCTAATGGGAGCGTCAAGAAGTATAAGGAAATATTTTTTGCCTGGGGCTTCTCACAGATCGAGGGGATTGATTATGAAGAAACCTTTGCACCTGTCACACAGTATTCTTCCATAAGGACCATCCTTTCTCTCTTAATGTAGATGGGTTGGCACATTCATCAGATGGATTCGAAGACTGTGTTCCTTAATGGGATCATCAAGGAAGAAGTGTACATTGAGCAGCCTAAAGGATTTGATATATTTAGCAGTGAGTCACATGTGTGCAGACTCAAAAGAGCGTTGTATGGGTTGAAGCAAGCACCCTGTGCTTGGTACACATGGATCGAAAAATATTTCAATGGACTTGGCTTCACCAAGAGTGAGGCGGATGGAAACCTATACCAAATTGTGGTGGAGGGTAAGCTTTTAATCATTTTTCTTTATGTTGATGATTTAATACTAATGGATGATGAGCAGTTGATACACTCATGCAAGGAAGACCTTGCAAAGGAGTTTGAGATGAAGGATTTGTGCCCCCTTCATTATTTCCTTGGATTGGAAATATGGCAGCGAGAAGGTGAACTATTTGTGTCTCAAGGCAAGTATGCTTGGGAGATACTTGGTAAGTTTCACATGCAGGACTGCAAGCCCATGGATACTCCACTTCTAGGAAATTGGAGGAAAGAGGATGCTACATTGGCAGAGGTAGTGGATGGTACCATCTATCGACAGTTGGTGGGTTTGCTCATGTATTTAGTTAATACAAGATCGGACATATGCTATACCCTGAACCAACTTCTTCAAGCGATGGTTAAGCCTACCAAGCTCTTTTGGAAGGCAGGAAAGCATGTCGTGAGATATCTCAGGGGCACATCTAAGTATGGTTTATGGTACAGAAAAACGGATGAGGTGAAGTTGCATGGCTTCACAGATGCAGATTGGGCAGGCAGCCTAATGGACAGAAAGAGCACATCAGGAGGGGTTTTTAGTATTGAATCTACAATAGTTTCTTGGTACAGCAGGAAAAAAAGATCCGTGGCACTCAGTTCAGCAGAAGCAGAATACATGGAAGCAAGTTAAGCTGCATGTGAGGCTATCTAGATGAGGAAGATCCTAGTCTGTTTGTTCGATTCTCATTTAGATCCCACAGTGATACATTGTGATAATCAGAGTTGAATTAAAATCTCTATTAATATTTTGTTTCATGATAGATCTAAGCATATAGATATCTAGTATCATCATAATAGAGATTGTGTGCAGCGGAAGATCATGTTGCTTCAGTACATTCCTACGGAAGATCAGGATGTAGATATTCTAACGAAGGTGCTCACCAGGAGAAAATTCGAATACTATAGAGGCAGGATCGGGGTGAAGGATAATCCCTATCTTGTTGAGAGGGAGTGTTGAGATTCAACAAGATGATGATCTTAGTGAAAATTAAGCACCTTCACTAAGTGGGGCCTGCAGGCTATTTTTAGGTGTATGTCTATTTTTAGACATGGTGAGCATATTCTAATATAAGTTGCAGGATGCTATTTGTATATGGTGGATCAAGTTGGAAAAATAGATGAAATTCTATTTTTAGAAGATTGGGAAAAGTCTATTTATAGATCTCTAATATAAAAATACATGCATGTCGATTATTATTAGCCCTTAATAATAATCTGACAATAAATATCAACTTATTCTCTTGGAGCACTTTATTTCAGTGAACAGCTTTGGAAAATTAGTGGGCTAAAGGAATTACGCAATTCCTAGGGTGGTTGGTGACTCATGCATGGAGGACTCAGTTAGACCCGAAGTCGAAGATTTGTGACATAGTTGGAAGAGTAGTTATAGGAGTTGTTATTTAGTTTAATTCAATTAAGTGTGTTAAACTCAGTTATGCTAGTTGTATCTAGTTATAACTGAAGATACACTAGTGAGAGTTTAGTGAATTAATTATTCAATTAATTCACAACTAGAGACTCACTTGCAACTGAACAAATACAGCAGTTAACTACTTGCATGTCAGTTCCAGTGGAGACCCAGTGGAGAGATAGGTGAAAGGGTGAGATGGACTATCTGTTGTAACTATAGTGATGCATTCAATGCATCTGACACACATTTAGAGATGCCAATGAGGATTGTGCAGTCAAGGCAAGGCCAATTTGAATTCATTCAGAGGACTTCTTCAGTAGGGATTGCATTGTAGAGGTAGGCTATCAAGAGGCAAGAAATTGGTGCATAGATATGCAAATTTCTGCATGACAGTGTGTAATGAATGTTAATTGTACTGAGAGCTTGATGTACTAAGATTAGTATGATATTATTACATGATCCATTGATATACATAATATATGATATTTGGGATTTTAGCTTTAAGCTTTCCCGTTAAACAACTATGTTTTTGTGCGAATGATTTTGCTTCATATATGATTTGCATTTTGCGATTTAATTTCCACAAATAATTAAGTGGAAGGATTCTTTATTTAACATAATTTAATTTGTTAGATCAGGGGAGTCTGGTAATATACATGCATCTTGTATCATTTCTATAGTTAAAGTGTCAAGTTTCATGTGTTTTTGGATGATCAAATTATGAGTTAATTATCTTTTAAAAACTCATAAACACAAAATGAAATGTAGAAACATAACTCAAATCAATCACATAACACAATGGATGATGATGGAGTTCACCCCTCTTGGGCTACATCTCCATGGACTTGCTTTAACTAGCTAGGCGTTGTTGGGATTATGAGTAAAATGTCTGATTACAAGAACTGGTATTGCTCAAATGGTTTTTATGACTATTCCATTGGCTTCAGAACACTCATATACCTTAAAAATGACTATTCAATCTCTGAATTTGGTTACTAGCTCCTCTAGGCTTGACCTCCATCCTCAATGGCCATGGGCTTGTTTAATATCCTAAGTGAAAAAAACACCTTCAGATGTGCTCCAATGCCTCTGAAAAATGTACCACTATGTTCAGAGCATAAAAAACATAAAAAATTGACTATTCATTCACTCCATTTAGCCTTCAGCGGATCTAGGCATGGCCTTCCCTTCTAGTGGCCCTGGGCTTCAAAATTATTCAAGTGATAAAAAAACTTGTAGATTTTTCTCCATTTACTTTGAAAGCTATTCCAATGGATTTATAGCATGAAAATATTCTAATAATGACTATCCTTGAGCAAAAATTCATTGAAAATTGACCAAGATAGGCCTCATTAAATTTTTCCCTAGATTCTGCCTCTAAATCTGGAAAACTGCCAGTTAGCTCCACCAAATCTGCTTAATCCCAACTTAAAAATATGCTAAAAATATGCCAACTTAAAACTTAAGTTAATTAAGGATAACTTTTCTTAATTGGTGCATTAAGTGCGCACTAATCCCAACTTAACTCGGCGCTTAAAACTGGGTCATATGGGATGGTTCCATGAGGAGGAGGGTTGGCCTGCTCCGTTCCTCCACCCTCAAATCTGCATAACCCTTCAAATACAAAATCTCCACCTTTCATTTCAAGAAATGAGGTTGTCGTGCATTGGTATATGGGCAGAGTGGACTGGGGGAGGTCAAGGAGTTGAACCCTGACCTCACCCCATATATATGTTTTTTGTCCATTAAATTACATACGCCTTCGGGATTATAACAAAACCTTCAAATAATATATATATTTCTCTACCGTAAGGTTTGCTTTGTCCATTAAATTACATACACATACACCTTCGGACTTATATAAAAACCTTTGAACAATATATATATTGCTCTACCGTAAGGTTCACTCTAGACTTAGGCTAAAAAACCCTTCGTATATTTTAATTCATTATTTGAAATTTTTTATTTATTTATTTAAAATTTGGTTATATTTTTTTTTGAATGGTATGTTACAATATACATAATTTTACATTGAGATTTTTTAAGCTATTTAACTTATTTATATATTTAAATAAAAAAAATTACAATTTAATGAAAATTTTTCATAGATTTAAAAAAAATTCAAATAATTAGACAAGTAAATATTTAAACTAGTAAATATTGTCATTATATAAATTTGTTTGTGTCATATTATGTAATCAATCTATATCTTGATATTTTGTACTAATCTACATATGAATCTGGTTGGATTGTGGATATTTCTCTAATCGTTGGTAAAATTTTCATTGAGGCCTTCATGATCACCTTCGTCGTCACATTCCATCACAAGTCTTCTCTATAGATGAACTGGAGGACACGCAAGAGACTAGACTAGACACCACTTGGTTTAAATGGAGGTCACTAGAGATGACTTGACCATCGACATGGTCAACAAAGATAGCACCCATCTAAGGCATGACCTACCTCCTTTACTCGTAGCCAACGAGATGATGGAACACAACTTCGAATGCTTCCTACAATGATTTATGGGTGGAGAAATCAGCTCCAAGCACCCTTCACTCAACTTCCTCTATCACCGATTTCCTCGTGGGTTGGGCCTCCGCCATGGCAAAAAAATTCAACATACCACCTGTGTCCTTCATTCTCGATGGCACATACACAAGTGATGTTTCACTGATTATGTGCAAGGTTTTACCTCGTAATCCCCTGCACACACTTTCAGGTGGATATCTGATACTGGTACTTCTAAAGGATGTGTGTCTCACCCACCTTCAGATGCTATCGAAGCCAACCTAGTTGAAAAAAAAGAGCATGATTCATCAATTCAATATTCGCTTGATAGAATGCAATAATTAGAGTTGGAGGTTCGTGGTTAATACCTTCTACGATGTGGAGGTGGATTTTGTGGAGTATTTCCAGAAGTGTGGCAATAGTATGCAAAAAATAGGCCCCCTGCTCCCTCCTGAGGCTTTGCGAGACCCACCCAACAGAATCCCTTTGTTGGTGGAAATCAGATTAAATATGGAATCAGACGAGTGATTAGACTGACTCAAAAAACAAAAGGAGGAGTTTGTTTTTACATTTTTTTGGCAGCGAAAACTCCATTTCGAGTGCTCAGATTGTGGTGTTGGCCATGGGTTTGGATGCTAACAAGGCTATGGATATTGTCTGATGCCAAATCGAAGTCGTTCTTGTTGGCCCTTGATTTTCTCCCAAATGGATTCAGTAGTTGTATGGTGGAGGAGGGGCAGGGGTTCATCATTCTTGGATCGGCACCACAATTGAGCATTCTACCACATCGCGCCACCATTGGCTTTATGTCCCACTATGGATGGAACATTGTGCTAGAAATGATTACGATGGTTGTTCCCATGATCTTGTGGCTGCTCTTTGCAGATTAGCATTACAACTCTAAATTTGTGGTCGATGAGATCAAGATCACGCTAGAGATGCCAAATAGAGACGAACATAATTGGATGGTCCCCAGAGACGACATTGAAATAATTGTTAAAGTGTTAATGATGGAATAAAAGGGAAGGGAATTTAATATTTAATATTTATTGAATAAGAAAAGGACTGAATGGAATATTAAAATGTATTTTTTTTTATGGATAGAACATTTCTTCGATGGGAATAAACATTCCCTTTATAACAAATATAAGGGGTGAAGAAGGAATATTTTTTTTTTGGAAAAGATAAAAAATGAGAAATTATGGGAGAGGAGAATTTGTGACTGGAAATTTGAGGGATGAGCCTCGGGGCTCAGGATTCGACTATAGACCTACAAGACTTAGGTGTTTTTCTTGGAGTTTTGGGAATTGGGGTTGAATGACTTCAATATCGAAGTCTTTTGGGTCTGGGATTCAGAGAGGTTGATCCTAGATATGCAAGGAGGAATTGGTCAGTTTGGTAACATAAGCACAGGAATCGTATTTGGCTACGGAGCGATGTTGTTGAGGATTTACATCAACGGGTAAATCCAGGTATGTGCATACGTTTATATTCGTATGTTAATTATAAATTTGATCGAAATATTTATATCGTTAGAAATGAAATTATGATGTTAGGCATTATAATTGTGATGAATAATGGAAAAAAATATGTTTATTTTTCCTTCAATATTATTTCTCCCCATCCCATAATGTTTGGATGGTTTCTCCAATTTTTCCATAATGAAGATAAGGAGTAAGGGGGGGATTATAAATTAAATGGTTGATAAATTCTTATAGGCATCAAAGTACCTATATTGTGATTGGAAATTATTATTATTATTATAAAAATTAATATATGAGTTAAACATATATACATTTAAAAAAAACTTCACAAGATTCTTAACAATGAAGATTCACCTTCATTTTAACATAGATATTTTTAACCTATAAATAGGTTCTATTACAATACCATGTGCCAATATCATGGATTTCTAATATTATATGTCCCACCCCTTCTGATGTTTATGTTTTATCCACCCCACCCCACCCCATTATGAGAGTAGGGATAATTGAGAAAACAGAAAAATATTATAGGCCCCATAATGTTTGTATGTTTTCTCCATTATTTCTCTTCCCCTCAAAAATTTCATAATTTTTGTATGCTTTATCTATTATTTCGTTTACCCTCACCATCACCTTCATAGGATATTTGAGGTCCATAATGTTTGTATTTTTTACCTCCATTATTTCCCCAACCCCTCGTTCACTTTCAAAGTGGAGAAATAATATAGTGAAGACACATGGAAGCTCCTTTCCAATTCCAAAATATACACACCTATCCAGATAATAATCAACATCACTGAGGCATGGCTATTATGGTTTAGATATGTGGCTATGTGCATTAGTTGTCTACAGGATTCCTTTTAAATATTTGGAAGAAAATCTCTTAGTGTAAAGGAGTCGATGATCATGAGACTAGCCATGGATAAGTTCGAATTTTTATTATTACTATTATTAACATGGCCATATAAATTAAATGGTTGATAAATGCTTATAGGCATCAAAGTACTTATCTTGTGATACATCTCACATTCAAAATTATTATTATTATTATTATTATTATAAAAATTAATGTATGAGTTATACATATATACATGTAAAAAATATTTAACAAGATTCTTAACAATGTAGATTCACCTTCATTTTAACATAGATATTTTTAACCTATAAATAGGTTTTGTTACAATACCATGTGCCAATATCATGGATTTATAATATTAGATTCCCCATACCTTATGACTTTTTTATGTTTGATCCATTATTGCCCTCCATCCCACCCCGTTATGAGAGTAGGGATGAGGGAAATAATTGAGAAAACATAAAAATAGTATAGGCCCCATAATGTTTTTTTATGTTTTCTCCATTATTTCTCTTCCCCTCAAAAAGTTCATAATTTTTTTCTGTTCTATCTATTATTTCCCTCACCGTCACCTTCATAGAATATTTGAGGTCCATAATGTTTTTTTTCCCCAACCCCTCCTTCCAAGTCAAAGTGGAGAAATAATATAGTGAGACGATGTCTAAGCACCATAAAGATGGATTTAGAGTTGAAGACACATGGAAGCTCCCTTCAAATTCCAAAATATACATACCTATCCACATAATAATCAACACCATTGTGATATGTATGTTATGTTTTAGATACGTGGCTATGTGCATTAATTGTCTACATGTTTCCTTTTAAATATTTGGAAGAAAATATTTTTTTTTTAGAGGAATCAATGATCATGACAATAGCCATGGATAAGCTTGAATTTTTATTATTACTAATACTAACACAGCCATATAAATTAAATGGTTGATAAATGCTTATAGGCATCAAAATACTTATCTTGTGATACATCTCACATTGGCAATTATTATTATTGTTGTTATTATTATTATTATAAAAATTAATATATGAGTTTAACATATATACATTTAAAAAATATTTAACAAGATTCTTAACAATGGAGATTCAACTTCATTTTAGCATAGATATTTTTAACCTATAAATGGGTTTTGTTACAATACCATGTGCCAATATCATGGATTTCTAATATTAGATGCCCAAAAAAAAGTAACTCATGGTGAGATGACACATGTTCATATGTCATTTGTTTATTAAATTAATCATTTTAATTCAAAGGAAAAAGAGGGCATGACAACTTTTGAGATAGATCTCAATTTCTCTACTACTATGAATATTCTAGAATATTTCATAAAGGTTAAATGCCTAATATCCACCTAATAATTAAATTACAAATTTGGAATCCCTATTTCAAAATAGACAAAAGGTTATTTTTTGTAATAGTAAGATTAATTAGATATAAAATAAAAAGTTAAAATCTCTTTTAATTTAATAATATTATAAGAACTTATATTATAAATCAATATAGATTCATTTTAACTTTTGGTAAACTATTCAAAAATATCAAATCTCTAGAGATATAAGTCTTTTTTCATGTTTTGCACTTATAAAAAAATTTATACCTCGAAAAAATTAACTCTTTCAGTAGTTAATATAATAAATTAACATAAATATAAACTCATATAAATTAGAAATAACTTTGCAATATAACACTTATTTATAATTGAAAAATAAAATAAATAATATTATGTTCAAAAATAAATTATAAATAACTTTGCAATATAACACTTATTTATAATTAAAAAATAAAATAAATAATATTACATTCAAAGAAGTCAATTGCTTTATGACACCCCCACCTAATATGTCCAAAATGTCTTGTACGGTGCTACTCAATTTATACCATGAAAACTTTCACCAATATTTCATTAAAAAACATAAATATAATAAGAAATGACATTACACCCAAATAATTAAACATCCACTTAATTAGTGATCCGGAGATTATGTCCAAGTTGAAAAAATGCTCAAAAATGGAACTGCTCAACAATGGTTGCAATCTGAACGACCAGAAAGGCCTCGTCGCTGCAATTCTGGTGCCGTGAATAGGACTCAAATCCGATGTTGTATGTGAAAGTTACTAAGGTTTGAAATCACCCAATGACCTCCAAAAACAGGACTTTTGACTATGATTTTGTCAAATTTTGCAAACAAAATATTATGGAAAAAAATTCATTTTTATATGGCTTATATAGGCCTATTAGAGGGTGCCACGTGGCTTGCCCGGAGGCTGCCATGTGGCCCCAGGCCATGGGTTAAAAATTGTGGTGAAAGTTTGGAGGTCATGAGGGTCGAACTCTTGACCCGACTCTTCGGGCAGAGTCGACCCGACCAACCCGGCAGCAAAAATAATGTTGAACGAAGGGCGAGTTGGGTCGTTCAAAAACCTGGATGAAGGCAAAGTCGAGTGGCATTAAATGACTGGTTGAGTCATGGAGTAAACGTGCAATCGGGTACAAGTGAACTGGCATTCGGGTCGTGTGTTGAGCGCCTCGTGCAGAGGCTGAATGGAGAGTCGACTCGTGAAATGGTGGTGGAGAAAGGTTTAAGCCCCTAGGGCTAAGGGTTGCAGGCCTCACGACCATGTTTAGTGACCAAGAGCTAAGCACCATTTAAACCGACGGAGAAAATTTGTTAGCACCTAGGTGCTAACCCCCTAACCACGTGACCTGTAGGCGGTGACCGAGGGCGTGGGTTCTTAGTCTTATCTAGCAGCCCTAACCGTCCAGATTTTCAGCATGTGAATGCCGACTTAAACTAACCATTGCATTTATTGTAACCCCGAAGATAGTGACGTGGTTCCACCAACCTTATCTATCCACCTCTTTTGGTGGAGTTAACTAGAGTTCCTCCAGTTTTGGAGGAGGTTTTCTAGTGCCACTGGGCAAAATCTTGTTTGGGTCATAAATTTCTCAATTTTCGACCAAACAAGATGAAATTTTAGTCAATTTTGGCTTTCTTTGACTTTCTGGAGTGTTTTGGATAGGTTGTAGAGCGAACAAAGGTGTTCTTCAACCATTTTTTCTTTAGGGAAGAGGAAAGAGCCATTAGAGCCATCAGGGAGATGGAGCTACATTGGGTTGTATTTCACTGTTTGAGGTGAAACAAAAACCATTTTTAGCTTATTTCTATCTTCTGAAGTAAAATTCATAGCTCATTTTTCATGTTTAGGCATTTATTTCACTGTGTAACCATTTTTGAGAAAATTAATAGAGCAAGGACACACCATTAGGGAGCCTTGGACTGGCAGATGTAGCCCAGGAGGGGTGAACTGCCTCATCATTTTGTTGTGTTATTCTATGGTGAATTTTTCTTGCTGTGTATTTCTGCTGTGATATATTAAATAGTAAATTTAAATAACAAATCCTCACAAATAAACTCAAAAACAATTACCAAAAACACTTTGTTTAACCTGCAAGACATGGAGAATACTTTGCACACTTAATTAAATGGAAATGGATACTTTGCACAACATTTACAAATAGTTCCATTTTTAGATGAGTTGGTATTAGAGCTAGAGTTTTACTCTACATTTGTTTTTGTGCAAATATATAGTTGATTGTTTGCAAGTTTTGATGCTTACTAGGCTTAAACTCAAGAGAGGTGAAGGACACTTGGTTAGTGCACAAAGTAATCCTCAACCAAGAAGGGCCAGAGATCCACCTCCAAGAGCCATCGAAGAAGCCTCAAGCATGTCTTCAAGAGAAGGAGAAGCTCATGAAGACATTGATCCCAAAGAAGAGGAACGAGTGTTCCGAAAGGATTTCTTGGACATGATGGAGATGGAGAGGATACTCTACCAAGAAAGGAATGATAGGCTTGTAGGAGAAGGCTCTATACACCAGAAAGAAGGAGAGGGTTCTTCAGGAGGAAAGAAAAGTGATGAAAAGTCAAAGAAAGGACATGGAGGTAATGGTGATCCACCATCCCCATCTTCATCCTCTTCCTCTACATCGTCATCCTCTACTTCTATGAATCAATATCACAATTCTAAAACCACTGGTAAAAGTCCATTTTTAAAGCTTGATGTTAAATTTGAGTTGCCTATGTTTAATGGTGAGGTAAATGTGGAAAAACTTGATAATTGGATAAGACAGTTGGAAATTTATATGAGGATACAGAACCTACATGATGACGACACCAAGATATAGTTAGCCTATTTGAGAATGGATGGAGCAACATTGGTAAGATCACTTTATCATGGGATAAATTTATTACTGCAATTAAAAATAAATTTTATCCATTAGCTCATTTACAAAAGGCTATCATGAACTGGCAAAACTTCAGACAACTTAAGAGACAAAATATACAAGACTACACCCAAGAGTTTAGGAGAAGAGCACTCTTATTAGGGGTAGACTTACAAAGTCAAGATAGTTTGCTGAAATATATAGGTGGTTTGCATAGCTACCTTAGACATACTATCCTTATGTTCAATCCTACTAGTCTAGATGAAGTTTGTGTACAAACTACACATTTAGAGGCTAGAGGGAAAAACACTTTTGATGAGGGTAGAAACAAGCCTTTTAAGGGGAAAAAAAAGATAAAACCTCTAAGGGAAAAGGCAAAAAGAATGCATCTGTCAAACAGGAGGGCAAGAAAGTGATATGTAAACACTATTCAAGAGAAGGCCATGAAGAGAAAAACTGTTGGAAACTTCATCCTAAAAAAAGAACTCAGTTTAACAAAAACAAAGGAAAGAAGAAAACTGCATTTACTACAACTACACCACAAGACTTAGGTGATGATTCAGGTGACGAAACCAAAATTTCAGCCATGGGTTTGAAGAGTATGAAGGGAAAGGAAACTGAAACTAAGCCAAGCACTAGTACTTCAAACTGTCATGTACAAGCTCCAAATGAGGAAGAAAGAATTGAATTTTTCCATGTGAGGGTAGTCTCAAAACATACAAAAATTGACACACTATTTGATAGTGGGTCACAAGAAAATCTCATATCAGAAGACTTGGTCAAACAACTTAAACTTGAGACCATTCCACATCCAAAGCCTTATCCACTTGGGTGGATATGCAAGGATGCAAAATTACAAGTCTCAAGAAAGTGCATATTGTGATTTGTAATTATTGTACACTTTATTGACACAGTTGAACTTGACGTAGTATCGCTTGATATATCAGGAATTGTTTTGGGAAGTCCTTACTTATTTGACAGGAAAGCGATCCTCCATTTCCATGAAAATAAGTATCATCTTTTTAAATATGGCAAGGAGTTTATTGTCAGAGCACATCGCAAGAAGACAAATATAGTGATGGTAAATGCGGGACAGGTAAAAAGGCTAGTGAATTCTAGTAAGAGTTTTGTACTTCTTATGGTTAAGCCCAAGGTTGATGTGAATCATGAGTCATTTGAAAATTTTGATTCCAAGTTAAAATCATATTTATATGATATATTTGATGCACATCATGAGATGTTTCAGGAACTGACAAGTTTGCCTCCTAAAAGGGAGATTCAACATGAAATCCAGTTACAACAAGATTGTCCTCTTCCTAACATAGACATGTACCGCATGTCTATCATGGAGAATGCTGAAATAAAGAGGAAAATTAAAGACTTGTTGGACAAAGATTTCATAAGACCAAGCACTTCGCCATGTGGGTCACTGATAGTGTTGATTCCAAAGAAACATGGAACTTAGCACATGTGTGTGGACTTCAGGGCATTGAACAAAATAACGGTAAATAATCGTTACCCACTCCCAAGGATAGATGATTTATTAGATCAGCTGAAAGATGCTAAATATTTCACTAAGTTAGACTTACGTAGTGGTTATCATCAAGTTAGAATTGCATAAAGTGACATTTGGAAGACAACATTTAAAACCAAACAGGGACTCTTTGAGTGCTTGTTATGCCATTTGGTTTATGCAATGCACCTGCAACTTTCATGCGGGTAACAGATGATGTCTTACATCCTTTTCTTGATGATTTATTTATTATCTACTTAGATGACATCTTAATTTTCATCAATACTAGAGAAGAGCATGTCATGCATGTTAAGAAAGTACTTCATATTTTGAAGAAAAATCAGTTGTTTCTTAAAATGTCAAAGTGTGAATTTGCAAAGACTTCTTTGGTTTATTTGGGACACATAGTAGGAGGAGGTGCTTTGAGAATTGACCCTTATAAAGTAGAAGCCATTGTGAATTATCCTACTCCCAAATTCATTACATAGGTAAGAAGTGTTTTGGGTGCAACTCAGTATTGGAGGAAGTTTATTTCTAACTTCTCTGCCATAGTAGCTCCTATGCATGCAGTGACAAGTGTGAAGTGTGCTTTCCAATGGGGAGGAAAGAAAAAAAATCTTTCGAGTCTTTGAAAGAGAAGATAAGTTTAGCTCCAGTCCTTTCATTACCGGACTTGAGACAGCCATTCAAGATTCAAACCGATGCTAGTGATTACGCCATGGGTGTAGTTCTCTTACAACATGGTAAGCCTATTGCATTTCATTCTAAGACATTTAATGGTGCTGTTGTGAATTATCATACATATGATAAGGAGTTGTATGCATTGGTACAAAGCGACAAAAAGTGGAAACACTATTTGATGGGCAAAGAAACAGTTGTTCATACCGACCATCAGCCTTTACAGTACTTGCAGTCGCAAAGTAAATTACAACAGTCCCTACATTTGAGATGGATGGGGTTTCCTTCAACAATTTCACTTGGTAATAAGGTACAAGAAAGATATTTTCAATAAAGTTGTTGATATAATTTCAAGGCCTATTATTAGTACTACTACTTTACTTAAGAATGATTCTATTGTATATGAGAGCTACATAGAATAGTATGCATCAAATGTTGATTTTAAGGATGTGTATGCTAACTTGAGTGAAGGGAATCATGTTGAGGAGAATGATTATCATTTGCATAATAATTTGTTGTTTCATATGGGCAAGTTATGTATACCACAGGGGGAGAGACTAAGTGTCATGAGAGAAGCTCATTCTTCTCTTATTGCTAGACATTTTGGGGTAAGCAAAATGGTGGCACATTTACAGAGGTATTGTTATTGGACTCGCATGGTAGATAGTGTTTCACGTTTCATTAGAGGTTGTTCATTTGTGCTACAAGCAAGCCTAGCAATAGGAAGCTTGGTTTATATACACCATTTTTGGTACCTTCTAGACCACAGGAAAGTGTTTCTATGGATTTTGTTGGAGGTCTATCATTATCTAGAAAGCACCATGATTATCTTTATGTAGTAGTTGATAGATTCAGCAAGATGTGTATTCTTATGCCATGTAAGAAATCTATAACAGCTGAACAAAAACTGATTTATATTTTCAACATGTATGGGTTCATTATGGCTTGCCTACTTCTATTTTTAGTGACAGGGATTCTAGATTTGTTGGGAATTTTTGGTCCAATTTATGGAAAATGATGGACACCAAGTTGAAGAAGAGTATTGATTTCCATCTGCAAACAGATGGCCAAACAGAGGTAGTGAACAGAACCATTGTACATCTTTTGAGAGGTTATTGTAGCAAGCATCCCAAGCTTTTGGATGAGCATTTGCATTACATTTATCATGCTTACAACCGGGCCAAGCACTCTTCTACAAATACTTCACCTTTTGAAGCTTGTTTTGGGTATTTGCCTAAGTCACCTTTAGATTTAATTCTTGAAAAGGATGTTTCCATTGATGGGCATAGTGACATTGACAAAGCTCACATGTTAATTGAAAGAATTCAGCTCATACATCAGTAGGTTCAAGAACAGCTTGAAAAAATTCAAGGCAAGTACAAGGAGAGGCATGACAAACACAAAATTGATCATAAGTTTCAAGAAGGAGATGAGGTATGGTTGCATATTAGAAAGGAAAGAATGCAAGGAGAAAGTAAAAAGCTGAAACCTATTCATTATGGTCCATTCAAGATCCTTAAACAAGTTGGAAATAATGTTTTTCAACTAGATTTTCCTTCATATATGCAAATGTATTATGTTGTGAATGTGGAAAATTTATGTTTGTATGAACCTCCTTTAATTTTTTATCATGAAAGTGAAATTCAACTGCCATCCATAGAGGATTTCTAGCAAGAATTTTTGGATGAGCTGAAAGAGGATTCTATCCTTGACAGAAGGACACGCACTTCGAGGAGGGGAAGTGTCGATTATGTTCGGGTTGGTCTAAAAGGCAACAAACCGAGTAAGGAAAAATGGATGGAGGTGGAAAAGGTGAGGGATCTATACCCTCATCTTCTTAACAAGTAATTGAAGGCTTTTGGGGTCCAAAAGCTTCCCAATGGGGAGGTGTGATCAGGAGATCATGTCCAAGTTGAAAAAATGCACAAAAATGGAACAGCTCAGAAATGGTTGCAATCTAAACGTCCGGAAAGGCCTCGTCACTGTGATTCTAGCTTCATGAATGGGACCCAAATCCGATGTCGTATGTGAAAGTTACTAAGGTTTGAAATCGCCGAATGACCTCCAAAAACAGGACTTTTGACTATGATTTTGTCAAATTTTGCAAAAAAAATATTATGGCAAAAATTTCATTTTGATATGGTTTATATAGAACTATTAGAGGGTGCCACGTGGCCTGCCCATAGGCTACCACGTGGCCCCAAGCCATGGGTTAAAAATTGTGGTGAAAGGTTGGAGGTCATGAGGGTCGAACCCTCGACCAGACTCCTCAGGTAGGGTCGACCCGACCAACCCGAAAGTAGAAATAACGTTGAATGGAGAGTGAGTCAAGTCATTAAAAAACCTGAATGGAGGCAGAGTCGGGCGGCATTAAACGACTAGTCGGGTTGTGGAGTAAACGCGCAATCAGGCACAAGTGAACTGGCATTTGGGTCATGTGTTGAACGCCTCATGCAGAGGCTGAACAGAGAGTTGGCTTGTGAAATGGTGGCGGAGAAAGGTTTAAGCCCCCAGGGCTAAGGGTTGTAGGCCCCGCAACCACGTGCAGTGACCAAGGGCTAAGCCCCATTCAAACCGACGGAGAAAAGGTTTTAGCACCTAGGTGCTAGCCACCTAACCACATGACATGTAGGTGGTGACCGAGGGTGCGGGTTCTTAGTCTTATCTGTCAGCGCTAACCATCTGAATTTTCAGCATGTGAACGCTGACTTTAACTAACCATCGCATTTATTGTAACCCTGAAGCTAGCAGTGTAGTTCCGCCAACCTTATATGTCTGCCTCTTTTGGTGGAGTTAACTGGAGTTCCTCCAATTTTGGAGGATTTTTTTTAGTGCCACTGGGAAAAATCTTGTTTGGGTCATAACTTTCTCAATTTTCGACCAAACAAGATGAAATTTTAGCCAATTTTGACTTTATTCGACCTTCTGGAGTGTTTGGGACAGGTTGCAGAATGAACAAAGGTGTTATTCAGCCATTATTTCTTCAGGGAAGAGGAAAGAGCCACTAGGGCCATCAGGGAGATGGAACTGTATTGGATTATACTTCAAAGTTGAGGTGAAACACAAGCCATTTTTAGCTTATTTCTATCTTTTGAAGTCAAATTCACATCTTTTTTTTTCCTTTTTAGGCATATATTTCTCTGTGTAACCATTTTTGAGCAAATTAATAGAGCAAGGACACACCATTAGGGAGACTTAGACCAGCAGATGTAGCCGAGGAGGGGTGAACTGCCTCATCAGTTTGTTGTGTTATGCTATGCTGAATTTTTCTTGCTGTGTATTTCTTCTTTGATATATTAAACAGTAAATTTAAATAACAAATCCACACATAAACTCAGAAACAATTACCAAAAACACTTTGTTTAACCCGCAAGACATGGAGAATACTTTGCACACTTAATTAAATGGAAATGGATACTTTGCACATCATTTACAAATAATTCCATTTTTAGATCAATTAGATATCATTAAAAAATAGAATATAATTATTCACCTAAATTTTAAAGTTAATCTAAAATTTTATATTTTTTTAATATAAATAATTAAATATAATCATAGAAAAGTTAAAAAGATTATATATAATTTCTCTTTATATTTACCAATAACAAATATTTAATATTTTGAAAACATATAATTTTATTACAAAATCACTATCTTTAAATATTAATATAAAATATTGATCATGATTATGTTCCACATATAAATAATTTTGAATATCTAGATTCTCTACATATTTTCAACATATGTATTTATAATATAAAAATAAATTACAATTAATAAATTATTTTAATCACAATTATATATATATATATATATATATACAATCTTTTTATATATAAATCTAAATAAACACAAATATGTTAATAATATCAGTTAATATTATAGAAATTCTAAATTGTTATTAAACTTCATAAATTATATTTGAGACTTTTAAATCATATATAATATTTAATTACAACGATCAATATGAATCAATATAAGAACTAATACTACTAATACATCGAATCATTATTATAAATATTTGAAAATATTGTACGTCATTATGCTCTATAAATTATAAATTTGAAATATTTAACCCTTTTCAATATTCCCTCCAACTATTAGTTTCTAATCCGGAGCTTGAGACGGTCTCCCTACCAATTAATTTTGGAAAGCCACTGTCTCCCCCCATTATCATTAGTTTTTCTTCTGCCTCAAATGTCACTTTGCGGAAAAGGCGAGGTAGGCCTCCACAAAAGAAATTGTCAATTGTTGCAGACATAAAGGAACCTGAATTTTCGGATGGTAGTTTCAGGGATGTCCCTATTACTCTTGCACTAGATAGGGTACTTAGAGCCCCGAAGCCCTCAAAGTCGGTTCTTGATGATTCTGTGCTCTCATAATATAAGGGGCCTGGGGGGGAGAACAAGTTTTTGTCTCTTAAGGATTTCTATTTGAAATTGAATCCCTGCCTTATTTTTATACAAGAAACAATGACCTGTGCTCACAAAACAATATGTTATTTCCGGAACATGCTCCCAGATTGGCACATTACTACAAAGGATGCATATGGACAATCTGGGGGGCAGGCAGTGCTATGGGACCCGATATGGGCTTCTCTATAGGCATATGGGTTTTTTGGTGGTATCCTGGTTATTGGTCATTTGAGAGGCCTTCGTCATAGAATATAGTTGATTAATTTGTATGCACCATATCAAAATAGAGAGGGATTTTGGAAGCGAATGGAGATATGTGGTTTTTTGTCTTTGGATCTGTCACTCCTAGTGGGGGATTTTAATTGTACTTTAAATAGTAATGAGATATGGGGCCCGGGGCGAGGTGATCCCTTATCAGATTTTTTGTCTGATTTGTTTAGAGATAACAGTTTAAAGGATATTCCTCCACATGAACTTGGACCGACCTGGTATAATGGAAGAGGGGGTGAGGACTTTATAGCTAAGCGATTGGATCAGGCTCTATTTTAGGAGGTCCTGCTTTCTTATATGAGAGGGGTTGAGGTAATAGTGGAAGACTTGATGATTTCTGAATATCGCCCTATAGTCTTTAAATGGAAGTTTGAGGAAGTGGTGGTGGGATATCCATTCAAGTTCAATCGGGCATGGTTGGAGGATGCAGGTTTCAATACTCTGGTTAGGGAATTCTATATGACTTACAGATGGGAATAAGGCTCCTCTTCACAGGAATTCCTATCAAAAATTCTTAGAACTCTCAAATCAAGGGTAAAATCTTGGGAAAGAGAGAAGAAAATAAAAATGGATCACAAGATGCAGATGATCAAGGAACATATTAAGATGCTATTAAAATAAATTGAAAATGGAAAGCAAAGAGATGAAGCATGGAAAAATATTAGGGAATTGGAGTCTGAAAGGAAGACTATTCTTCAGTTTCAAGAACAGTCATGGCGCCTGAAAAGTAGAGCAACATGGCTTAAGGCTAGGGATCGCAACACCAAATATTTTCACAACTTTGCAAATGGAAGAAGGAGTTAGAATGCCATTTGGCATATCACGTATAATGGAAGGGATTCATATACTACAGAAAGAATACAACAGGAGGTTGTTAAATATTTTGTTGAAGTATATAAGGCTAGAGGGGGGGCTTTCATTCCAGAATAAATATGGGTATTTCAGGATTACCCTAAGATGTTTACCGAAGAAGAAAACGAGAGGATATTTAGAGAAGTTAGTATGGTGGAGGTTGAGGGTATCTTGAGATATTTTAAGCCTGATAAGGGTCCAGGCCCGAACAGCTGGCCTCATGATTTCTTCTTGCATTTTTTAGATCTCCTGCTTAAAAATGTGATACATATGGTGGAGGAAATAAGAAGGAAAGGGATGATCCTAGGATATGTCAATTCCACATTTTTGGCCCTCATTCCTAAGAAGAATGGATCCAGCTCCTTCGATGACTATCAACCAATCTCTCTTTGTAACACACTATATAAGATCACCTCTAAGTTAATAGAAGAAAGGTTAAAAGGGACTTTGGCCATATTTATCACTAAAGAGAAATTTGGTTTTCTAAACGGATGTATTATTCAATGTTGTTGCTACGGTTCAGGAGGTTATGCATGCTATACATAGCAGAAAATTTGAGGTTATTATTATGAAAATGGACTTATGCAAGGCATACGATAGAGTTGACTGGTATTTTCTAAGAATGGTGCTTTACAAGATTGGTATTCATAGCAATGCCGTTGAGTGGATTATGTGTTGTATTACAACATCAGTGATGGTGGTTATTATTAATGGGAAAACCTTCAGTTTCTTCAAAACTGGAAGGGGCCGGTGCCAGGGATGCACACTATCACCCTTACTTTTTACACTAACCATGGACGCATTGAGTATCAAATTAAATGAGGCAACAAAGATGGGTAATTTTAGGGGGATCAAAATCACTGACAGAAAGGAGATTTCACATAACCTATTTTTGGACGATGCGATTTTCTTTGGGATGTTGATACGAAAATGTTAGATGACCATGTATCAAATTTTCCATAGATTCAATTTAGCTACCGTTATGGTAGCCAATAAACAAAAGTCATGCATTTATTTTCTAAATGGGGAATAGGTGAACATTAATGAGATTGGAACAATTTTTAATTTTCAAATGAACCCATTATCAGAGGGGCTCACATATTTAGGATTCTGACTCAAACCAACAACCTACAGAGTTAATGATTGGGAATGGATTGTTGAAAAATACCATGAACGTATACAAGGGTGGACTCTTAAGTGGTTATCAAAAGGTGGAAATTTTATCCTAATTCAGGTTGTCCTACAGCAGATCACGGTATATTGGGCTCACCTAAACTAGATTCTGAGAGCTATCATTAAAAGGATGAAGAAGTCCATGTCAAATTTTTTATGGAATGGGAACAACAGAGAAAGAAAAATTCAATTGGCTCGATGGGAACAGTTAAGTAAATTAGTTGGTATGAGTGATAGATATATTTGGTGAGTGATTTAAAGAGTCATTTAAGTGGGTGATGATCAAGTTGAGTTATGTGAGAGTGTGTGCATGTCAATTAGGTTAAATACCCTTCACCGGGTTCATTGTATTCATTGAGTGAGATTGTGTTTTAGAGTAATTGAGATTAATCGAAGAGCTGCCGCTCATTGTTTTGTGTGTGAAATACTTGTGTTATTGTGTGATTGAATCCTCTGCCTATCCAACAAATACAAAATCATACGAGTGCTTAGATTGAATCAAAAAACAGAAGGAGGAGTTTGTTCTTTACATTTTTTTTGGCAGTGAAAACTCCATTTCGAGCGCTCAGATTGTGGTGTTGGCCATGGGTTTGGATGAAAAAAGGGTGAAGTTCATTTGGGTTCTACAAATATCATCTGAAGCCAAACCGAAGTTGTTCTTGTTGGCCCTCGATTTTCTCCCAAATGGATTCAACAGTCGTATGGTGGAGGAGGGGTAGGGGTTCATCATTCTTGGATGGGCACCACAATTGAGCATTCTAGCACATCCTGCCACCATTGGCTTTCTGTCCCACTATGGATGGAACGTTGTGCTAGAAATGATTACGGTGGTTGTTCCCATGATCTCATGGCTACTCTTCGCAGATCAGCAATACAACTCTAAATTTGTGGTACATGAGATTGAGATTGCGCTAGAGACACCAAATAGAGACGAATAGAATTAGATGGTCCCCTAAGACGACGTTGAAATAATTGTCGAAGTGTTAATGATGGAACAAAAGGGAAGGGAATTTAATATTTAATATTGATTGGATAAGAAAAGGATCAAATGGAATATTAAAATGTATTTTTTTTTATGGATAGAACATTTCTTCGATGGGAATAAAATTTCCCTATATAAAAAATATAAGGGGTGAAGAATGAATAAGTTTTTTTTTTTTGAAAAGATAAAAAATGAGAAATTATGGGAGAGGATAATTTGTGATTGGAAATTTGAGGGATGAGCCTTGGGGCTCAGGATTCGACTATAGACCTACAAGACTTAGGTGTTGTTCTTGGATTTTTGGGAATAGGGGTTGAACAACTTCAGTATCGAAGTATTTTGGGTTTTGGAGTCAGAGAGGTTGATCCCAAATATGCAAGGAGGAATTGGTCAATTTGATAACATAAGCACAAGAATCGGATTTGGCTACGGAGCGATGTCGTCGAGGATTTACATCAGTGGGTAAATCTAGGTATGTGCATACATTTATATTGGTATATTAATTATAAATTTGATCGAAATATTTATATTTTTAGAAATTAAATTATGATGTTAGGCATTATAATTGTGATGAAGGATAGGTGTAATTATCCAGAATAACTTCCACCCCATCCTTACTAAGTGGGGAATAATGGAAAAAAATATGTTTATTTTTCCTTCAATATTATTTCTCCCCATCCGATAATGTTTGTATGGTTTCTCCAATTTTTCCATAATGAAGATAGGGAGTAAGGGGGGAATTATAAATAAAATAGTTGATAAATGCTTATAGGCATCAAAGTACTTATCTCGTGATTGGAAATTATTATTATTATTATTATAAAAATTAATAAATGAGTTAAACATATATACATCTAAAAAAAACTTCAAAAGATTCTTAACAATGAAGATTCACCTTCATTTTAACATAGATATTTTTAACCTATAAATATGTTTTGTTATAATACCATGTGCCAATATCATGGATTTCTAATATTAGATGTCCCACCTCTTCTGATGTTTTTATGTTTTATCCATTATTTCCCTCCACCCCACCCCATTATGAGAGTAGGGATGGGGGAACTAATTGAGAAAACATAAAAATATTATAGGCCCCATAATGTTTGTATGTTTTCTCCATTATTTCTCTTCCCCTCAAAAATTTCATAATTTTTGTATGCTCTATCTATTATTTCCTTTACCCTCACCCTCACCTTCATAGGATATTTGAGGTCCATAATTTTTTTATTTTGTACCTCCATTATTTCCCCAACCCCTCATTCACTTTCAAAGTGGAGAAATAATATAGTGAAGACACATGGAAGCTCCTTTCCAATTCCAAAATATACACACCTATCTAGATAATAATCAACATCATTGTGGTATGGTTATTATGGTTTAGATATGTGGCTATGTGCATTAGTTGTCTACAGGATTCCTTTTAAATATTTGGAAGAAAATATCTTAGTGTAAAGGAATCGATGATCATGAGACTAGCCATGGATAAGTTCGAATTTTTATTATTACTATTACTAACACGTCGATATAAATTAAACGGTTGATAAATGCTTATAGGCATCAAAGTACTTATCTTGTGATACATCTCACATTCGAAATTATTATTATTATTATTATTATTATTAAATTATTATAAAAATTAATGTATGAGTTAAAGATATATACATGTAAAAAATATTTAACAAGATTCTTAATAATGGAGATTCACCTTCATTTTAACATAGATATTTTTAACCTATAAATAGGTTTTGTTACAATACCATGTGCCAATATCATGGATTTATAATATTAGATTCCCCACCCCTTATGATGTTTTTAATGTTTTATGCATTATTTCCCTCCATCTCACCCCATTATGAGAGTAGGGACGAGGGAAATAATGGAGAAAACATAAAAATAGTATAGGCCCCATAATGTTTTTATGTTTTCTCCATTATTTATCTTCCCCTCAAAAATTTCATAATTTTTTTATGTTCTATTTATTATTTCCCTCACCCTCACCTTCATAGGATATTTGAGGTCCATAATGTTTTTTTTTTTTTTTTTTGCCCCAACCCCTCTTTCCAGGTCAAAGTGGAGAAATAATATAGTGAGACGATGTCTAAGCACCATAAAGATGGATTTAGAGTTGAAGACACATGGAAGCTCCCTTCAAAATCCAAAATATACACACCTATCCACATAATAATCAACACCATTGTGGTGTGTATGTTATGGTTTAGATACGTCACTATGTGCATTAATTGTCTACATGTTTCCTTTTAAATATTTGGAAGAAAATATTTTTTTTAGAGGAATCTATGATCATGAGAATAGCCATGGATAAGTTTGAATTTTTATTATTACTAATACTAACACGACCATATAAATTAAATGGTTGATAAATGCTTATAGGCATCAAAATACTTATCTTGTGATACATCTCACATTGGCAATTATTATTATTATTGTTATTGTTATTATTATAAAAATTAATATATGAGTTTAACATATATACATTTAAAAAATATTTAACAATATTCTTAAAAATGGAGATCCAACTTCATTTTAGCATAGATATTTTTAACCTATAAATAGGTTTTGTTACAATACCATGTGCCAATATCGTGGATTTCTAATATTAGATGCCCAAAAAAAAGTAACTCATGGTGAGATGGCACATGTTCATATGGCATTTTTTTATTAAATTAATCATTTTAATTCAAAGGTAAAAGAAGGCATGACAACTTTTGAGATAGATCTCAATCTCTCTACTACTATGAATATTCTAGAATATTTCATAAAGGTTAAATGCCTAATATCCACCTAATAATTAATAATAACTAAATTACAAATTTGAAATCCCTATTTCAAAATAGACAAAAAGTTACTTTTATTTTTTGTAATAATAAAATTAATTAGATATAAAATAAAAAGTTAAAATCTCTTTTAATTTAATAATATTATAAGAACTTATATTATAAATCAATATAAATTCATTTTATTTTTTAGTAAACTATTCAAAAATATCAAATCTCTAAACATATAAATCTTTTTCCATATTTTGCACTTATAAAAAATTTATACCTCAAAAAAATGTATTCTTTCAATAATTAATATAATAAATTAACATAAATATAAACTCATATAAATTAGAAATAACTTTGCAATATAACACTTATTTATAATTGAAAAATAAAATAAATAACATTGTGTTCAAAAATAAATTAGAAATAACTTTACAATATAACACTTATTTATAATTAAAAAATAAAATAAATAATATTACGTTCAAAGAAGTGAATTGCTTTATGACACCCCCACCTAATATGTCCAAAATGTCATGTATGGTGCTACTCACTTTATACCATGAAAACTTTCACCAATCTTTCATTAAAAAACATAAATATAATACGAAATGACATTACACCCAAATAACTAAACATCCACTTAATTAGATATCATCAGGAAATAGAATATAATTATTCACCTAGATTTTAAGGTTAATCTAAAATTTTATATTTTGTTAATATAAATAATTAAATATAATCATAGAAAAGTTAAAAGATTATATATAGTTTCTCTTTATATTTACCGATAAAAAATATTTAATATTTTGAAAACATATAAGGTTAATACAAAATCACTATCTTTAAATATTAAAATAAAATATTGATCATGATTAAGTTCCATATATAACAAATTTTGAATATCTAGATTCTCTACATATTTTCAACATATATAATTATAATATAAAAATCAATTATAATTATTAAATTATTTTAATCACAATTAAAAAAATAATATATTATTAATATCATAAATATATTAATAATTACAATCTGTTTATATATAAATCTAAATAAACACAAATACGTAAATAATATTAGTTAATATTATAGAAATTCTAAATTGTTATTTAACTTCATAAATTATATTTGAGACCTTTAAATCATATATAGTATTTAATTACAACGATCAATATGAATCAATATAAGAACTAATACCACTAATGCATTGAATCATTATTATAAATATTTGAAAATATTGTATGTCATTATGCTCTATAAATTATAAATTTGAAATTTTTAACCCTCTTCACTATTCCCTCAAACTATTACTTTTTAATTCAGAGGATGAGATGGTGTCCCTACCAATTAATTCTGGAAAGCCAGTAGCGCCCTCCATTATCATTAGTCTTTCTTCTGCTTCAAATGTCACTTTGCAGAAAGGGCGGGGTAGGCCTTGACAAAAGAAACTATCAATTGTTGCAAACATAAAGGAACCTGAATTTTCGGATGGTAGTTTCAGGGATGTCTCTGTTACTCTTGCACTAGATAGGGTACTTAGAGCCCCGCAGCCCTCAAAGTCGGTTCCTAATGATTATGTGCTCTGAGCTCTCATAATATAAGGGGGTTGGGGGGAAGAACAAGTTTTTGTCTCTTAAGGATTTTTATTTGAAATTGAATCCCTACCTTACTTTTATACAAGAAACAATGACATGTGCTGACAAAACAATATGTTATTTCCGGAACACGTTCCCAGATTGGCACATTACCGTGAAGGATGTGGATGGAAAATCTGGGGGGCAGGCAGTGCTATGGGACCCAAGATGGGCTTCTCTACATGCATATGGGTTTTTGGGTGGTATCATGGTTATTGGTCATTTGAGAGGCCTTTGTCAAAGAATACAGTTGATTAATTTGTATGCACCATATCAAAATAGAGAGGGGTTTTGGAAGCGAATGGAGAGATGCGGTTTTTTACCTTTGGATCTGTCACTCCTAGTGGGGGATTTTAATTGTACTTTAAATAGTAAGGAGATCTGGGGCTCAGGGCGAGGCGATCCCTTATCGGATTTTCTACCTGATTTGTTTAGAGATAACAATTTAAAGGATATTCCTAAACATGAACTTGGACCGACCATGTATAATGGAAGAGGGGGTGAGGACTTTATAACTAAGTGACTGGATCAGGCTCTGTTTCAGGAGGTCTTGCTTTCTTATATGGGAGGGGTTGAGGTAACAGTGGAAGACTTGATGATTTATGAACATCGCCCTATAGTCGTTAAATGGAAGTTTGAGGAAGTGGTGGTGGGAGATCCATTCTAGTTCAATCGGGCATGGTTGAAGGATGCAGGTTTCAATACTCTGATTAGGGAATTATATATGACTTATAGACAGGAACAAGCCTCCTCTTCAATGGAATTCCTATCAAAAAGTCTTAGAACTCTCAAATTGAGGGTAAAATCTTGGGAAAGAGAGAAGAAAAGACAAATGGATCACAGGATGAAAATGATTAAGGAACAAATTAAGATGTTGTTAAAATACATTGAAAATGGAAAGCAGAGAGATGAAGCATGGAAAAAAATTAGGGAATTGGAGTCTGAAAGGAAGACTATTCTTCAGTTTCAAGAACAGTCATGGCATTGAAAAGTAGAGCAACATGGCTTAAGGCTGGGATCGCAACACCAAATATTTTCACAACTTTGAAAATGGAAGAATGAGACAGAATGCCATTTGGCATATTATGTATGATGAAATGGATTCATATACTACAGAAAGCAATACAACATGAGGCTGTTAAATATTTTGCTGAAGCATATAAGGCTAGAGAGGGGGCTTTCATTCCATAACAAATATTGTTAGGTCAGGATTACCCTAAGATGTTTAACGAAGAAGAAAACGAGAAGATATTTAAAGAAGTTAGTATGGTGGAGGTTGAGGGTATCCTAAGATATTTTAAGCCTGATAAGAGTCCAGGCCCGGACGGTTGGAATCCTGATTTCTTCTTGCATTTTTCTGATCTCCTACTTAAACATGTGACAGATATGGTGGAGGAAATCAGAAGGAAAGGGATGATCTTGGGATCTGTCAATTCCACATTTTTGGCCCTCATTCCTAAGAAGAATGGATCCAACTCCTTTGATGACTATCGATCGATCTCTCTTTGTAACACACTATATAAGATCACCTCTAAGTTAATAGCAGAAAGGTTAAAAGGGACTTTGACTAGATTTATCACTAAAGAGCAAACTGGTTTTCTAAACAGACGTATTATTCATGATGCTGTTGGTACGGTTCGGGAGGTGATGCATACTATACATAGCAGAAAATCTGAGGCTATTATTATGAAAATGGACTTATGCAAGGCATATGATAGAGTTGACTGGGATTTTCTAAGAATGGTGTTTTACAAGATTGGTATTCACAACAATGTCATTGAGTGGATTATGTGTTGTGTTACAACATCAGTGATGGAAATTATTATTAATAAGACAGCCTCCAGTTTCTTCAAGACTGGCAGGGGCCTGTGCTAGTGATGTGCACTATCACCCTTACTTTTTATACTAACCATGGACACATTGAGTATCAAATTAAACTAGGCAACAAAGATGGGTACTTTCAGGGGGATCAAAATCACTAATAGAAAGGAGATTTCACATAGCCTATTTTTGGACGATGCGATGTTCTTTGGGATGTTGATACGAAAATGTTTGATGACCATGTATCAAATTTTCCATAGATTCAGTTTAGCTATGGTATGGTAGCCAATAAACAAAAGTGATGCGTCTATTTTGTTAATGGGGAACAGGTGAACATTAATGATATTGGAACAATTTTTAATTTTTAAATGAAGCCATTATCGGAGGGGCTCACATATTTAGGATTTTGAATCAAACCAACAACATATAGAGTTAATGATTGGCAATGGATTGTTGAAAAATACCACAATCGTATACAAGGGTGGACTCTTAAGTGGTTATAAAAAGGTGGAAATTTGATCTTAATTCAGTTTGTCCTACAGCAGATCATGGTATATTGGGCTCACCTATACCAGATTCTAAAAGCTATCATTAAAAGGATCAAGAAGTCTGCGTCAAATTCTTTATGGAATGGGAACAATGGAGAAATAAAATTTCATTTGGCTCGATGGGATCTCATTGCCACTCCAAAAGAGCAAGGGGGCTCGGGATTAAATAACATTGAACAATTTGGTAAATCCTTACTTATGAAATCAATGTGGAGAAGATTTCAAATGGATGGTATCTAGAGAGATATTATTCATTATAAATACATGAAGACACAGGATCTGGAATATGCATTCCTAGGCGAATGGATTAAAAAGGGTAAGAACTCATAGATCTAGAAGGGCTTTATTAAAATCTGGCCATGTTTCAAAGAATACCTAAAATGGAAATTTGGGAGCGGTCAAAAGATCTTGATTGAGGAAGGCACAATTAGAGGCTTCCCGATAGATACTTCTCTGGATGTGCATACTATAAAATTTTTACATAGAAGGGGAGTACTTTTATTGTCACAGGTCATCCGAAGGTGGCAGGACATAGTTCTAATATGGAGTGATGTAGAGGCACTTGGCATGCAGGGATCGATGATTTTGGAATGGACAAAGTATTTGGACAGTATCAGAGGGATGGGCTGGAAATTTTCTATTGAAGGAGATTATATTACATGGGGAGGTAACATTAAAAAAGGAAACATATGCACTCAGGAAACCTACAGGGAGATTATGACAAATCATAACGGATAGATGACAGATTGCTGGTTTACAAATATGAGGAAGGTAAATACTCAGTTGAAAATTATCATCTTTCTGTGGTGTGTTTGGCAAGATAGAAAGTTAACTTGGTCAAATCTTAGAAAGAGAGGCATGATAGGTCCGGGGAGATGCTCACTGTGTTAAATGGAGGAAGAAGATAATCAACACTTGTTCTATAACTGTGGTTTCTCTAGGGAAGTAAGAATCCATTTATGTAATTTTTTCAATTTCCGTGACATCGATTATCAATCTGTCAGGGAATGCTCAAACTGGTGGGTTTCAAAAGGCAAAACATATCGCATCATTCCCCATATTTTCCATTGGAAAATATGAAAGTGCAGAAATATTAATATCTTTGAGGAACGTACTATGTCTCATTCTGAAATTGCCTCACAGATTATTCAGCATTGGGAGGGTTCTAGACCATTGCAGAAACCCCCTAGGGACCTATCGATCAGGTTGAGGCCATTTGATTTTACCTATCTTGTTGGTTTTTTCGACAGTGCAGCAAAGAATGGAAGATGTGGTTGTGGTGCTTGGTTGATGATCAACCCCTTATGCCATTATAAATTATATTGGTATGGTGGCCTGGGTACAAATACTAGGGCCAAGACACTCGCTTTATGGGGACTGCTTTGGTTCACAAAACACTTGTGCATCGACTCCATCCAGATTTTTGGAGACTCAGAGGTATTAATTGATCATTTAAATAAGAAAGAATACTTGGCTCTTGTTCAATTATCATCATGGATTGACTACATTAGTGATATGGTCCACTCTTTCTCCTCCATTACATTCTCACATATCCACAGAGAAAAAAATTTGGCTGTTGATAGACTGTCAAAATTGGGATTGAGCAGCTCTTTAGGAGAACTTCATTATGAATTGTTCGAGGCAAAGAGTGTTGAGGCTAGGGGCATGGTACAGATTTTCTAAAATAAAAATTATTTTAGAAAACAAAATGGGGCTACTGAATAGGTATGGGTATTTTTAGCTGCATTTTTTTATATTCAAGGAATGGCTCTGATCGGAGAAGGATTGAGGGTACATGAAGGAGAGGTCCGATTTCAGATTAGCAGGCAAAGTATATTTCAAGTAAAGATTGGAAACATATGGAGGCGTTTATGGACATGGAATTATGGGATGGAAGAAGGAACGACAATTTTTTATATGCAGAAAAGAATTGTTGAGTGACAATGAAAGAAAACAGTCTAGAAATATTAGAATGTCTATATGGTGTATAGAGACGAGACTGATTTTTTATTCATAGGAAACATTTTTGTTTATGATGGCTATTCCTAAAAATGTATGAACTATATGTGAAAATTTTGAATTTTTACTTGTACATTAATATAAACCAGACGTTTTTCATGCTGAAAAAAAAAGACTCTAAATACTAATTGACGTCTTCGTTAATTTCATTTGATATTACGAAAAGTGCAGATCACAATTGAGCTCCACAAAGCATAAATTCTAAAATTTCTCCATACTTTCCCCATAGCTTATGGATTTACTTAATTTATTTATATGTATGTGTCACATATTGAGAAGCTATTGTGTAATTGTGCCTTTCAACGCTGTATATATACATATTTTCTGGGTGAATTTCAATTCTATTATGTGCTAAATTATTTTATATTATTAGAAATATATGTATGTTTTTGTCAACTTCAACTTTATGATAAGATAAAGTTTATGTTAATAAATATTGGATTAAACAGATTTATTGAACTTGAGTTTATTCTTCAATTATAGGTTAGCATTTTTTTTTTTTGTAATTTGGTAAAAAAAAATTTCCATTAATAATAAAATATTTACATTGAGAGCATGTTTATCAAAAACTTGGGAGTGTAGAGCTCTAACCAGATATTTCAAGACAACATCTGAGCTGTGAAAAACCAGAGAGAAAAAAATTAAATCACCATTATTGTTTTACAAAAACATCATCCAAATCATAAAAAATATGTTCCCTTAGCAAGATTTTGGTTTCAAAATGTCAAAAAGTTGAATAAGGGATGTCATCTAATACACACAAAAATAAGAAATTCGACCTTCAAGTAGCTAGGTAGATATCATGTTGTCCATTGGAGCCACTAGAACCTCATTGCGCTGAGAAAAAACTAAACTGAACTTTGTAGAAACAATTGTATCCCTAATTTGAAATGACCATCGGAGAAAGGGGAGCCCCGTTAGCTAGTGGATCAATGTTGGGAGGTGGAGATAAGTTGAAAGGTTGAACATAAATTATTGCAGGAGTATTGGAAAGGTATGTAGAATTAGATTCAGAATCAGAGACTACATAATTTTCCACTCATTCTAGTCGTATGAGTATATCATTCAAACATCAACGAACACTCCAGAGGAGTCGTTTAATGTCTTCCTGACTTGCAAAAAAAAATTATAATTTTCCACCTAATTGTCATGGAGCACTAGGTGAAATAAGGTGTCCAAATGTTGTTGACCTACAACAGAGCGTAGAAAATTCAATCGTCATTGTCAAAATTTCGCAAGGAGGGGAATCCATTTGAAATGTTGATTAACCATCTTTGAATTTGAGAAATAGACTTTATCGCCAAATTCCTAGGATTCAAGATGTTGAATCTCTCTTCTTATCTGTGGAGGAACCAAGTCAAACAACGATTGCTACCGAGTTACAACCAAATAGACGTTTAGACTGGGAAATGAAACTATTACTAGCACCTCCCCGTCGGCTCGCCATTCTTTGATGAGGTGGCATAATTAAGCGAAAATGCACAAGAATTTCACTTTGTTGACTAACCTTTAAATAGACCTGGAGCTTTAAAAATAGACTAACCGAGCAATAAGTAGTAGGGCCACTAACGAGGACTATATCGTCCCAAACACCCACAAAGCACAGTACTAAGCAATACGTCTAATAGTTCAAACTCTTATAGGATGCAAACATAAGCACATCTAAAACTTCCACAAAGTATGAAGAGAAATGAAAAGTGTGGGAAATAGCTCTAAGAAGCTTAGAGAACTAGTATCATTTACCCTCATAGAGATAAATTGAAACAACAAGGCTAACCACCTAGTACCCTAAATGAGATTCCTTATCTAATGACCAAGTTTTTCTCCCAGACTAGAGAGAAGGAAATTGTTAGTGGCTATTTAACTCAGGCAAAGGAATGACATGATATAAAGACATAGAATTAATGATGATAGACACGACTTTGGTAACAAACACCAGCATTACACAATGTTGTGGAAAAGTGATCATATGAAGCCATAAAATTCCTCATTGTAACATCTAAGAGACCACAATTAAGCCTATGAAACCATGGTAAAGAACATTGTTAAAACCAGATTGAAAATTTCCTTGGATATCACACTCCACATACCAAAACCGAGCACTTATAACATTGACATCCTTCAAAGCTTCGAAATCCCTTGAAACTGAAATGACATAAAACCCCAATTCCCTCCTTCAACTGAGAGTATATCAATCCACTTAGATATGGATTTGAACACACCTAGTACATCGTACCAAACATCACATGATAAACTCCAGCGCAAGCACCATAAATCCTTGTTGTTGCTCTCAAAAATCCAATATACACTCACCACCTTGTGCATAATCCATCCATCTTATAACGACTAGAGGAGGAGAAATGGCAAAAAAGCATGATACGTTTGATCTTCCATTGAAGGATGAAAACAAGAAAAGTGTTATGCGTGGCACACTTGTTAAGGAAAACATTCCCTATTTGTTGTAGGACATCATTAATGAGTTGAGAGTGTGCATCCTTCCTTTCCACAATGGAGCGCATTAGAGCCATTATGGAAACCCCACGAAATACTAATAAAGCACACCAGTGCAATGAAAAAAACCAACAAATTGTAAAGTTCGTCACCCAAAACCTTTGTAGATTGATACAAACCCGTCGGGAAGTGGAAGTTGTATGATTGTGACAACATTTTAATCATCTCATGTACCATGAGGCAATTGAGGACATTTATATGGGAACAATGGTCATTTTGTTCTAATCCCAATATAACATTTATATTCAAACTAGTCAAGGTTTGGTCTATGTAAATTTGAAATGTTTTCCAACAAGTCCTTATTGATGGAATTTGGACATATTGGATTGTGTGCATAGTTATGTTTCTTATTAGCAGAGGATTAGACGAAGAGGTGGTTCTCAATATAGAGAATCAAGGTTAAAGGATCAATGGCTATGTTGATAGGTTATCTATGAAGAATGATACATGCAATAAAATATTGTAACAAACTTCATTGTTAAGCTTAATAAGAAGCATGACTCTACAAAAGCATATGAATTCCATGTAAAAAAATTGATTTAAAGCTTAGGTTTCATCCATCATTATTATGAAAGGTATGATTAGACTTTGACATATGAATTCTATGTTGCAAGACTTTTCTATAAAAAGTGTAGTGTAGATGGGTTTAGTCCTCAATCAAACTATTTGAAGGCTATTTTTAATCATTTTGGTAATAAGAATTGTATTATAAAATATGTTGATATTTATTTAGAATTAATAATTATTTAACTATTTAATTTACATTATTATATTAATTATAAAATTAAGATAAATGTATTGATCTTTAATTTGAATTAATATCTATTCATTTATTTAACTTATATAATTGTACTAATTATATAATTGAGATAAATACGTTGTTGCTCGGACATTTAGTAATTACCTTACTAATTATAAAACATTATAACCTAACCTTACGGAAATTCCTTAATCGTGTATGGCTTCATAGTTGGATTCGAAAGTAAAGCAGGTAATATATTCAGATAATAAGCATTTGGTCGAGTTCAAAACTACTCCGTAAGGAGATCCTATCTGAAAAATTAAAATATTGAAATGACACGGAATACTAAACAACAAAATTCTTCACAGTAAAGCTAAGACGTGAGAAGTGGATGTCGTCACTTCAGCGCAAGTGCTGAATTTATTCTGGATGCCGTAAGTGATGGAGAGGATCTTACAGAAAATTGAAATTGAAATTGAAATCCACACATTATTGTAGATTTTTGAGAATATTTTAAAATCAAGAAAAGAAAATAAATTGATTAGCCTTTTTAATCCTTATAGATTTTATCTAATACTATATTTTAGATTGAAATACCCTTCACTAAGACTATTTTTTCCAGAAGCGTGGCAGCTGTATATTGCGAACAATAGGCCCCTTGCTCCCCCAGGCTTTCAGAGACCCACCCAGCAGAATCGCTCCTCTGGTGGAAATCGGAGTAAATACTGAATCAGACGAGTGCTTGAACTGGCTCGACAAGCAAGACGAGGAGTATGTGCTTTACATTTCTTTCGGCAGCGAGAACTCCATTTCGAGCGCTCAGACTGAGGAGTTGGCCATGGGTTTGGAGGCAATTTAATCATTCAATTCAGATAAATTACTTCATATTTATGTGACCAAACTTCTTCAATTTAATCTCATTTAATCATTCACATGCACTGCATTGTAATCAATGGGCAATTACATCTAAAGACATTTAATTCAAATAAATTACTCCGTAGCTATAGACTTATGAGACCAAATTTCCTTGGATCATTTTTTTTAACTAAATTTTAAATAGGAATATGTATGTTTGAGAGTTATTCTAAAGACAATTTTTTCAGTAAAAAAAAAACATATAACAATTTTTAAAAAAATTATTAGTATAACACCAGCCTCATACGAAGGGCTAACATTATTTTCTAGTGTACACGTTATTAAATGCTGGTGAATAGTGTATATCTAGTGAAAAAATATCTTTCGGTAAAAATCACATCCAAATAAATTTGGTCGACGCGTTTCGAACCAGCGAGTGTGGTTCATCATCAGGACTTGATGAAAAATCTGATCAGGAGACCCAATTAAATAGATATGAGAAGCTCCAACTAACCGTTGAAAAATAACGGCTAGTTAGACTAAATCAAAGTCATCGAAATAAAAAGTCAAAAAATATATATAAAAAGATTAAAGTTTATAACATGAAAATTATTTATTATTATTTTTAATTTTAATTTCTATTTTTATTTTTATTTAATATACAATAGGAATTATTTAAATTATTCTAGAAAATTAAATAAATATAGGATTATTTCCATTAATAAAATAGTTAAATTATTTATTTTGTTTAATAATATTTAAAAACATAAAGGATTAAATACTACTATAATAATACAAACAATAAAAATAAAAATAAAAATATAAAAATGAAAATAAATAAATAAAAAACTAAAATAAAAATAAAAATAAGGAGAAAAATAAAATAAATAAAAATAGAAATGAAATAAATAAATGAATAAATAATAATTTAATTTTTAATAATTTTAATATTAATTTATATTATTAATATTTATTTATTTATATACTTATTTTATTTACTTATTTATTTATTTAATTATTTATGATTTTATTTTATAGATTTATTAAGTAAAAAATAAATACATAACATAATAATAATAATAATAATAATAATAAATAAATAAATAAGGTATAATATATAATTTTATTTTATTTTATTATTATTATTATCATTATTGTTTTTATTTTTATTTTTAGTTTATTTTATTTTATTTTATTTATTTTATTTTATTTTATTTTATTTTTATTTATTTATTTATTTATTTATTTATTTATTTATTCTATTTTTTTATTTTTTTATTTTTTTTGTATTTTTTTTATTTTTTTTTATTTTTTTTTTAATTAATTTATTTATTTAAGAATGAAGAGCAGGAATCCAACACCTGCTAACCATCCACCCATCGTCCCTGTTCAGGTTAAGAGGCCTCTTTTCAATTTCCAAGGCTTCTCGCAACTTGCGGTGGTGGAAATGGTCGATCTTCGCAATAACCTTAGCATCTTCAATGAAAACGTGATGATTAGTCTTCTCAACATGCTCTGCTAGGGCCGAGGAGCGTGATCTATTATGCTTAAGGTCAGCGACATGCTCATGAATTCTTTGATTAATAGACCGGCCCGTTTCCCCAATGTAAGGTGTCCCACAAGAGCATGGAATCAAGTACACACCTTTACCATCCTTAGGGCAAATTGGGTCTTTAACAGATCTAAGGGAACTACGAATGGTGCGGTAGGGTTTAAACGAAGAGGAAACATTAAACCTCTTTAGGATCCTAGCGATTTTATTAGTAGTACCTTGGATAAACGGAAGGTGAACTCCAGATAATCGATCGCAAGGATCTTTCTTAACTCTAGGACCCCATTCCACTTTTTAAATTTAAACAAATTTAAATCGAAGGATAACCATATCTTGCTCACCAACATTTAATAGCGTATAGACTAAAAAATATATGTTACCCACACCAAAAATCTAACGAAATAATTAACTTAGATATTGCATTGATAGTTACTACACCTTTGCATTCATTGAAAAGGCACTAATCAATGCCCAAGTAATGATAAATTACTTACACTTATGGAGATCAGACTTCCCCCATTTAATTATTCAAGTGCATTGTAGTTCTAATCAATGGGAAATTACATCTAACGAAATCTAATTCAGATAAATTAGATAAATTACTTTATATTTATGACACTAAATTTTTTCATTTAACTGTTAGTGTAAGAATTTACAGGGTAAGTTCCTTAGATCAAGAACCAAAGGTCGCCGCTCACAAACAGATCACAAATCAGTACACCGATATAATCATGTGGTTAAAACCCTCAAAGAGGGAAATAGTCCACGGCCTGAGCCAACGCGGCCACTTTAGGCAATCTATTAATATAAAAAGAAAAGTTACATATGTTTCTCTCATAAACGGTTACCGGACAAATGACCCTCCATGCTCTTTAAATAGAGATCATGGACCAATTAAGTGCTAAGCCATGGATCAAGTGTCGTTAATATCGAGGTGAGAGATAACTGTTGCAGGATCACTACAAATCGTGACCGTCGGATTATAAGTTACAAATTTACATGGTAAAGAAACACACTTTACCTAACTCTACACTAGACTAAGTTATTCTTAACTATTTCCTATGTGTCGGAATATCCTAACATCCCCCCATAAGAACAACTTGGGATAGGATTGAAAGATTTACAAAGGTGACACAAAAGGATCCTATTTCCTTTGTGTCGAAATATCCTAACTTCCCCCCTTAAGAACAAATTGGGATAGGATTGAAGGATTTACAAAAGTGACACAATAGGAGAAGGAAGGAGGCATTAGAGCCTATCCCCCCTTAATGACAACTTTCCTGAACTCCAAGCATGGATAGAAGTTTGGTAAACTTTGCTTCTGTGAGAGCCTTCGTAAAGATATCGGCTACTTGATCATTGGTTGGACAATAATGCACTTCAAGAACACGATCATGAATGAGCTTTCTAATGAAGTGTATGCGGAGTTCAATGTGTTTCATACGCTGATGCTGAATTGGATCTTTACATAGCTGAATGACACTTTGATTATCACACCAAAATGTAGTTGGATGTTGCTGATGAAGACCAAATTCAGACATAATTTGACGAAGCCACATGGCTTCCTTGTTGGCTTCAACTGCATCACGATACTCTGCTTCTGTTGAAGGAAGAGAGATGGCACTTTTTTTCTTACAAGAACAAGTAATAGGTCCTGAACCAAGAGTGAATACATATCCTGCAGTAGAATTTCGATCATCAGGGTCACCAACCCAATCAGAATCAGTGAAACCAATCAACAATGGAGATGCTCCTACACTATAATGAATCCTGAACTGAACTGTACCTCAAATATATTGAATTATTCTTTTAGCTGCTTTCCAGTGACTTTTATGAGGTTGGTGCATAAACCGAGTGACAAGACCAACGGCAAAGGAAAGGTCAGGACGGGTATGGGTTAGATACAAAAGTTTACCAACAAGTTGACGGTATAAGGTAGCATCAACTTTAGGAGTAGTACAAGTGACTGAAAGCTTGACTCCAGACTGAAAGGGAGAAGGGGCTGACTTACAGTCTTCCATGTGAAAGTGGTGTAGAAGATCACAGGCATACTTAGACTGAGAGAGGGTAATGCCTTCCTTGGATTGCAAGACTTGAAGACCAAGGAAATAATGCAAGTGTCCTAAGTCTGTCATTTCAAACTTATTTTTGATGCTAGACTTCACATGGTTTATATGGTTTGGATCACTACCAGTAAGGATAAGATCATCAACATAAAGAACAAGGATGGTGAAGGACTTACCCACTTTCTTGGTGTAGATAGTGTTGTCAGAATGACACCTAGAAAAGCCATTATCTAATAGAAATCTATCCATTTTGGCATACCAAACTCGAGGAGCTTGTTTGAGACCATAGAGAGACTTCCTAAGGCGACAAACAAGGCTGGAGTCTTTTTGGATAAAGCCAGGGGGTTGTTCCATGTAGATTTCTTTATGAAAATCTCCATGTATGAAGGTGGATTTAACATCCATCTGATGGACTTCCCATTTAAAGGAGGCAACAAAGGAAAGAACAAGGTGGATGGAAGGGCAGAAACGTGAAGCTGGGTTACACTTTTGTGAGAATCGAGGGCTGAAATTTTTTTTCGGAAATAGTTCGGCCGAACATTTTATAAAGTTTGGCCGAACTTTCTTAGAAAGTTCAACTGAACTCGTGATTCCGTTTAGATTGACGGCACACTGACGGCGCGGGAAAACAGAATTTTTGCCGGAGATTGGAAAACCAGCAACAAAAGTTCGGCCAAACTTCTACTTTTAAAATAGTTCGGCCGAACTATTTTCTATAAATAAATTGCCCGCGAAGTTTGGTGGTTTACCGGTTTCATTGTTCGCGCGTTTTCTGTTCCTGTCGCTGCTGCTCTGTTCGCACTGTTACTCCTCCTGGCCGCGTTGGTGCTCCTCCTGTCCGCCCTCTTCGACTCCATCAGGTATGTTCGACTCCTTTCTTCGGACTCCTAATTTTGGTTCTTATTTGCTTGCTAAGGCTTTCGGGGTTGGAATTTTTGTGTGCTATGATTTACTAATGGGCTGTCTTTCTAAAGTCTCTGGAGATGTTTTTGTTGGTTTTGGTTGAGGTTTATATTCTTTCACTGTCGGATATTATTTTTCTGAATTATCTGTATAGATATCATATAGGTTTGATTTTCGGATTTGTTTCTGAAGGAATTGGAATATAATGTATTATTTTACTCTGTTCTGTAATTTAAGAATTGGCAACTACAAATTCTTCATCTGCAATCATGATAGTTATGATTTCTTTTTGACAAAGCTATACTAAGAAATTGAACTATAAATTTCTGTCTCGGTAACATCTTCTGGGGAATATAGGTTGATTTCCTCTTTTCCTTGTTTCGTTTTGTGCAATTTTTTTTAATTAAGTAATGTTTCATTTACATTTTACATTTTCTGTATGCAATATTCTTTCCATTACCATATTTGCTATGTTTTTTTTGAGAGTTGTTTATTTCTCAGGACATCTATCTTACCAGAGTATGGTACCAAATAACAAATGTCCATGTCCTATTGGTAATAGCCTTCAGCATACTCGTTGTCATAATTTCTCGAACAGAACTTATTCAAGGAATCTATAATTCATATATTCTGGGAATCTATATATAGAGTTCTTGCAAGTTTCAGTTTGGCGTTTGTGTCTCATGCTCATTGTTACAGTGCTTCCTATTTTATAGTTTGTGTCTCATTCTCATCATTACAGTCCCTAGCAAAGTGTTAAATTGTAGCAACTTCATCCATCAATTAAAACTCGCATATTACCCTTACTCAGGAGCTGACGATGGTATTGAAAACTTAGCTCAGACAAAATTAAAAACCAATTTTAACAGTCGTAATCAAATTATCTTTTCCATGGCCTAATTACTTTGTTTGGTATTATTATTGCACTTGGGGTGTACACGCATCATTTGCAGAAACAGCTTAGCTCATTAGCAGCGAAGCGATGTAAGATACCATCCATATCGATGAATATATGCTTTGGGCAGAAACGTGATATGAACATATATAATTTGTATGCTGTATGTACATTGATTGAATGTATAATTCATCCCTTATTTACAGATTTTTGACGTCAGCCATTTATCGTTGCTCCACTTTTGCACATTCATGAATGAAAATACTTTTATAGTGGATAGCCCATCTTCCCCCATGTTATTTGGAGCACTTGTTGAGCCATTCGACTCTTTTGAAAAAATTGCAAAAAGAGTGTGCAAGTAGTTAGCTTACTTTGCAAGAATGGATCATCTTCTTTTCTATTCTTTTTTTTCTATCTATGATGTTTGCCTCTAGCTTCCCCACATAACTCTCAGCTTCAACATGCTCATTACCCTCTTCTATACCATTTTCTTGACACCATGGAGGGATTTTAATTGTCTCCATGACAACTTGGACATCTGCCTCTCCTTAATCAAATTATAAAAGTCTTGTTTCATGGCTGTAATATTTTTCCAAATCTGCAGCTTAGTTGCAGGTTTTATGATTTACATGTTTCTGGAAAAATTAGTGTTGTTATCACCTTCAGTGAACTAGATGGCTCTACTTTGAAGTCTTCATTGAATTGTTTCCTTTTCTAATAGTGCTTGCTTTCTCCCCTCCAAAATTTTCAAAGACTGCAAGTCTTTTTCAGTAAAAATTGCATTTACATTATTGTCAAAAATCCTAGAAATGACCTCTTCTACTTCTAAAAGATCCTTTTTATCTTCTGTTGCCTTCTTTTTAGACTAGTTAGCAGCCACTTTCTTAACTCTTTTGATATTGTCCACAAAGTGTTTCATTAAAGTCCCCCCAAAGCTTCATCATATTTTACGCAAATGTTTGTAATTAAGAATCCATCCATATCAATAAAGGTATAATACTTTGGTTCATATTGTCCATTATGTTTGTTATTCTATTTCCTTTTGTGATATATTTGAGTAATATTTGTAAGTTGTAACTTTCACTTTGAATATTTCTATTTGGCACACCACAAATAGGAATTTAAACTATTAAATTAATTAATATATATTTAATTTGATTTCAGATTTATCAAGAGGTGTTAATATGGATTTAAGTTACTGTAAATGAAATTTATAAATTTTTTTTTTTTGGTTCATTTCCAATTTTTTTTTTTTAAGTTAATATTATTTAAACTTTTATAGTATGAGTAACTCTTGTCTTATATTTGACTAAATTTTTATATAATTGAAATTCAAAAACAGATGATGTTGGGCCTCAGTTTTGGTCTATTTTTGCTTAGGGAAACCTACTTAATCCTTATATTTTCCATCCATTTTCCATCACATCCATCTCATTTTGATGTATTTTATGCATATTCAGGTGTTTAATTTTAATTTTGCAATTTCTAGAAGTTATTATGAAAATTGAGTTTCAAGTGCAATTTTGGACTGAATCAGAAATTCCCGTAATAGCTGTGTGGATGACATGTTTGCAGGACACTTGGGCTCGAGTTTGATGCATGGATGGACAGCTTGGGAACTAGGACTAAGCTAACTCCACTTGGTTCGGCCAGAACAAGCTTTATTAGGCCCGGACAAGGCTGGTCAAACATGACTAGTCACCAGGAAATCCCTAGGAAATAGGGCAGTTTTGAGATTTTATGGGATTGACCATATTTCTTGGGATAAATTGGATGAGTTCGACTTAGATAGGTGGATATGAGTAGATATGAGTGTTAGAGATAATATAGATCAGTTTTTTTCATGAGACTTCTTATTTAAAGCCAAAACTTTGATGGCTTATGGATTATTATTGACTTATTATACTTTTATGTGTGACACCTTTGGATTGAGAAGCTAATTTGAAGACTTGTGTTATTATTACTTTGCTGTTCAATGCTATGGATGTGTGACTGAATTTAAGCTTCTGAGATCACCTCTTAAGTGTGCAAGGCAAGGGTGGAAGGGCCCCCATTCCAAGCTAAGTACACTTCCTTGTTAACTAGTTTTATTTCCATGTAATCTGGTTATTGTAGAAATGGTTTTTCAAAGCTTTATTTCAGATTGCTTTATGGTTCATGCATAGTGATTGATTTCATTAGTTCATAGCTTATTCATCACTTTATCAAGTTGGAAAAACAGGTGTTCAAGTTGAGCATCCCTTCTACTAAAATGATGAATTAAAACTAGTTTCCTTTGTTTGTATGCAAGTAGTTTCTTATTGAGATTTTGATATTGAGATGAATGAATTATGATGGAATACCTTATGTGTCTCTTAAGTTAAGAGCTTCTTTCATTAATAATTTATCCATCTTAAGTTCTTGGCTTTAATCTCTGATTCATTAAGTGGTAATTGAGGTGAAAGTGGACTTCTTGAGTCAAGAACCATTTCAATATTCTTCCTCTTTTTAAACTAATTGAGTTAGAGTTATAGAATGTATTACTTTCAACTTTTAAATAATTTATCTTCTAAACTTGATTATATCTGATGTCCATATACAGTGGATTTGCCTCCAAGTTTTACAAACCCGGATTGATAATTAAATACTTGTGTTAATTTAGTCAATAAATTAGCTCAACATTTTGGCGCCGTTGCCGGGGAGGTAATTATCAGCATAGTCAAATAGAAGATAAACAAAAACACTAAAAATTAGCTAGTATACATTTCTCTTAGTTATGTTTCTTTATGCCTAAAAATAGAGATCCTAAAATTAGGTTTCCGAAACAAAACCCCCCAATAAAAACATAAAAAAAAAAACTACAAAATCCATTTTCATTGACAAGATGATGTTAAAGAATAGGTTACAACACTACTCCATTCTTCAACATTCTTTCTCATCAAATATTTATGATCAGAAAAATTTTCATGTCCAAACATACATTAAAGTATATTTTTCAAATTTGGATATGAGTTCACTTATGATCTTGTTACGAAAATGGATGCACTGGAAATTTTCTTATACTTGAGAGAATGAATTATTTTTCTAAAATAGAATAGGATAGAATAGAATAAATAAACAAGTAGAATGAATTTGCAATAAGACTTCCATAATAAATTTGTTTCAAACAATTTCTTCAAATCATTGATCAATATTCACTTGAAAGGACTACATGGCAAAATGCAGTAAGAACAAGCCTATTTTGGGTAACCATATAGGATCATTTTGAAATCATGTTGTTATTTTACATATCTCTTGAAATCTAGTTTTGGAATCCATTTTGAAGTTCTCAATTTATATCACAAATAAAAATGTGATCAAAATCAAAACTAGGTCTCAAGTGACATGTTGATGACAGAATTAGTACAGCCTCTATTTGAAGTGTCTAATGGAAACATTTTTATCTGAAATTCATAGGGAAGATAGCCCTTGGAATCTAGTTTCCAAATCAATTTGAATCACTTCAATCAGGTATCATATGAAAAAGTTATTCTTGAAATACTAACTGCTTGTCGAAAAATCTGCATGGTGACAATTCTAGGTCTCGATTGTTCATTGGCATATTTGAAATACCAAATCATCTTCTTTTCAAAACCTGTTTATATGGGAGATATATATTCAATTCTAGTTTAAGATACAATTTGAATCATCCCATTTTCAGGTGAAAGGAAAAATTTATGCCACATTTAGTGACTGCATGTCTTCAAAACAGCATAGTAAAACTCTGCCTCTTAGGTCTGTTCATCACCAATTTTCTGATATCAAGCCTAAGAATTTTTAAAACCTGTTTCTACTGGAAAGAAAAAAATGAATCTACTTTAATATCCAAGTGGAATCACATTGATCCGATCTTTATCGAAGAAGTTACGCTTCAAATAGTGACTGTGGGTTTAGTTAAAAATTAACAAACAGCTCTATAAAAAATGGCACTCCTTATAATTTTTACCATATCATTTTAAACCATTTTGAAAACCTGTTTATACAGGAGGTAGCCATATGAATTCACTTCAACTTGGCTTTGGAATCACTCTAATTCGATATAAAACAAATATTTTGTAAACAAAATACCGCTAGGAGGTCTAGGCTGGCCACCATTCCTCAAAGGGGTAAATAAATGCATTATGTTTGTCTATCATATTTGGACTTGTTTTCTAAGCAATGATTGTAATGATTTACATGTTTATTGGAAGAAGAGAGACTGTACACCTCTCTTCCTCCATCATCTAATGTTGCATTGCAGGCAAGTGTTATGTTTTTGCAGGTCATTGGAAGAATGAAGGAGTGAACTCCATGGATGAAGTAATTTTCAAAGTCAAATTCATATTCCAGAATATGAATACAAATGTTCAAGACAAAACAAAGTGAAAAGTGAAAATTCACCTGATGTTGAGTTCATTTAATGAAACTCAAACTCTTGAAGCTTGCTCTTAGATGCTGACCACCAACATCAACAAACCCTACAACATGATCAAGATCAAGGCAAGAAGACATGAAGACAATCATTAGAAGAAGTAGTCAAGTTCAGTACTATGTCAAGTCACATCAATCTCCAAATAATCCTTTCATATTGAATTCATATTGTTCATGATTTGATCCATCATCCATACTGTATGTTAAGCTCCACGACCATGCATGTTGAAGTCCAGACTTACTACTACATCATGACTTCAATATAACCTATTTTCATAAGATTTCATACTTCCCTACTCCATTACACCCCACCTCAATCTCGAAAAGAAAAAATAGAAAAAGATCAAAAATAATAAAGGAGTTTGGTTGTGAAAATCCACGAAAGTGGCACAATACAAACTCGAATTCATATCGGAAAACCAACTTGTTTGGCCGATATGAATTCTCTATTTTGTTTTACCATTTCTTCAGTTTGAGTTTGCAGGAATCATCCTCCAAAATAAACAAGACTTGAGGACAAGTCTTCCCATCAACAAGGGGGAAGGTTCGCAAAAAGATACTTAGTTGTGCAACTGAATTGACGACGGAACTTGTATTGTTGGCAGAGGGACCTGAAATATTTTTGAAATCAATTGCAGAGGGACCTGAAATGTTAGCAAAAACATGTATATATTGCATAAAAATGTACATGACAGAAGGGACCTGAGTTATTATGAATCAATTGCAGAGGGACCTGAACGACATCAACAATCAATGGACCAGAATCAATGCGATGCTAGAACATGAAGCATAAATAAGCTCTATCTATCTACGATATTTGATCAAGACAACTTCATCCAATATTGTTAAAGAACAACAACATTCATCCAACACTACAGGGAAGTACAAGAATAGTAAGTACAAAATTTTGCTCTTGTAAATTCAATTTTTTGTCGAAATTTTTAGACTTTGTTAAAATTGAGTTAATACCTGAATGCATATGTTATACATTACCTTCATCCTATATTCCTTATTTTATACCCATCATCCTATATGCTACATTTACATTTACCCTATACCTAATCCAATGTACATATGTACATATTTTTCATTCCATAACCCTAATATGCCATTATCCTTATATTCTACATTCCCTTCATATATTCTATATTCATTTCAAAACCCTAACCCTAAGTATTTTTCCTCTAAGAAAAAAGGATCAAAGTGAGAATTTAATAGGTTGAACCTGCACAAACAAAGCAAGCATTAGTTCTATGGAAAGAATTTTAAACATGACCTAAAAATGGTCATTTTAAAATTAAAGAGATATATTGCAATACATATGGAATAGGTGCATTTTGAGAAATAATCAAATCGAACAAATCGAAATGATTTATGTATTGAGGTTATCATGGAAAATGCATATGATGGAAAGTGAGAAATGGTCATTTTAAAATTAAAGAGATATATTGCAATACATATGGAATAGGTGCATGGATATCGCGTGTGCGTATGCACAACCGTGAGGCGAACCACGAAAAGTCTCTAAGGACGATGGAAAGCAACAGACGATGGCATATGCATAAAAATATAAAAACATGATATGATATTCCAATGGGAAGGAGGAGAATTGGGCCATGCACAGTAATAAGAACAATGTATTGACATTTACAGCTTCTACAGACATGAACAGCATTGAGAAATCCATGGGGAAAATGATACTGAAATCACCAATGGAATCAGGGTCATACCCTGAGAGAGTGGATGAGCCTGACTGTGCCTATTACATGCGCACAGGCCTCTGTGGGTATGGCCCCAATTGCTGCTTCAACCATCCTCCTAACTTGAAACAGGCAATTGCTAGCAAGGGCGAATTTCCTGAAAGAGTTGGACAGCCAGAATGCCAGTATTACCTGAAGACAGGAACTTGCAAGTTTGGTTCGACATGCAAGTATCATCATCCACGTGACAGAAATGGATTAGGAGGACAAGTACAGATGAATTTTTTAGGCCTTCCTATGCGTCAGGGAGAGAAAGAATGTGCATATTACATGCGTACTGGATCCTGCAAATATGGAGTTCACTGCAAGTTTCATCATCCCCAACCTACAACAATAATGCCTGTTTCAAGTTATGCAAGTTCAGGATCTCCTACAACACCTGCATCAACATATCCACCTGGGATTTTGTCTTGGCCTTTGCCAAGATCACCCTATGTTCCCGGTCCTCGACTTCAAGGATCTCCAACTTACGTGCCCATAATTTTGTCACCTTCCCAAGGCGTGATACCAATGCCATGGAACAATTACCAAGGTCCTCTAAGTCCCTTGCGTATTAACAGAGAAAAGCTCTGCCATTGATGCTCAGAACCGTAAATTTGAAAGATGGTAGATGCGCAGTTAAGAGCGTTAAACATTTTGACAGCGGGGTAAGGATAAAAATAGCCGAGACCGTGTAGGTAAATTAATGGAGATAATGCTGAGCCGTTCAAAATGCAGAGAATCCCTTGAATCACGCAGAGACATCCCAGTGGGTAAGAATCGGTCCCTCAGAAATTAAACTAAAATGATTTGGAAAATCGAACTTCAGATTTAATTGAAATGTGTCATTAGTTCCGGAATCGTTTGCTATTTGTTCTGCCACCTGTAGATTTTGAGATACACGTTGCCACAACCATTTTCCAGAAATTCTGCAAGTTTTATTGTTGTTCATCAAATATCAGGATAATTGAGCCATGTTGCAGAGGAATCATGATAGTCATCGCAACCAGTGAGTTTTCTTGCACAAATAAGGCACGAGGAATGCGTTGTTCGCTGTAAGTGAAATTCTTCCAGATCAGTTTTTTAAAAAAACGCAGAGGACTCCCTTTTAAAACCAGAACAGAGGAAGATTGAAGATGCTTTCAAAAGAAGAATAATTTCATTTTTTTTCAAAGACCAGGTAAGCCATTTTCCATGATATATCCATGGATAAACAGATAGAATACATAAATTTAAGGCAAAGAAAAAAAATGATTTCATTACTAGAGATGGATTGCTAGTAAAGAAAAAATCAATTTCCTCTAAGATTTTGATTTCTCAAGAAGCAGAAAACACCTGTGCAGTCAAAGATAGAAGGAAACGAGTCAACTGCCAGTGGAGGTAACAGATAAGGAATCAGAGACCATATCTTCTAAAAAATTCGAAATTGCTAAGAAGCCATTATTTTTCGTTGTTTTTCTTAAGCAAACCAGAATGAAATTTGAAAAACGAAAACATGGGTTTTCTTCAGAACGAGTCTAATTAGGCTCCATGCGGGCAGTTTTCTCAAATTCATTTATGTTTGGGATATTTTTATGGTTCTTTCAACCTCTATTTTGTAAATTGCTTGGAAAAAATGCTGAAGTCAACTTTCAGCTTAATGGCTCTCTTGGTTTGGTTAATGGAAGACCATATGATGGTGGATGGATTTAAAAAAAAAAACATGAATAATGCTGCAAATATGGAATCATTGTTGGATGTAGATCAGTATGTGACATTCTGTGAAAAGGAGGGACTCTAGTCATTAAGCAGCAACTTCTCTCTTTGATGAATCATAATGATTTTTGAAAGTCCTTGTTTCAGTGGGTTAGAGTCCAGAATTAAAGAATATCGATTTGAGAATGCTTTTCTCAAAAGAGTTTGTTAAATCTCTGAAGGCAGAATAAGATTTGATTTGCAAAAGCAGAGAGGATTAAAATTCAATTTTTGAAACAAGTATGGTTTTGATTTTTAAAGGTTGAAGGCATAGATATCCTTTTTACAGGTAGCTTCATCTTCAAAGGGAGGTAGCTTCATCTTCAAAGGGACAGAGTCACAAGTACATCAGTACATCAGTCAACATACAGAGGCAGAAGATCAATGAGACAAAGACAAGCATGAGGACATGCTTGAGGATCAGCAAGGGGGAGATGTTAGCCCTCAGTTTTGGTCTATTTTTGCTTAGGGAAACCTACTTAATCCTTATATTTTCCATCCATTTTCCATCACATCCATCTCATTTTGATGTATTTTATGCATATTCAGGTGTTTAATTTTAATTTTGCAATTTCTAGAAGTTTTTATGAAAATTGAGTTTCAAGTGCAATTTTGGACTGAATCAGAAATTCTCGTAATAGCTGTGTGGATGACATGTTTGCAGGACACTTGGGCTCGAGTTTGATGCATGGATGGACAGCTTGGGAACTAGGACTAAGCTAACTCCACTTGGTTCGGCCAGAACAAGCTTTATTAGGCCCGGTGAAGGCTGGTCAAACATAACTAGTCACCAGAAAATCCCTAGGAAATAGGGCAGTTTTGAGATTTTATGGGATTGACCATATTTCTTGGGATGAATTGGATGAGTTCGACTTAGATAGGTGGATATGCGTAGATATGAGTGTTAGAGATAATATAGATCAGTTTGTTTCATGAGACTTCTTATTTAAAGCCAAAACTTTGATGGCTTATGGATTATTATTGACTTATTATACTTTTATGTGTGACACCTTTGGATTGAGAAGCTAATTTGAAGACTTGTGTTATTATTACTTTGCTGTTCAATGCTATGGATGTGTGACTGAATTTAAGCTTCTGAGATCACCTCTTAAGTGTGCAAGGCAAGGGTGGAAGGGCCCCCATTCCAAGCTAAGTACACTTCCTTGTTAACTAGTTTTATTTTCATGTAATCTGGTTATTGTAGAACTGGTTTTTCAAAGCTTTATTTCAGATTGCTTTATGGTTCATGCATAGTGATTGATTTCATTAGTTCATATCTTATTCATCACTTTATCAAGTTGGAAAAACAGGTGTTCAAGTTGAGCATCCCTTCTACTAAAATGATGAATTAAAACTAGTTTCCTTTGTTTGTATGCAAGTAGTTTCTTGTTAAGATTTTGATATTGAGATGAATGAATTATAATGGAATACTTTATATGTCTCTTAAGTTAAGAGCTTCTTTCATTAATAATTTATCCATCTTAAGTTCTTGGTTTTAATCTCTGATTCATTAAGTGGTAATTGAGGTGAAAGTGGACTTCTTGAGTCAAGAACCATTTCAATATTCTTCCTCTTTTAAACTAATTGAGTTAGAGTTATAGGGAATGTATTACTTTCAACTTTTAAATTTATCTTCTAAACTTGATTATATCTGATGTCCATATACAGTGGATTTGCCTCCAAGTTTTACAAACCCGGATTGATAATTAAATACTTGTGTTAATTTAGTCAATAAATTAGCTCAACAGTGCATTTGTGTGATTCGATGCACCGGGGCATTTATATAAGCATACGAAATGGCGCATTGATACGACCTATGGGCACCACTCAAATCCCAAGACAAGTTAGAATGGCCCCGTGCGTTGTATCACCAACACCATGCTCAGTGCT